>OZ010736.1:145159752-145317252 GCA_963932295.1 Tipula lateralis
GAGAGATCATTTGGATACGGATACGGCAACAAAATACGGATTTACAATCAGGTTCTAAAGCCAATCTGGCTATATGGCATTCAGCTTTGGGGTTGTACTAGAAACACTAACCTTAAACCTATATACAAAACTTCCAGAATAAGGTACTTCGCGGAGTGCAGTCAATACACCCTTGTACATTCGAAATAGTGATTAGCATCGTGATTTAAGGATTCCGGATATAAAATACGAAACAAAAAGATTTGCCACGAAGCATGAATCAAGGTTCATGTAACATGTCAATGCGGAAACCTCTCGGGATGGCTACCTATATAAGCGAACTCAGCTGTCTAGGGAAGTCGATGTCTTAAAAGTCGACACCATTTGACTTATGTCAATACATTTCGTACACAATGGAGCTGACCTCGGACTCTTAGATTTTTATTTCTCATTGAACCAGAGGCGCAAAAGGCTGTCTAGGACTTCCAAACAGTCAATTTACAAGCAGTTGTCATACACCATTGTGGGTGCCAACTGAAAAATAAAGACTAGGTTTAAAATAATTTGGATAATCTGATCGATTAAAGCTTTATATCTGAGCAATATGTCAGATTCGAGTTTGATTACTTGAATGGTGGCGCTGATAAAAATCAACTCGACTTATAATTTAGCTTCATACCCTCGATTCGAAAATGTCACCGAAAATGGAGAAACTGTATAGGATCGCTTATGAACTCAAAGTGGCCAATTCTTTCCTTACAAAATAATCCACTTCAAAACTCGAACACATCCACAGAAAATATGCAGAAGCTTTTATTATTAGATTATTAGTTTCAAAAGTATGGGCTCGGGTTGTCTAAGATATGAGTCATATTGGTCTTCAACCAAATTCATAGACAAATTTTACTAAACTTTATTAAGTATATTTGTAAGTATTTTTTTGGTTTGATTTTGTCATTTCTCGCATAGAACGACATAAACTGGTAAATTAGAGATAAAAAAATTTTTTTTTTTGACCCAAAATTGTTTGTCGACCCCCATCATTATGAAATGAAATAAAAAGTGTTTATATAGTGAGCAATAAATAATTTTATTATAAATTAACTATTGTAACGCTCTAGGATATACAATGTTTTAAGTTTGTCCATTCGGAACATAAACAAACAAATCGTTTGGTTCCCTACCACGGAAGCATGCAACGTAAAGCTGTCCATGGGAAAAACATAGATTTGACAAATTTAAGCCACAAACTTGCAGAGATTGACCTTTATTAATTGTCACCGCAAACGCTAACCGAACAGGAAACTAAGCTTTTGAAATCAAATGGCAAATCTGTTGATATCATTGGAATGCGTGGCAACAGTACATTTGTTTTTTTATATTTGCCCGTTATAATGATCGCAAGCGATTAAATTGTTTAGCATTTTTTTACTGCAAGTTGAGTGCCATTGCAAAGCTGTGGTGGGACGATGTTCCGCAGTAAAATAATTGGAACTCCAATTTGGATATTTCAGCAAATGTGGTGGAAAACCTGGGACATCAAGTGAGTTTAAGAACTCAACAGGATAATTGACAGCATCCTCATCTCTCATAACGGCATCGATGGATTTGTATGTTGCTGCAGTTATGCTGATTTTATTTAGAATAACACTGTTTACTGTATTGACATCAATGTTTTTGGCAGCAAGTAACGCTCGTTCAGATAACCATTGCTCGTTTTTGAAATTACGTTCGATATTTGGAAATACACTATCGATTAACTCTTCAATGGATTGTGTCATTTTGCAAAAGCCAGGTGGAAACGTAATGCAATTTATAGTTGGATCCGTTGATATTTTTCCATTCCCAATTTCCATCAACTGTTTTGAAAATCGAGTAGCTGATGCATCGCGTTCCAGCTGCACTCGCATATTTGTTGTTAGTTTCAGTGTGCGAACGTGTTGCAAAAGAACAGATGATTTAGGACACGCATTAAGCTCGTCAGCTGGGGTTGCACTTGGAAGTACAGGCAATGTTTGGCGGAAATCACCGGCTAACACTATTAGTGCTCCTCCAAATAGTCTTTTGTTGATTCTAAAATCCTGTAATGTGCGATCAAGGGCCTCTAAAAGTTTTTTGTGGGCCATTGTGCATTCATCCCATCTTAAATGTTTGCACGACTTTGATCTTAAATGTTTGCACGACTTTACCCATGGACGAGTTTTTTTTTAATATTTCATGTGTGCGTCTCAGAGAATTGCGGTTTGAGAGGTAATTTTAGTGCCGAATGCGCTGTTCTACCACCATCCAAAAGTGTTGCTGCTATACCGGACGATGCAATGGCTAGTGCAATATTATTTTGCGATCGAACTTTAGCCAAAATCAACGAAATCAAAAACGTTTTTCCTGTTCCGCCTATGGTGCATCAATAAAGTACAATCCACCACTTTCATTAGTAAATAATTTTATTCAGTAGTAAATTTCATATAAATACTGAAAATTGAAATAATACAATATTTGTGTCCTAGGAGAAAATTTGGTACATTAAACTAGTAGTTGAAATTTTTTGGATGGCGGCTAGATTGCCGAAATGTCTTTGATATGTGTGGAGGGTAGTTCCACTATGGGGAGTGTTTTTGGGTTGAACGTGTCAGATGTTTTATTTGATTGAATTTATATTCACCCACGTGTTGGATGGTGATGGATTGGGTGTTGTGTGGACGCGTCTTTGAATGCAGCATATGATGAGATTACCGGAAAATGATTTTACTACCAAATTATATTATTTTACTAATTATGTAGTTAGATTTTTTTTTTCTGTTCTGTGACTTAATTTCTTGTCCTTATGACCTTAAGTGTTGAGATGCAATTTGCATAATTTTGGAATATAAGAAGTTTTGAGACATCTATTTTGATTCTCTGAAGAACATATTCTAGAATTATGGTAACATCATTCTTATAGTTGGCTGGTACTTAATCTATCATACTACTAATTAAATTAATTGTTACAGATGCCTGAACCATAAGTTAATAAACTGGAGCTTTAATAAATAATAAAATTAATATTAATTAAGTAACAGATTACTGAGCGACTAACTAATAAATTTATTTTAAAATTTGGTTTTAGTTTTAATCAGAATACAGCACAACAGATAGGTGTTGCGG
Organism: Tipula lateralis; assembly: GCA_963932295.1. Lineage (NCBI taxonomy): Eukaryota > Metazoa > Arthropoda > Insecta > Diptera > Tipulidae > Tipula > Tipula lateralis. Next base: position 145,162,876 of record OZ010736.1, read on the forward strand.
ACTGGAGAAAGCTGATCGGCGATTGCAGATTAGTAGATTAGAATTGTGATTGTCTTGTGATTGTCTGCTAAAAGTAGTTTAGTACCGACTGTCATGGTGTCTGTAACCGGGTCGCTCTTTCCTAACTAATATACCTTCCTATCCTTACCTATCGTTTTATGTAAACGGCTGTAGGAATTGGCCCGGCGTTATCTGGGAATCTTGCCTAGCGCTAGGTCCTACAGTCCTATAAATCAATCAATCAAGACCAAGTGTCTAGAAGAACATTGCAATTATGGAATATTGCAGGTCAAGAATGGTTTAGATCCTCAATACCACCATATATTAGAGATTTAACAGTTGATGTTTACGTCATATTACAAATGTAAACTCATTTCATTAAACATCAAAATGGATCGATGACTTTCGAACAAAACAGGGTAGCAATGTGAAAACATTCTAGTGATAGGAATTTTCGACATAAGGGTTGATAATACAATTGAAATTTTTATTTCCATAAACTGAACACCCCTGAGGGAATTCGGATATTCATGAATCACAGTTGGGCGTGTTAATTTCACGAAGTAATTTACAATGTATTTATACTTGTAATTACACGTTTAAATGTAAAAATGAAAACGTGTAATTTGCAAATGTAAAAAATGATTTCATGTAAAAAAAACTTAATCGTCATCAAATAGTAACTAAAACACCATCTGTTCAAATATCATCTTACTATTTGACGAATAGAGTTTGTGAAATAATTAACACGGTACAATTTTTTCGACTCTACACTAAATATCATAATTACACAATAATTTTTGTTTTAGAATAGAATTATTAACAGGTTAATTTCTTCAAAAATCACCTAAATTGGCTCGGGAAAGATAAAAAAATTCCTCTCCAAATTATTATTATTTATACTTATTTTGCAAATACGCATTTATCTATATGTTAATGACAAAATCGAACATCGGTAGGTTTTGACATTTTATAACAGATGGCGCTGCTAATGGGACTATTTTCATTTTTACATGTAATTTATATTTTATGTATTTTCACTGTTTTTTACGTGTAAAATCCCAACTGTTTCATGAATACCAGAAGAATTGTATTAAGCTCCTCATCGCCCATGACTTATCAAATTCTATTACTAAATCGATCTTCTTGCGAGCAGTCCATCTAAATTGAATACAGTAACCTCTTGATTCGTCCAGTAACATTAAGTTAAATAGTATAAAATTTACTGAGGAAACCGTTAGTAAGTGCTACCACCTCAGATTAGAATGGCGGGAGTGATAGTATTCGTCCATTATTTATAATGAATTGGGCTTGACCTCCCAGTTACTTTTCTTTGTTTAATAAAAGTCTTCGGATTAAAGGTTTTTTTTCAAAAATTTGGATTGTATCAATTCTTAATTATAATTTGATATCATTTATACTGATTATAATTAAGTAGATGTCTTATGTTACTAATCGGTGGTAAATTGTAGACATTTTTGACTCAAATTCATATAAGAGCATCATCTGGAGTACCACCAGGCAATCCTATTGGCCCACTACTATTCTTTATATTCATAAACGACGTTATTATCTGTTTTGAGTCTGAAAAGTGCCGCTATTGATAATATTGGCCGGTCTTCTCAGTTAGTATTTTTTGACAATATTTTTTGTATAGCAACGCCATTAATCAAACGTTAATTGGTTTGAGAGTGGAATTTTCGTCGGATCCAATTTTCAGAAGGTACACTTATTCGAATTTTGTGAAGGTTGAGGTTATGTTGGGGCTTAAACGTGACAAGATGAATCATCCACAAATATATCTTGAGTTGTTTTAACTTCTTGGCGTCTTTTAAAATCACCAGAAGTAAAACTGAACTCAATTACTCCGTGGTTTTACGAATCGAATTTTTTGCGATTACTTTACCGTACACCCGTGTCTGTTTAAGAATCAATGTATTTAATATTGTTATTGTGTACTCAAGGTATTTTTACTGATATGAAATTATTACAATAAGGAATGACAATAGTGTTCATGATAACAATGTGAAACTTTTTTCTTACATGTTATCGAATAATTTACAGTCATTGATGCTGTCATTCCAAAGATGCCGATAATATTTTTTAATATCAGTCACTCAGGCTCAATTGGCCCATTGTGGCATCCCTTCCCAGTCGTAAACTCTTAGTCTCGGAATCTGTTTGTTCTGCTAATGAAATCCAAAATATCCGGTATTATCCGGTAATTTTCATTCGAAACATATGACTATTCAGGGAGCGGTGTCCCGTGAGAATGTCCAGCAAGATCTTTAAAGTGCGTCTATCATAATTTAAGAAAGACTGGGATATTTGCTGATTTACTGATCCAAAGAAAATTTTAGATAAATGACAAGAGATGAGATTATCCAATCTCTTATGATGACGTCACTCTTAGAGTTGGCTCAGGTCCCACAAAGGTGGATGTCGAATCCAATCGGTCAATATATTCCCTTTGATACCCATGTGACTGGGTATCCAGTGAAGTCTAACTTTATTCAGTGTGCCCTTTCGATTTAAGGCACTTATCGTTTCGATTTAAGGCACTTATCGTCGCCGGATGTGGCTTAATGGTTAAGAGAGTTTCTCATCAGCCCGGGGTTCGAGTTCGATTCCCGCCGTTGACCAAATTAACATGCAACTGGATGACATAAAAACGCGTTTGTGTGTAAAAAACATTCGTTGGGCTGACCACCTACAATGTGCACCTTTCGTTAACACTGGTTCGTAAGGTCTCAGTTGAGACGCGGTAAGGGCCGTTTACGGCCTCGAAGCCATAGATTATTTTTATCGTTTCTAAAACAAGTTTGGATGAAACACGGGGCTCGACAAAGAATTTTGGGTCGAAAAAAAAAATTTTTTTTTTTTTGCCTTAAATGGTTGTTTTATGTCATATTATACAATAACTAACCAAATTCGAGGCAAAAAAATGAAAAAAAAAACAAAAAAAATTTTTTTCTAACAAAAACCCGAAAACCAATTTTGTTAAATATATTTATCTTAAATGATTTACTAAAAGAAATCCTGAAAGCAAATTAACTAAGCCAAAATTAAGATGCTTAGTATTTTTTTTTAAGTTAACAATTGTTAATTAAAACGATATTTGTATTTAATCTATGGCGCAACATTCAAGCTGCACCATATCCCATTATTTTCACTTTATTTTAAATATATTATGGGATGCATTGTTCAATTTGGGAGCCTTGTGGTTTTATTTAATATTTTATTTACTATACAAACTAATTACTAGTTTTGATCCAAGCTAACAGACAAGAAGGCATGTTAGTAAACCTATTTCTATCTTCTGAGATATAAGCAAAATACGAAAAAATCAACTTTCGTAATGATTGTTGATGCTTTTGCCACATGCAATGCATTGTTGATGTTTTTTCTAACCATTTATATAGCTGTTTCTTATCATTTACATACATGTTTATTTTCAAAGAAATGTTCTCTGATATTGGTATTGGTCAGAGTTGACGCAGTAACTTCCAATCGTTCTCACAGTGTTATGGTTTATAAAATTATCAAATAATTAATAAGTACATTGCATAAATGGCAAAGTGCTATAGAGTTAATTATTATTTTATGTAAAACGATATTTGTAATATTCTATACAATACAATAATTTTTACCGAATTTGTATTTAAAATAAATAAAACTCATAAAAAACTTTATTTTATGTGATAATAAAAAAATATAATTTATTTATTAGACTTACATTTTAAATGATATAGCTAAAATAAGTTTGACAGGGGAAAATGGTTTCCAAAGCGAATTAAATTATTAGCAAAGAAAATCATTTTATTATCACATAAAATCAAATTTTACGTGTTTTATTTATTTTAAATTAAAAATTGAGTAATAAAGTTTATTTTAAAATATATTGTGTAAAGCAATAAACAATAATATGGCATCATCCTTTTAATTATAAATAAAATTTTGCATATCGATATAAATGATTTAACAGTTGTTTTTCACGAAATACATAAGATTTACAAATACAGTGCATCATTTCAACGACTCTAATTTAAAATCGTTGAGATATTTAAGATTTCAATAATAATATGTTCTATATATTAATTATTATAAATCCTTTGAAAAATTGTTCATTCTTTTGATGTAAGATTCGTACAACAACTGAGTCATATACAATTTAGAGAGGCGACTCTTTAGAATTTGACATTATAGTAGAGAATTATACATAATTTCAGATAAACAGGATATGAATGAATGGAACATTGAAAATCTTTACAATAATCAAGGTATATAATATCAAAATGAAAAAAAAAGACGACAGTTAATAATGAAAAAATATTAAACATTTCTCAAAGTTTCTTGTAGACATGTTGCAGGGGGAAAACAAGAAGGACATATGCGAAATCACGAACCTGCAAAGTGTCTAGTGAACCACCTAAAAAGGTAATAGGTATACTTTAGTGTATAATTTGTATAATACAAACCAAATGTGCCAAGGTCATCCGGCTAGGTACAATGTATTTATGAAACCGGAACTAGCCAATTTTTCTATAATGAAATTGATGGTTCCAATTTATCAAATGTCAGCATGAAGTTCTCAGTTTAAATTTTTGTAATTCACTTTAAATTGTTAAGTTTGGACAACACAAAATGAAATTCGTCTACTACATAGTTGTCGGTTTTTGACATTCGATTTTCGGAAAATTCGATTTCGTTTTGCCTTTTAAGTTTCATAGTAGCAGATTTTTCGATGTCGGATTTTCATAAAAGGAAAATCCGCTTTCGGATCTGAAATCGAATTTTTCGCCTTTGCGGACTTTTGGTTTTTTTTTCATACCTGCCGGCGGGGTATCATTGAATCGGTTTCTTTTGCCAGTCAATATTGTTGAATGAGCACTAGTCTCGTTTAATTATTTCAAAGCAAGAAATTTACTCTCACTTCCTGGCGGTTTCTCATGTGAAAGTATCCTATTCTAACTTGTTTTGTGGGCTCCACTCATCGTTATATCAAGAGTCTTAAAAAGAAGACCACTTATTTTAATCGTTAAGTTCCCGTCTGACACCACATCCCCGCCCACGATTCTTGCCCTGATTGCCTAGACATTAATCGTCAAAAATCTTCAATGGACAGAGCTTCAGTTTTTTTTAAGTACAGCGCTAAAACAGCCACGATTCTCCTTCAGACCTGGTCTAACTGAAAAGATGACAAAGATCTTCTGATTCCCTACGATAGATTTGATGTTCAATTTTTATAAACTGAGATATGGAGAACCACCACGGCCATTGTGGAGTTTGATTGATATTGGGCATGCATAGTCCAGACCGCTGTGTTTAAATGGTCTCTCTGAGGTTTCCCATATTTTGCTGAATCGTGGTTGCACGTTGTTGAAAATAAACGATGCATTTGTGAATGAACGAGCGTACCAAGATTTAGATGGTGAGAATCCAATAGCACTTTCGTAGGTGAACCAACAATAATAGTGGACCACCATGTAGTGTTGTATGATCAGCCTAATACCATCATGACTGACAAAAGAGTTCAGTGACCGAAGTGGGCTTTCATTTGGTAGATGGTCCCAAGACTGACATCGCCATATATCATCAGCGAAATATATAACTTGAACTAGCTTGATCCAGAACTCGAATGACTAATTAAGTTCCTGTTGATAAACCTCTCGATCCTGTTAATGTACTATGGTGTCGATGAACATCGAACGATTAAATGATACATGTCGTTATAACCATTGACTTTACGTTTCGTTCTTTAATGTTGGTCTAGGCCTCACAAGTCTTCTGACATGGCCATTGTCTGAAATCTTCTCGTATAGCCAAATGGAACCACCACTCGTTGCTTCACACTTCGAACCTGGTTGGATTTTCAACCAAGGTGTTGTATTTTGTGGTGCAAATCCCACAAAAACTGGATCTGCAAACCTGGATATGCCCTCCTCGCAAACAACTGAAACTTAATTTACTCTCGCGAACAAGATTGGACATTTGATAAATTGTGAGAGGTTTGAATTGGTTGCACTCGACTTGTCATGTGAATATGTGAGAACCTGAAGTGACGAGGAGTGTAACCTTCGGACAATGCATCTGTCGATTTATCACGAAATTCACGCAATCCTTCAACTGATTCAAGTTGCAATGCATGCTTAATAATTCCGTTGACGGCTGTCGATGATAAACCGATCGTATCGACAGCGTGATAAATCTGTGAGACTCAATCATAGACGTAATTGGCGTCTGTGATTAAGTCTCACAGACTTCAGTAACAAGGCTGCATCGTGATGTGTAACATCAATTAATAGGTTCTCGAATTCCATCTAGTTTGTATAGTCACAGACTTTAATGTTGTTTTAACCCCATCGTCAATCAGATCGTTCATTTCCATTCTTAAGAAACTAATGACCGTTGGAATATATTTTTTAATCCAAACGTTAAAATCATTGGAACTCAATTTTGTACTTTTGATGCATGCAAAAAAGCTTATAACAATCACTATTTGCTTTAATATTTTCTTTGAAGGTGAACATCCATATGTCGATATCAAAGTGATCATCGAATAAGGCTTTAAACGGACTATGCAGCTTTTAAATAACAAATTTGTATGTTGAGATAATACCGCGATATTAGTTTGGCACTTCCGGATTCCCTTGCTTTGTTCACATGTTAGGTTCAGGAATGGCGTCTGCAATGTACTCATCGTATAAATCATTGTAACTTTCTTGAAAGATTTTGTTAACAACAACATCCAATGGTTGTAATATTCCCGTTTACCGTCCAGGGGTCTCATTGGCTAAAGCTGTGAAAGTTGGAGCGGGAGGCCCGGTACCTTCGAATCCCGATAGGGGCAGGATGCAAAACACATTTTTCACCATCTGATTACGATAAGTGGTGTTAATGAACACATCTAGAACTCGGTGAAGAACTCGGACCTATAGCCGTACGTCCTCGATTCGGCCATTAAGGCGTAAAGTAGGACGTATATAAGTGAACCGCGAAAAAGCTGGGAGAGCCTTGAGTTTGTATATAATAGATTGCATAGTATAAAATATAAAAAAAATATTCCCGACATTTTTGCTGGAATTATTTCAATAAAAATATTGTATTTTTCATGATATCGGGTGTCGGCTAATTTAATGTGTGGCGCATAAGAATCCAAAATCAATAGAACTGGTTCATGAAGTAAATTAGTTTGCGGTCTCATCATAATAACAATAGACATATAATTTTTTTAATATGTCTCCACTCCACGTATCTGTGTATCTTTTGTGAGAGCTACCTGCGTTGCGCATTACCACATTTCGTATCCCTTTTATCGCATTATCACATTTCGTGGTAGTCGTTTTTGGTTCAGGTTCGAAATATCTTGATATAATTTTTTGTACTCGGTATATTCTCGGGCTATTTTATCAGAATCCATCGGTATGCTTCGAGATATAGTTTGACGTCTTGAAACTAATTTCCAGCGGTTTTTTAAATTTTCAAGCCAGCCATTTGATGCTTTAAAATTTTTATTTTTATTAAAATTAAAATTTTGCTTTTTACTAAGCGCCATCCCTATAATATATTTATCTTTGACGCGAAGGCCTTTCTCATTAGTATCATTGATTCATTTGATCAGCTCGTCCAGTTCACCAAATTCTTTACTCCACCACCGTCTGACAATTGCCTTGCGACCCGTGTAGACTTTTCCGGATTTGACAATTTCTTAAAAATTTCCACTTGATCTTTATCCCAGTCGCGAACTGTTTATGTTGACAACCCATATTTTTTAATTAAAGCAGCAAAACCATATCCAGGTTTGTATATTAGGTTTGTATTCTTTAATAACTTGTATTTTAAAATTTAGTGAATACGACTTTCTTTTTCCAATCATATTTTCTGTCTCAAAAATAATAATAAATCAATAAATCTTAGAAACCATTGATACATTTTTATATATAAATGTAAAGAAATTGCACCACAACAAAACATTTTTGAGTGCGATGAATGTAAGGAGTTCCATGTAAGTTCCATCCACAGTGTAAAAATATTTATGATCAACATATAACTCGTCTTGCAAGTTTTTCTACGTGGTACTGTCGATCTGATTGTCGATGAATTATGAAATATAAGTGCAGTGAGAGAAAATATAATTTCTTTTTCGTTTCAACTACAGGATATTTTAAACTGTGTGAATAACTAAAGGAGCATGTTTGATGCAATGCAAGAGGCACATATGAAGCTAGATGCTAGAGTTACTACAACCGAGACCAACATCAAAGAGCTCCAACAAGAAAATATGATGTTAAAATCAAAATCTAATACATCTGAAAAATGCAAAGATCAAATAGCAAAATTGGAAAATGATTTGGAAACTATGAAATTTAAAGAAATCAAGAACAACATCATAATAATCAGAATTCCAAATAACTCTTTTCCTCCACAACAATTTGTTGATAACAAAACTAGTTGATACATCTTATAAGAAAAATAAAATCACAACTGTACTTGTTTATGGTATCTACAAGGCAAACATCGAGCAATTTTTCTTAAAATGGTTTTTACTGAAGAAGCCGCTTAGATCACCGTACTCATAAAACTTAAACAAGGAAGAAAACTGTTTGCAAATTAAGTTGGATTTAATGTTGGAGAGATGACCGTGCAGGTGGTGCAGTGGTTAAAGCTGCGGCAGTTGGAGTGGGAGGTACCGGGTTCGAATCCCGATTCGAGGTAAGATGCAAATGGGGTTTTCACCTTCGATCGCACCATCGGTGTGAAAAATGAACATATATCTAGATCCCCTGTCGTGTTTAGAATCCAAACGCCAACCCATCTTCCATGTCAGTACTATGACATGGACATGGAGTTATGCAATGCGACATGGAGCTATGCAATGCGCAGATGATACTACGAAAAAACTCGGACCTATAGCCGTACTAGAGTGGTATCACAACGGACCAATCGCCGGTCTAAGTGTGCGATAGCAGCAACCTAGTGTTAAAGATACCAAACAACTATATGCCAGAGACGAGTTAACAACATATATGAAACTTTTTCGTGAGGCACTCAACTTTAAAAAAACCAATGACTTTAAATTTGTGTGGGCTAAATCCAATAAGATTTTTCTTATTGGATCAGATTACTGGAACACACTCGATAGAAGTAGTTACAACACATCGACACATCATTTCAATAAAACGCAAGTTATTCGATTTTTATATTTTGTTTGTTATAATTATTTCTTTATTTTTTTATTTATTTTTTGTTTATTTAATATATTTTGGTCCGATTTGTTGTTAGAAATGGGTAAATATTAATTACTTTCACGGAAATTAATTTGACAGATGAAGTGGAACGATGGAAAAATAGTAATAGATATTTTACGAGTATTTACAATGTAATGGGTCCTCAATAAAAATTTCTGCGGTCTGTATTTGAGGGTGTTCACGAATATGCGAATTGTGCGCATGACTGAGTTGTTGCACTCTTACGTCCTTTAGTCTTCCATCATTCGCGCTTCTTCTGCCAAACAAATGTGTTTAGCTGTCCTCCTAGCAAGAACTGCTTTGTTTCTTTTTATTGTAGTAATAATATTTGATATTTTAAAAATAAATAAAATAAAAATAAATATAATTAATACAGCAATTCGGTGTTTATTATTACAGTTGGAATAACATCGTTTGTGCTCCACTTCAATTTACGTCCCAACGATATTGGTTATTACTGGAAATACATACACGCAACCGTCATACATACAACAACACATTTTTACAAGGCCACTCATGAGATACAAGGCTACCAAAACATAATTGTTTCATGGTTTTGCGGAGAATCCAAGGCCGCAAAATCACGAACCAACGAAGAAGCAGCAGAAAATCAAGAAATGTTGCAGGGCCCAGTACTCGCAACCAACTTCACGCATTGGAGACAAGCTCACCGACCGAAAGTGCAATGCCATGCTCAATAATACTACAAGAGTTTTTGATGGAAGACACCCATAACTGGTTTAGGGTAGCGGAAAGACAGTTCTCACTGCATAGTATTACGGATAAGGAGAAGTTCTAAGCAACTCTGACTGCACTATCACCAGCAACTTGCAAAATTATTGAAAATTTCCTGCTTAATCCTCCTCTTGTCAATCAATACGAAGCAATTAAAAACGAACTTTTGGTTCAATTAGCACGGTCCACAGAAAGACAGTTAGAAACCATGTTATCTGAGACACAAATCTTAACGTTGTAAAACCGTCTGACACCCTACGGTCGATTTTGTTAATGTCAGGCAGCAACGTCTCTGACCAAGTGTTCAGGTCACTTTGGGTCAGTCGAATCCATCCAATAATAAAAAATGCAATCGTTAATCAACCAGCAACAAAATCGCTGGATGAACTTCAATTAATAGCGGACAGAATGTTCGAATTCCTGCCGCCACCCCTAATAGAGTTCCCACAAATGTGCAACACTCCGCAAAGAAATAACACTATCACTGGCTATGTTAAACAAAGTTTTACCCCCACAACGACAACTGACGAAGTATTGAAGCGCATTGATAGCTCAATAGAGAGCCTTACTGTGCAAGACCGAGTCCAACTACGGACTAATTCAACAAAAAATACTCAAATATATCTACTAAACGTATTTCAAGCGGACATAAAAAGGATAACTGGGCAAGAATCTGTTTCTATCACCTTAATTTCGGTGTTTCAGCCCGAAAATGCACCAAACCTTGTCGTTTTAGAAAATCAAATTAAAAAAACCAGGATAGATTCTGTCAGAGCATTCCACCTCATTATCAAGATAACACTAAATGGTATTCTGTCAAACATCAATCAAATACATTTAGCAATTCTTCGGTATAGTAAACTATTACCACCGATTCATACCAAACCTTGCTGAAACGCTCACTCCACTTCAGGATTACACTGCACTTGACAGCTTAATTAAAGAATCCCCAGAAGCAAAATAATTTTAATTAACCCGTCAACTCCCATCCAAAAAAACTTAATTGGTTAACATAACTTATTATAATGCAACATTACAATATTGATTATTGATTGGAAACTACTCATCATTGTAATGTTGCAATTTTTATCATAAAACACTTTATATAACGGGTGTTTCTTTTAAACTGAGACGATCAAATATCTCGAAAAATAGCCACCATACGGAAAATATGTCCATAATTTAATAATATCGCGGGGGAAATACATTAGTGCAAAAATATAGTAACTTGGTAACTATTACCTGGTTATAGTCACTTGGCGGGGGTAACTTTTAAACTAAAATATGTAGCCATATTTTAGTTTGAAAGTTACCCCCGCCAAGTGACCATTGAAATCACGATCAAGTATTTCAAGTGGTGGCACTTGAAATACTCGATCATGATTTCAATGGTCACTGGATCGGTAGAGCTGATCCGATAAATTGGCCAAATCAGAAATGCGTGTGCTGAAATTCAACCAAACACACTTCTCAGTTGTGTACAATCATTTGAAATGCGTATTAATAAATGCATTGAAGATGAAGACGCAGACCATCATTTTGAACACTTATTTTAAGCTAAACTTATTTTATTCACCTGCCATTTACATTAATACAATGTTTTGATGACGAATTTCGAGTATTTCCAATGAAAACGTGATGTTTTTATTTCAAACGTATTGCAGAATCGAATGCGTGTGTTCTAAGAAGAAGAAATTGAAAATATTGAATTTCGTCGATTACAACGCCATCTATGATGAACCGAACAAAATATTTCATTCAAATCATACGTATTTTTAGTCGTAGAATCCGTATCTGCAATAAAAAATATTGCTTCTTATCTTAGTTTAAAAGTAATCCTAGCCCCACCTACAAAACGGGGTGTGGGGTTTTTTTTGTTGCACAAACGTATTTAACCCGCGGTATGATAAAATTTTTATTATGGAGATTTTTTCCGTAGAATGGCTATTTTTCGAGATATTTGATCGTCTCATTTTAAAAGAAACACCCGGTAAATATATACATAAATAAATGTACACACATATAAGTCAAACACATAAGGTTAAATATTTTGATGATTGATTATTGATTAGAAACTACTCAAAATTTTACTGTTGCAATTTTTATTATAAAACAGTATATATATATATATATATATATATATATATATATATATATATATATATATATATATATATATATATATATATATATATATATATATATATATAAATATATACATAAATATATATATATATATATATATATATATATATATATATATAAACATATATAAATATACACACATATGAGTCAAACACATATGTTTAGCAGTTGATAACACATCAGGTCAAGGAATGCAATATGTGAATCAAAACTTTTTAGATTGGCAAAACCAGAATTTGGTCCTTGCAACGGATAAACTGAATTTTTTTTCGTTAATTCTATTCCATTTTTTGCCTTCAAACGGCACAGTCATAGACCAACTCTGGACAGCCATGCAATATTCGTTACTAAATCTCTCATTAATTTTCAAGTGAACAACCCCCGGACAAACAGACACCCGAATACACCATACTACACTCAACTGAGATTTTCCATTTAAATTTATGGACTACATCTGGAAAGTGGAGAGGGTTCTGTAGCAGTCATTGTGTATACTGCCCAATATTCTATATTCATTTATCCAAATGCTCCATTATTAGATGAATTGAACTACGACAGTACATAAAACCACACAAAATATAATTTTAAATTTTTTGGAATATACGCATGACAGCGCTTCATATATGCTGCAGAATATATCTCACGACGGCGCATGGGTTTCATATTCGTAAACCGACACACATTAAATTTATATAAATAAATCGGCCATTCAATTTTGAACTTACGTTGGATGTTTTGCTAATAATTTTGCAGACAAAAAAAAAGTTATAATTCAGTGTGTTTTGGTTAGTGGACATAATAATAATAAATATCCTAAAAATAATAATATTTTAATATTTAAATAATTATAAATTATAAAAAATATATATTTTTGTGTGCCCTACCATAAACTATTTATAAAATAAAAACTATTTTCATTAATTTTGAATAATCTAGCAATTATTAATCAAAGGGGATAGTTATTCTTAAGAAAATTTAATCGTTTTAAAAACAGTTTTTAACTCAGTAACCACATCTTGACTGTTAATTATGAATGTTTTTGAGATAATTTTGGATCTAATAGTTATAATCGTGTCGATGTTGTGATTTTTGTTGTTATTATTGGTAGTAGGAGAATATATGTTCTATCTACTTAATATTGAAGATACATTTTAAACCAGCAAAAAGTATAGGAAATTAATAAAATTAAGTTTGTTAAAATACTATAACCTGATATAAGTCTATAGTGAAAACTGTTCCTATGCCAATCAGCTTTACAGTTTCACAGTGAATGATAAATAGTTCTGCCAAAAAAACTTTAATTGTTTTAAAAATATTGTAATAATTTATAACTAAGTAACCACATCTTGACTAATAATTATGGATTTTTTAGACTGTCTTATTGTGTATGATGTAGTTGAGTTCATGTTGATATTAATTATACTCGGTTTGTCTGTGTGGTATGTAACAAATTTTTATTGAATACTTAATATTGAAGCTTAACTTTAAACTATTAAATATTGATAAATTAGAAAATTAAATTTAAAACAAGAAAAAAATACGGGAAATTAATAAAACTTGGTTTGAAAAAATATCAAAAACTCATATATAAATAATATTGTAAACAAGGCTCCTAGGCCAATAATTTATAAAACGGCAAGCTCGCTTTTTAACAGTGTAAAAAATATATCTCCGTAAAAAATTTAATTTTTTTTCAAAATATTGTAATAATTTTTAACTAAGATACCACATCTTGACTGTTCACTATGGATATTTTTGATGTGATTATGGATCTTTAAGTTATGATCGTGTTGGTATTGTTTCAAGAATATTTGTATTTTATACTTAATATTGAAGATTAATTTTATATTGTCAAATATTGATTAAATAAAACTATTAATATGAACTTGTAAATATTGGAAAAAGTACAGGAAATAAATTAAACTAGTTTGGTAAGATACCATAACCTCATATAAATTTATTGTAAAAATACTTCTAGACCAATCAGTTACAAAACGGCAAACTCGCATTTTGGCAGTGTAGGAGATAAGTGAACGAAAATGATACCTCCGGACGAAATCGATATATCGGGTGAAATGGCACCTATTTGGTCGGCGGTTTCAGAAGAATGGTTGCACTTAAATGATTATCAATACGAACTGCCTGAAATACCATTCGAAACCGCTAGTCTCAACAGATATCGATTTGACGAATATGACTTTGGTGCTCTCATTCTATTAAATCTTTTAAACTTCTATCAGGTTTTGTTAAAAGAGCGTTTTATTGATTGGGAAAACTAAAACGAAGAAGTTGATTTAAATCGACCTGAAGTTATAAACTATTATGTAGTAAATAAAAATAATTTTCATGTTAATTGGTGTAAAATAAGATAAAAATGTTTTATTTAAAACTAATTTGAGAATTTAGTATACTAATACTGGTAAGTTCAAAACGTTTGTGAATTCTTTTCAAATAACATAACTTATGAGGTGTTTTGAGTCAAAAATAAAGAAACACTTTTTTCCAAAAATAGATTAGTTTTTCATCTTCAGAAAATTTTACCTATTAATTGGAATAAAAGAACAAAACTGTGATTTATATAGAAATCGACAAACTTCCTTGTTTTGAATAAAAGCAACGGTCTATACAAAAAAAACAACTATCAAAAATTAACAAGTTAAGGTTCAGTGATTTTAATTTAATTTTCCATCTTAAAAAATACTGTTATACGAATCTTGTTGTCTAGTCTATATATTTCTGTTTCATCAGTCTTTGAAATCTTAATTTGAATTCTTTTTGCAGTGTACGCGTACACGTGTAGCATGGAAGAGAAGGTAAGCAAGTATTGTCAGGAATATTGAATACAAGAATAAATCAAATTTACTATTTCTAATATGCCAGAGAATATTTTCGGTGATTATACCAAGCAGAAATCCGTCCAATACTATGAAACATCTCGCGACGCACACGAGGTATTCTAACTTTCAAGCAAACTTATGATTCGATCAAACTAATGACCTAACAAATATCCACATCAAAATGACAGTAACGTTGTCACAATACTTAGTGTTGAGAACAGGGTATCGAAAACTTGTACAATTCTGATGTTCGACGCGCTGTCATGTGGGAAAACATCTTTAGTAAAAGTGATTTTATGTTAAATCAATAAGACGGAGAACTTAACCGACTAGATTTCCGATATTCTGTTTGCCACGAATGTTTTAAGTTTAAAGGGCTTATTTTTCATCCACACTTACACGATTATTGAATCCATCCAAAAGTAGGTGGTGGTTGTGTGATCTAACGGCATATATTGCTGCACTTTATTCATTAAATTCGCAAGCAAACTTGCTCCTAATAATTGTAGCTTCGGCAATGTTAGCTTGTTTGCTATTGGTGCTAAGATGATTTAAATAAAGCCCTGTCATAGAATTATATCACAGCTGCATAAGCCACTTCGGAGGCATCACAAAATCCGGATGCCTCCGAAACTCCAAAATTCGGAGTTTTTATCTTCTTTAACTTTGGGAAAGATACGAATTATATTACTGACATGTGTTTCGATGTCTTTGGCAGTTTTTGATCCCAAGTCACACCAGATTTACATAAGGTTTGGCTGGTAAATTTTGATTGAAAATAATTCGTACTGTGTAACGACCGTCCGTATCTCGACAGTTATTCTGATGATAATGTTTTTCACATAGAATATCTTTCTCTGCCATCAGCTTTTTGGCTCAGCTTGCCATCAGCCGTACATCCCAAAATTTCTTTAATTGGTCGTCGAAGTCCATTAAGGTAACCAATGACTTGTTCCTGGAAGGTTTATTGATCCTCGAGGTATTTCCAAATATAATCCATCCTAGTTCTGTCTCTCGGGCGAATGGAGCTCGTTAATTTCCTTTAACAACCTGGTTCATCACAATGTTTGGATAATAATCGGCACCCAATAAGATGACAATTTTGTTTAGTTGATTATAATTCGAATCGGCTCAGATCAAGTTGTTTTTATTTAAGTGACTTCATCAAAATGTTGGCAGTTGTCTTGTTATATTTGGCAACTGTAAAGCTACGTTTTCTAAACACGGGAGGTGTCCTCAGAATTGACTGAAATTTGTGATCCAGGATCTATTAACATCCCTCAATGTTTTGGTTGTTGTTTATCAGTCTGTACTTTAACCAATGCTGTGGCCAATCATGTGCAAGTAAACTGGTAAACTGATCTTCTGTTTCACTTTTTGGAGTGTCATCGATCTTCATGGTGAGCATCGTGCGTTATGGTGGATTGTTGGTATGCAATAAAGTGTTGTGACGTTCCATACAAACTTAACATCGTATAGAATATGAACAGGGATCGTGGTTCTCCTTTGAACACATGTTAGTGGTTATGGGTGCACCTGAATCGGTGACCTTGATTGACCTCATGTGGTTGACCTTGAATCAGCCCATTTGGTTGACCTTGATTGACCCCATGTGGTTCACCTTGAATGACTCCATTTGGTTGACCTTGGATGACCTACTTTAAGTAGGTAATTGACCAGTGTGTCAATGACCTACTTCCGGACATGTCAATCAACCGCGTGTGTCTGTCAGTGACCTTATTTTTACTACGTTTTTACAATGAAATACTTTTTTTACTACGATTTTTCTTACTACGACCTACTTTTTTTTTGTTTTGCATTTACACATCGTTATTTTTTATGTGTCTTGAGGTAGGTCATTTGTCAATGACCGTATTAAAGTGTGTCATAACCTATTTCCAGACATGTCAATCAACCGAGTATGTTCAATGACATACTTTAAAAGTGTACCATGACCTTATTCCGAGGATGTCAATCAACCGAGTGCGTCATGATCCACTTTTGGTTGACCTACATTTTTTACTACTACGGATTACTTTTTTAATACGTTTTTACTATGACCTACGATTTATCTTACTATGAACAACTTTTTTTTGCAATGAATACACATCGTTATTTTTTATGTGTCAGTGAACCAATTGTATCATAACCTACTTTTGTGACCTTGATTTGACAATTTTATAACTGACCTATTTTTAATTTATTATAAATATAAAAATATTTTATTTGGGTCGGCATCAAGATTCGAACTCATGTCCATGATTTGAAAATCATGTGTCTTGCCAACTATACTACTGACGAATAATATAAAACTATCAATTTATAGTTTAAATGCAAAATAAACCCCTTAATATAGCATAATAATATAAATATTACTCTATGTGAAATATTTCACCTAAAGGTATGCTACAACTCATACTTTTCAAACATTCAAATCACGATGGTATATTTTGCTTTACCTATTTAAAATGTTAATAATTTATTAGACTGTCAATTACACGTCGTAAATTAGGTTTAAATTGTTGTTATCAATATGCATTTTGTAAAAAGGTACACAAAAATACGCAAACCTACATACGGAGATTTAATTCTGTAAATTTTAATAATAAGTTGATTAATTAATTTACGATATGTACACGATTGCACAAGACAAAATGAAAAAATTATAAACTAATTTATAATAATCGTTTTCTTTAAATTTAAATACTAGTTGATTATTGTTCTTTTCAAATACACATACATTGTAGTCTAGGTTGAACTTATATGTAAAAACATGAAAAATCATGCAGGAATAATATATATTCTCGATTAATTAACGTTCTGAGGAAAAATAAGAAAACATTATACCTCCCGATAATTGGTATATTATGTAGAGTTCACAATTTTTTTTTTTTTCATAAGGTGTTTGAATCGATAGAACTCAACAAGTAATCAAGTGAAATCTAAGTGAAATTAATAAAATGTATAAAAAACAGTTAATTGAACGCTATCTTAAGGCCGATTTAGACTTTACAGCAATGTTGGCAACAAAAAATGTTTGGAAAAAGAAACGATTAGTACATTGCGATTTTTATTTGTCTAAGAAGAACAGAAATATAAACAAACATTATTTTGTTCGGTGTTTTTATTTTTTTTTTTTTGAGCTATTGTTTGAGCAAAAACGTAAAACATACTATAAAATATAGTCGAGTCGAGTATATTTTATGGGAACAATAAAAAAATCCACAACAAAATTGGCGATTTTTATATTTTTATAGTACAAAACGAAAACATACAAATTATTTTTCGCTAGACATTATATGTTTATAGTAGAAAAATAATAAACCACAGTGTTTTTTATACATAATTAAATTTAATTTATTTTAAATTTTGAAAACTAGAGAAGGACCATTAGAGCTACACACGGATCAAAGAAAGAACTTTGAATAACATTAACAACTAATAAGTAAGGCCCTCAATGATCTGGCTACGGCCGTAGGAAGCGCAAGACATGACGAGAGAAAAATTAAAAGAAAGACGGAAAGGTAGTAACTTGAAAGTGGTCATGGTCAACAAGAGTTTATGACGTGAAATAACGTTATTTATTAAAAATGCTTTAGGATAAAAATTATCATTTCACGAATTTTTATTACATTGCAAATAATATCGAATTGAATAAAATCTTTTGAAGTTTGTGTAAATTAGCCGGTTTTTTTTAAATAATTGTGGTAGTGCGATACGTGGTAGTGATTAATGAGACTGAAAGCCACGCATTGCTGTATTTGTTACTTCTCCTTATATATCTAAAGCTAGATTATCGAAACTAAACAATCCCATGGCATCTTGAATAGATGTATATGACTCCGGCTATACGTTCCAAACCTAAATTGTTTTGCTACCAATATGCTCTTGTTATATTGTTACCAACTTGAATCGTTCAAATCCAATAGATGCTAATTACACATCCATACACATTATAGCTTTATAGAAAATAAGTTTATGATATACAGTCAAGATTTTAGATTGTGAACTGTCGACATTTCGTAACATATATATATATATATATATATATACGTTTTAAACACATGAAATATATGTATAACTCATTTAAAATCCTTAAAACCATTTCGAACCGCCCAGGTGGCGCAGTGATAAAGCTGCGGCAGTAGGAGAAGAAAGTATCGGGTTCAAATCCCGATAGGGGCAGGGATTTTGCAACAGGGATTTTTCACCACACGATTACGATCGGTGGTGTAAATGAACACATCTATGACCCCCTTGCGGATTGCAAAATTCATGGGCCAACCCATCTTCAATGTCAGTACTATATGCTGTCATGGAGCTATGCAATTTGCAGATGGTTCTACGTTATTAGGACCTATAGCCGCACGTCCTCGATTTGGCTGTAATTGCGTAAGGTAAGGACGTAAAAAAACGTACCGCGAAAGAGTTGGAAGCGCCTTGAGTCCCTAAACAGATTATAGAGATAATAACAAACAAACAAACCATCTCGAAGTATACATTTTTATTTTTATTTGAAAACACAAGAACTAACATTCAAAAACTATATTTAATTAAAAAAAATTATACCACGACGACATTTTTATTTAATAATTTTTCCCTTTCTATCTCATAGGCATTTTTTATATTGTGCGTAGCTTTTTTGAACCAACAAAAAATGTTGTGGAAAAATGTTGTAAAGTCTAAATCGGCCTTTAACCTGCTCGTTAACTACCCATAATGCTAATGAAAAAGCATATGAAATAATGTCGGACTCGTTTAAAACCAACAAAAAATATAAAATTGCCAGTAGAAAGGTAGTTTTTAAAATTCAAGGTCTACCTCAAGATGCATCAGATCCGATTTAATGGATAAAGAAATCCCTAAATGGAATTGTAAACCATATCACTATAACTGTATCACCAGGTGATAAAATAGGACTAGAGTTTAACTTCGATAAATTTAGCAATGCGGCTTGGCTAAAGGTACGAAAGGCTAAGGACCTACATTTTGATGATGTATGAGGGATACTAAGTAACGTATTTCAGAGCAATTCTGAAGGTCAAAACACCGACAGCTTTATGTTGGTAATGACGCAGATAAAAGTACCGATAGGGCAATGACGGCGCCAGGGAAAAACAAGTGATTCGAACTAATACTAGCAAGCATCCAGATATAAAAGTCAGTAATTTACTTCCAAAATCACTGGTACAGGTACCATCTGAGGGTTGTGGCATTGATGAATTAAACAATTTTCAACAGTATCTGACAAGGTACCAGATTTGTGTGTACACAGTAGGGGAGAAAGGAAGAGAACTCATCTATGAGGGACCAAGAGCAACTATGAAAATTAATCTCATACATCACAATAATCACTACTGTGTGATTACATCAATGACCGCAGCTTTTGTATGTTCATTTTATTGTGAAGAATGTCATATTTCTTAATGTCATATTGTGAAGAATGTCATATATTTATTGTGCACGGAATGCAATCGACATTTGCGTAGTGTAAATTGCTTTACAAAGCATAAGGAAGGTGGTGTGTGTAATCGGTTACGACGGTGTAATAATTGTCATCATACAATTTTGCAAAAAAGGGTACATTATTGCAACAAAATGTTTTGTTCAACTTGTTAAAAGCATCAACCAGAAAATCATCTATGATATATGCAGTGTAATACAGGAAACCCTAAACTAGAATACAACTTATTTATATTTTTTGATCTGGAAACACGTCAAGACAAGAAATATCGTGACGGTGACGACACAACAACAATACATGAACCTAATCTTTGTGTTCTTCAACAACGTTGTCACAAGTGTATAGATATAGAAGACCTTGATACGTGCGAGACGTATGGAGATAGACAGCAGATTTTTCTATCAGGAACCAATGTGGTACACAGTTTCATGATGTTCGTGCTTATGCAGAGAAATAAATTTAAAAATATTATAGTGATTGCCCACAATGGGTAGGCTTACGATCACCAATTTATCCTGAAGTATATACTGGAGCATACTTCCCATAAACCTCAGTTAATTATGAGGGGGTCTAAAATAATATTGTTGGTTTATCGATGACCATTATAATGTCACAAGAAATCTGAAACAATTTGTTAAAATTAATCTTAAAAAATTGAATTATATACTTACCAAGAATTAATTAAATTTACTTACTTTTGCTATTGTTATTTGTATATGTCAAATTGTGACAATATTTTGCATTTACATGTACTTACAGCAAATTATGATTACATGCCAAATTTAAGTACAAATATAATGTTACAATTAAAATGTCGCAATTGAATATTATAGATTACAGTACTAATTTATTATAGTACTATGTATAATACTCTTGTTATGGATTATAAATTTGTAAAATAAGCTTTCTCATTTATTTTTGAACCAAAGCAAATTAATGTGATCCTCTTCTTGGTCAAGTTCATTTACTATTTCAACAAGAATCATTTTCAACTAAAACATCAGCATCCATATTAACAAATTCTGCAGATATTATGTCGTTGTAACTATACACAAATTGAGAAGTGATTGTAAGTTGGTTAAATCTTGATTAATTATAACTTCGTCATTGTCTTTGACAGGAAAACCAGAATGCTTAAAACAGTTTGTGATAGTTCCGACAGAAACATTTTTCCAAGCATTATCATTTCATTGTACTGAGTGAAGTATATTAATCACTATACTTTTCTCGGTTGACGTTGTATCAAGGCAAGCTATGATATGCTTTAGCATTTTCTCTCTATAATAATGCTTAAAGTTTTGAATGATTCCTTGATGTAAAGGTTGACAAGAACTGGTTGTGTTGGGTGGAAAGTATATTAACTTTATATTTGAAAATTCTGGTGTATTAGTATGAGAGGTAATTTAAATAATTCGTCATTATATCCCGAGCCATCCATCCTTTTTTATTGAATTCCCATTTCACAGGAAGGTTTTCTATCTTTAAATTTTTGAAACATCTGGGTTTTTTACTTTGCCAATAACCAAAGGTTTCATTTTTTTTCCATTCATACCAACACACAACAACAGAGTGACACGTTCCTTAGAAGCTTTACTACCTTTACAATTCTCTCCTTTTAAAGCTAAAGTTTTGTTGGGCATTGCTTTAAAAAATAACGCAGTGTCATCTAAATTAAAAATACTGTCTGCTCTATATTTTTCAATTAGGCTAGGCAAATGGGATTTCCAGTCCCACTTATTGGTGTATTAGATGCACGAATACGACAAAACCATTGAAACACCGCTTCGTCGATTTTTCTTGATGGAAATGACCCAACTTTTTTTTAAATATTTTTGTTGGAATTAGTTTGCCACTTCTTCAATATATCTTCGGAATTTTTTAATAACGTCGATATTTGGGTTTTTCACCCAGTTAATTTTTGGTTTTAACTTTCTTCTATAACTTTAATTTTATCTTTTAAAGGTAAATAACGTTTTTTCGATGTCGACGGAGCACTCATGATTTTAAAATTATTAACTTTTAAAATAATTGTAACTTTTTTAATAATTCACAATAATCGTATCTTAATCATTTTATCTATACAGAGTAAACTTACCAATCGACTGATTCAGTTTATTTTTCGTTGCACACAATTTTTTAGTTTTTTTTAAAAATAAAATGCGAATGTTAACGAAAAAGTTTGTTATTTTTAATTTTTTTAACAAGAAATTAATCGAGAATGAATTAAAAAAAGAGAAGGAAAAATAAAAAATAACAGAATAATATATTTTTGTCCGTTTATATAAGGTTCCTGTGAACCACAATATTGTATATTGTGTTGTCCGTGTCCACTCTACCGAGAGTCCGCTTAACTAAGGGAGTTTTACACAAGAAAACCTTAAATTTTGCATTAAGTATTAAAATTTGGCCGTTTAAACGGGGTGTCCGCTTATATGAGTGTCCGTTCAAGTGAGGTTATATATATATATATATATATATATATATATATATATATATATATATATATATATATATATATTTATATATATATATATATATATATATATATATATATATATATATATATATATATATATATATATATATATATATATATATATATATATATATATATACAAGCTGGCTACGCCCGCTACGCAGCGCGAAACCTCCAGGGACATTTAATAAAAACTTCGTTTTGCCATATACATTATTTGTAGGGATTGTTTAGAAAGAAAACAATTTCTTCGGCGATATATTGGATATCCATCAATATTTGTGATCGTATCGTCAGTGAATTTTTTTGGAAAGCTTTCATGCCGACATTTCCATCATCAATTGCCTTCATCACCGTATCGTACACATCTTTTTGCTGAGGATTCAACAATGGTACATTCGTTCGAACCAATTGGCTTAATGCATTTGTGTCGTATTCACGTTCACGCTGCAATTCGCGTTCGAAAGCGTCGTTTACTGTACGATGAGGCGATGTCATTCCTAACCTGACTCACAAAATTTTACGTTTAAAATTTAAGTAGCTATCTTGCATCTGCTGCCGTTTGAGAGCTACAATGCTTTAAAGTAAAAAAAAATATTTTTTTTTATAAAATTAAATTTTTCTAAAAAACAACCGAATCCGATTTAATTTTTTTTTTACTTTATTTTAATCCGCCTTGATGTCCTCTACATTAAACATTTTATTAAACATTTTATTAAACATTTTATTGGTTAAAAATACTACAAAAATTTATAAAAAGTGCTCAAAATTACTTCCTTGTGATTGAATACACGCTAATGTTCGTTTAAGTATAGCTTTGATTGTTTCAATTCTTGGTAATTCTTTCTTTATCTGTTGAGCTGCTGTGTATATATTCGTTGTATTAATTCTTCTTTTGTTTCAACTTCTTTAGAATAGACAAGCTCTTTCATCGATCCGGGGATCTTGCAGGCCAATGAATTGGACCATTTCTTCCTATCCAATTATTTGGATATCTTTCGATTAACCAATTTTTAACATTTATTCCACAGTGACTAGGTGCACCATCATGTTGGTATATGTGAAAGAAACCACTTAATATAAAAACATCTTCAAGGAGAAGTGGTAAATCATTTTGTAAAAATTGCAAATGTCGTTCACTGTTTAATGTGGATGGTAATATAAATGGTCCAATTAAAGTATCCCCAAGTACACCAGGCCATACATTTACGCTGAAGCGATGCTGAAATAATGTTTGCTTTTTTGCATGAGGATTTTCAGCAGCCCACGTGTGCAAATTGTGAAAATTTGTAATACTATCTCTTGTAAATTGTGATTCATCTGTCCATAGGACACGTTTCACAAATCTATCGTTCTCAATATTTCTTTCCATTAACCAATTACAAAACTCCAACCTTTTATGGTGGTCTGTCGGCAAAAGTTCTTGAACAGGTGTATTATGGTATGGATGAAGATTTTGCTGGTGCAAAACTTGATGTATTCGTCGGAAAGAGACGTTCAATTATGAAGCTAGCCTCCTTATGCTAATAGATGGATTTCCATTAACTCTATTAATTATTTCTTCGTCCACATCTAACTGGTATTGTGAGACTGCATGTGGTTCCGCCCGCGTATTTGAAGTTGTTATGATATCTCGCAGTCTTCGATGGATATTAGAAAATGCTCTTGGATCAGCAACGCGCCGCGTTGGAAATCTACGTTGGTATTCGTCGCAAGCTCGTGATGCATTTCCATCGCAAAATCCGTAAACAAAATGTATATTAATATACTCCTCACCCGAAAACTGTGCGATTATACTAATTTACGTGACAAATTTAGAATGTTTAACTCACAACAGTGACACAACACTAAGCAATTTCTCAAAACTATTGAAAATGTTTAATTTCTGTTTGTTCAATAATTAAACAAAAGATTTGATCATCATAGCCTAATGTTTTACTGATAAAACATTTTTTTACAATACTAACACTATAATATCTCTTAATTAGATTTAGAATACATGGTATAAGTAAAAAAATAGCTACTTAAATCTTACCTTTACAATTACTAGTCTAGTAAGTAGCCTTTACAATTACTAGTCTAATAAGACTAAGCTGGTTGCTCTCGAATAAGTATTTCGGAAGTTACAGTTCAATATTATTGTGTATCTTTTTTTTGGACCGAATTTTTTAAACACCCTGTATCTCAAAGGATATCAAAAATGGACACCCCTCCCCATACGATTTTTTTTCTCAGAATGAACCAAGGTATCACGTCTTAACGAATAAGCATCCCAAACCGGATCACCCTGTATATATATATATATATATATATATATATATATATATATATATAAATATATATATATATATATATATATATATATATATATATATATATATAAATATATATATATATATATATATATATATATATATATATATATATATATATATTTATATATATACATATATATATATATATATATATATATATATATATATATATATATAACTCCGGCTCCTGATCCTCTTCTATCTCTTCTACGTTATCAGCCACCATCAGCATGTCGTTGTATCCCAAGCAAGTGTAAAGCGTGTATCTCTATGAATAATATTTGAGTTATGATTCGACTTGTTACTTCTATGTTTGTAATTCGCCAGGCCGGTTTTGATCTGATGATGACGTCATTGAATGACAGCGTGATCGAAAAGATCAAACCCATCTCATCAGGTATATGCTACAGTATTGTGTGTTCATATTGTGCGATTCGTATATGCATATATATATATATATATATATATATATATATATATATATATATATATATATATATATATATATATATATATATATATATATATATATATGTATAAATATATGTATATATATATATATATATATATACATATATATATATATATATATATATATATATATATATATAAGTTAACACCATCAGTAATGTTGAATGAGCACAACGTGCTTAAGTAACACCAACGATAATGCGGATTCAGCACAACGTGACTACCGAGACACGCGAAGACCAAATATGCTGATTCTCCATAAATATATTACAAATTAATATATCTTTTCCAGATTATTAGAATAAGAATTTCTCATATTACCTTTTGCAAACTAAGATAATTTTATTTTGATATAAAACAATGTAATTTTTAGTATAACTTTAGTTTTAGATTGGATTTTATTGAATAAAGTGTTTTTTTTAAACCGAATTCCATTCGAACTCATCAAGTTATATATATATATATATATATATATATATATATATATATATATATATATATATATATATATATATATATATATATATATAGATATATATATATATATATATATATATATATATATATATATATATATATATATATATATATATATATATATATATATATATATATATATATATATATATATACATATACATATACATCATATACATATACATTATATATATATATATATATATATATATATATATATATATATATATATATATATATATATATATATATATATATATATTATATATATATATATATATATATATATTGATTGATTGATTGATTGATAGGACTGTAGGACCAAGCGCTAGGCAAGATTCCCGGATAACGCCGGGCCTATTCCTACAGCCGTTTACATAAAACGATAGGTAAGGATTGGAAGGTATGTTAGTTAGGAAAGAGCGACCCGGTTACAGACACCATGACAGTCGGTACTAAACTACTATTATCACAAGACAATCACAATTTTAATCTGCTAGTCTGCAATCGCCAATCAGCATTCTCCAATCCGCAACGCCTATCCGCTCTTCTGTATTTTGAATAAAATTAAAACTAAATTAAAATTAAAATTCTAAAATAAATTTATTAGTTCGCTCAGGAATCTGTAACTTAATTAATTAGTTTTATTATTTATTTGAACTCCCATCCGCACAACAAACCTAATTAGAACATAAGTACAGAACTCTGAAAGTAATTTTTTTTAACTTATCGCTCAGGTATCTGAAACAATTTAATTAATTTAGTTTGATAGTTTAAGCCATCCATTACGATAATGTTACCATAATACTGTAATATGCTCGTCAGAGAGTCAAAATAGACTATAGGGCGACAATCTTCAGCAGAACCATTTTCCTGTTACATAATTATTACAATAATATAATTTGTTAGTAAAATCTATATCATTTTCACATTATCATTGGTTATTATTTTTATTTGGATAGGAAGGACATTTCCAATTCCATCATATATATTGGTGTTACCTCAGCAGTTGAAACTGGAGTATTTAGGTTAATTATCCTGGGGTCTTCTCATCATATGCTGCATATAAATTTGCGTCCCTATATTTACAGATCCACCACCATCTAACGCGAGGGGTAATATTTATTTATTTTATGACCCGACAGCATTTCATAAACATACATTCGTGTATAGGGTAAATTATTATACAAATAAATAATTGAGTAAGTTAGATATTACCTGGAACTTAGCTTTAACGTATTAAAATTAAATCATTTAATAAATGTCTAAAAATAAATTTACTAGATAGGAATCTGTAACTTAATTATTATTAATTTTATTATTTATTTAAAATCCAGTCCGTACACCTATCAAAGTTAAAATAAAATTCAAAACTCATTTAATTTATGGCCACAGATTCAGGAGCCGTAAGTTAATTAATTAACTTACGGCTCCTGAATCTGTAACCATAAATTAAATTAATATGGTTTGCTAGATTAAGTACCCGTCAACCATTACGCTGATATTGGATTGGAATATGTTTATCAGAAAATCCAAATAATTCTCTTAAAACGTATTACATTCCAAAATTATGCAACATTTTATTAAAAATAAAATAAACTTTCCTTGTAAACCCTCTCCAACTATAATCATATTTACACTTATATAAGTAATTAAAACCAAACCTTTTCCATAAATTATTATTATTATTTTTATATTTCTACAATACAATGTAATTGTAATGCAATGCCCGTATTATGGTCGTGATCAGGGATGTCACTTTACTACAAATGTAGTAGATCCGCTCCGACCTTCACCGTTCATAAATCAAAAAAGAACAATTGATATTGTCTTCAAAAAGCACCCTTAAATCCTAATACGAAACTTAATAAATTGAAATTACGCATGGATAACCCACAGGCACGTATGCACGACACACAGGCAATAAAGCAGGCAGGGACGCCACATAATGCAATGGAGCAGAAGCACCCCAAAAGTGAAGGAAATCGACACCCCTCGAAGCGAAACCTATTCAAGCAAACCAAACACGATCCAAACTCAACATTCAACCAAACATACATCTATTAGTAGCAAATAAACTCTAACACGAGAGCCCAATCGTAAGCATCCAAAATACAAACTCTTTCAGAGCACCCTCAACAACGGAACACCAACCTTAAAAAAATAAAAATAAAAATAGAAAGTACAGACATATCTCAACTGACTTTCAACAAACCGAAATCCATCCAAACACCCGAAATCCATTCCGGCGAATCCTCCAGGCCCCAACAAATCCCACTCGCGTCCAAAAGTCCACATGCCAACAGAGGCTCCCAACCGCCACCGCAACTAGATTAACCCTCATGCCCGTCTCAATCAAATCCAGCTTCGAAAACGCCCCCTCCCCGCGAACCGCAGCAGTATCATGAGTCAAAGAACAAATCACAAGCATACGTACAAAAACCGTTTCTTTCAAACCGCTTCTGACATTCTTCAAAAATCCAACCAAAACATCAAAACCTCCCACCACTCTGCAAAACTGAATGCCTCCAAACCACCACTGTAAAACAGCTACGATCCCGCCGACATCCAAATATTTAAATAGTTCCAAATCCTCACCACTAGATTCAAATACCCGCCCGACCCATCACAATCTTCCAGACTAAAACAACCCTCAACCGCAATCCCAAAATGTAACTCCGATAATGGAAGATACATACCCGTGTTCTGCACCAAATCTAAACACTCCTGTCCTACAAAATCCCTGAGGATGTGTACACCTTCTTTATTAACTATGTGTCACACACACGCACCCTTTCGAATTGGAATACAGATAACAAATTTCCAGAAATTTAAATATTCCACCAACAACTGAAAGAACAATTTTTACGCAAAAAAAAATTCGCTAAAGAATCTAAATCATGCTAAAGCGGGAACCTCAAAAAGTACGAAAATTTTTGCTAATTTTAGAATCGAAACAATGGAATTATTGTTGATAGATTGGATAAAAGGCTCAATCCAAAAAATATTACATTTAGAACGTCGATCATCCAAACCAAAGCTAAGAGTATTTGCGGGCCTCTTGTCGAACTAAATATCGAAGAAACAAATACGTTCCAATATAGTCGGAGTTGGTTCCAAAATTTTAAAAATCGGAACGAATTCCTAAATATTAAAACTTCAGGTGAGTCTGCTAGCGCAGACACAGCTGCACTAAACTTCATTCTGTAAACAATTAAAAGCATCGTTGCAGATGGCCATTTAAGCCATCAACTATTTAACGACGAAACAGCTTCTTATTACTTGAAAATGCGAACATATTTGGCCACAGCAGAAAAACATGCTTCCGGCTTTAAAGCAGCAAAAGACCGTTTGACGCTTTTGCTTGGTGGTAATGTCGTCGGCGACTTCAAGTTAAATCCTTTGCTGATTTACCATTCGGAGAACCCGAGGGCTTTAAAGGGTATCACAAAAAAAGTTTACTTGTTGTTTGAAGAAGTTATAGAAAGGCTTGGGTTACTGCCAGTCTCTCTACACGAAATGACATGTTTTCAACATTAGCAAATCTTGGGAGGAAGTCAGCGACACCACCAAGTCTGGATCGTGGAAAAAGCCTTTGTCGAATCAGTCCACCAGTTCTATTGAAGATGCAGCTGAAGTACAAACTCAAATCATCGACATGGCCAAAAAAACTGGCTTCATAGATGCTGATCCGTCTGACGTAGAAAATTTATTAACCTAGCAGGATAAATGATGAAAGTACAATCTGATAAGATTATATTACATCAAAGTATTCAAATATACAATGAAAAAACATGCCGGCAACGTAAAAAGTACAATGTATTTAAATTACATTTAGAATTTAAATACATTGTACCCCGCACAGAACCAACATATTCCCTCATTACACATTTGAATACTTTTTCGACTTACGTCGTTTCAAGTAACGTTGAACTTTTCAGGAACGCATCCACGACGTAAGTCAAAGATCGCCTGTATATATGTATATGATAATCTACGACGTAAGTCAAGGATCACCTGTATATATGTATATATAACAACTGCATAAAATATATAAAATAAAAATAAACAAAAAATTCTCTAATAAACATAGGAAACAGAATTTTGATGGACGGAACGAAAATTCTGTTATATACATAATATGAATACCTAGGCATTTAAATGTAGACAGTCGTGTGTAAATTTGCGTTTTCAACAATCAAATAATGATGTATATACAACACAAACAATCCAAAAATTTATAAAAATAAAATGTAATTCGCCAATTACATTGGATATATTAACATTTTCCTACACAACGATCGCACAATGGCAGTGATCGTGTTAAAATTTAAATATACAAAATCCCTACTACTGTATGTTTTGAAAGATACATAAACCAAAATATAAAACAACATCTAAAGGAAAGGGGAATAAGAGAATTGTATGACGAGCGATGTGCTAGGCAAACGAAAGAACAAGAAACATACAAAGCATGCGATCGCTTTCCATGGAATACTGTGGTGTGCGTGTGATTTGAAAATTGATGTACATAAGACACAAAGACAAATCGTTATATATTACAAATTACAATATTAAACATATAACGGAGAAACAAGAACTGAATGTAACACAATAATACCAATACTTGTATAACGCATTGCCTGTGAGATGTCAATGCGTAATAGCTAATAGCGTATGGAGATGTAATAGTATCGTACAAAATATAATTAAATACAACACAACACAATATAATATAATATATAATGTAATTACAATAATAATAAAATATAATATAATAATATAATAGCGATACTCATCTGTGATCCGATTTAAAACCACGCACACACAACAAACGAATTTATTTTATTTTATTTAATAACACCGAGAGGGAAAAAAACACGTCCACTCGGTGTGAAGATCAACACAACACTCATGAAAAACGATTTTTACATTTATTAAGAAATTATGAAATTAAAATATGTAAGAAAAAAATTTAGAACAATTCATTCACTTATTTGATACACAATTGTTGTCACTCACTATTCATGCATCTATTTTCGATTGCGTTTTTGTTATGCAGCTACGAAATCCAGTATGTTGTTGCAGAAAATAATACTGATGGGTTTATTAGTGAGGAGAGTGCTCAATATTTAGTGAGGAGAGTGCTCAATACTCTATATCTTTAGTGCTGATCAGTCTATCTATAATGTACTCTGTACTGACACTTTTCCACTGCACATAACTAGATATGAACATCTTTCGATCACAATTGAGATTTTAAAGGTAAATTGCATGTTAAATAAACCTATCGCAGTGCCATCTGTTTTAAAATGTCAGAAACCAACCGTAATATTTAACGTAATAAATCTGTTTATAATTCTAACCTAAACCAAATTATTTGTGACATTCAGTATAAAGCCGACCAAATTGTACACAGTTAATTATTCTACAATTCTATTTAAAAAGTAGTAAGAAAATTTTTTAATAGCTTGTGCTATAGTTACAACTAAATTTAATAGAAGATGGCGTGTCAGTTTTTGATAAAAGATGGCGTGTCAGACGTTTTTACAAATATAGAATGTAAAAAATAATCTTTAAAGATTATTGTTAACATTCTATTTGTAAAAATGTCTGACGCGCCATCTTTTAACAAAACCCGACGCACCATCTTTTATCAAAAACTGACGCGCCATCTTTTATCAAATCTATAGTTGTAATTAGAGCACGAGCTATTAAAGTTTTCGAACTCAGTTCCACTTAACATAGGGAATATACTGCGTATAACTGATTTTGAAAACTTTATACTAGTTTCGGTCATCACACCAGTTCCTATTGCTTTAATCAACTAGGCTTCATACATAATGTATCTCATTTTCAACTATCATGTTCTTTAGTTAGTATTTTTTTAATTAACTAGCTGAAGATTATTTATCTTGAAGATTATTTGTATGAGTCTCTAAATCTGGGTCTATTTGATAATTCCCATCTAATGAGTTGAGTTTATGAGCTACTAAATCGGTAACCATACACCGAAGAATGTTTAGTTCTAGCTACGTGCTAAATTCGAATTGGAGCTATAAAGCTTTCCGAAGCTTTTTTTTGTAGTAAAACGCATTGAAATCAATTTAATAATCAAACATTTGCGACGTTAGTTCGGTTTATGACTTTAAGTGTCTAAAAATAAATACTTTTAAATGTGGTTCGCGACTGGTTAGATTCCTTTCTTTTTGGGTTCAACGTTTCAGTGCTCTTTCGAGCATTTCGGCCGATATTTAGTTAATTGCGCATGTTAGCGAGCTTCTTCTTATGCAAGGATCGATTGTGGTTTATCGATATAAACAAGTGATCTCAGTACCCCCGTAAACAGTAATCTAACGGCGTCAGATCAAGAGATCTTGTAGGCCAATTCGCAGGTAAATAATTCGATGGTTTGGCCTGCTGTGTGGCACGTTGCATCATCTTGTTGAAACCACAAGTCGCCAACACTAATATCGTAAATTTTTGGCAATAAAGATTCACTGATCATTGTTTTATGCACCAATAAAATTTACACGCTACTCTACCCCAGTTTTAAAGAAGTAGGATCCGAAAATGCCTCGTGATGAAAATCGCACCAAACAGTGCATTTTGCAGGTTTTATTGGATGCTCTTGAATCTTCATCGCTGAACACAATTTTTTGGTACAGAAACGAATCAATTGGAAGTTGTTCCAACACCCATAAAGCACATCGTTGGTTTGTTTTAATAAAATACGCTACAATGGGCCTGAATTGATTGATTCGATCTTCACGTGCACTTTTAGCTATAGCAGCAATATTCAAATTAAATCGATTTGTACGCACTCTATTCGAGGGATGAACATCAAATAGTGAACAAGTGCTCCTAAATATTTGCGAATAGTGCGTTCAGTTGGACGATTATGAACACTATAACAAGGTCGAATTTTGAAATAAATTTTCACAATTTCTAAACGTTCTTCTCGCTTCATGGTGAAAAGTGAATACTGTCAAATGCCATATTATAATGTCAATAAATACTGAACACAAATGCCATATGAACAATACAGTGGCCACGCATGAATCAAAATGAGTATTCTAATTGGAAAAAGTACCTCCTATTGTATCAATCTTTATATAATTTATTTTTCAAGTCTTGTCTCGATGGTTATTAGTATGGCAAATTTTTCAAAATAATTTTGAAATTGTTGCCAATTTGCTAGCTTTCAAAATGTTTTGGAAATATGATCACTTGCACTATGCTAGGTTTGGTCAGCTTTTGCAGAGAATCGAATCGGCAGAAATGAACGTATAAGTATTCAGTTTACGTGTTTCTTTTCATAGTAAAAAGTTTGGTGATTTAGATACATTTTAATAAATGCAGTTAGCAGAGCTAGTATGGCATTGTAGCTTATGAGCTTGATGAAGTACACTGAAATGTGTAGTAGTACATCAATTTTTTTTCGCTCTTATTGGCAGAGAAAGTAGCGCGCTTGCTCTGTCATTCGGAGGCTCGTACTCGATTCTCGGTGGTAACCAAAAATCACGATTGGGTGTTTTAAATATGTGGGTGAAGGAGGGTTGAACCATGAGCCTTTCGTGGCACTGCCGTCTTTAGAAGAACGTTTCACGAACTATAAACTTTAGTAGAAACTAATTCCTATAGTTTTTCGACAGGAATCGAAATGTTGGTAATTTACGAACTCGTGGCTGTTAAGGGTAGTAAAATTTGAATGTCTTGAAGTAAAACCATTATAAATGGCTAGTAAAATATATTTTGTTTCGAGGAACGATAGAAATAGAATTGTATGATCATTCAACCGTAGATGAAACACTTAATTAACTTATACATACGACACAGTGGTATACGAAAAATTTAGTTTAATTTGGAAGAGTCAGTAGATTGATCCTCTCATGTTGAATTGGGTGGTTTCTTTGTGATAACCTAAAACCACGACTATGTTCAAACACTAATAAATGAGCTTACCATTACCTGTTGTTATGACAAATTTACTAAGAGTTTGTTATAATTAATTTTTAATAAACGAACCCACGAAATTCACCAGGCCACTAGCTTGTTCCACCATGCAAATAGTTCTTCAGACCTGCATTAGTTTTGCCCAATTTCAACACTAAATGTAAATTGTCATCTCTTAATCCACACTACAAGACTATAGTTCATATCTAATTTAGCATATATATGTACATTTCGCGCTATTAGTTCGAGAAGACGAATTTCACGGATCTAATGTACGCATTCATTTGTACAAATGCAATAATCACTTTCAAGTACTCAATCATTTATATTTTTATACAGTATACACATTGTATATGTAAAATATGCTTTATTAATTTTTCATTTTTCATGTCAAATGAATTGTCCCTGTCAAAAAATGGAAAAAAAATTTCCCATATTATTTTCCTTTTCAGCCTGTTTATTTAGAGACGAAGTTATTTTAATCAATCAATCATTTCCTTATTTTCTAGAACGATTTATTTTTTTTATTTTTTCGTTTTCCTTTAGAATTTTCGTCTTTTGTAATATTTTATTCATTTTTATTGTAATTACGGCACAAAGATGTCGACGACGAAGCATTGTGGTAATTACATTTCAACGTGTCCAATATATGTCATCTATTTTCAAGTGTACAGTATACTATGTACACCAGCAACACGATAGAGACTGTAATAGAGTAAAAAAATTACTCTTCATTCGCTCCTTTATCCAATTTATCAAATCTTTGTTTGCTTTTATACAATTTTAACAATTTTCCATGGAAAAACTGGTAAATAAATGTATATTTATTTTTTTATGGATTGTCTAGGATTTATTTATTTATTTATCAAATTGTCAAGAAATTTAATTTTGAAAATTGAATATATATTTTTTCGTTGTTTTAGTTACCGTGTTTACTTTTCCCATAACATTTCCAGATTTGTTTGTGTGCTGTGTTATTTTTTTAAGCCAAACGGATATTAGTTTAGAAAATTAATTGATTGATCGGTACTGTAATGTAAGTATAGTAGTTGGGCATACTCGTACCATCAGCGTATAACTTCAGGATAAATTTGTGTTGATTTAATAAATTTTTGTAATGAATAACATAATATTTCCATTTTCACGAAATGTACTCGTATATATAAGGCGACAAGAACGGTGGAATGGAAAATTTAATTGAGTTTATTTTTAAAATGTAATTTGCTTAATTATAATTATTATAGCTTTTAATTATAATTTTATGTTAAACAATTTAGTCTGTTATTTTATTGTTTTGTGTATGTGACGTTCGAGTTCTGGTTTGATGTCATGGGTAAGGGATCTTGAATAATATTTGACATGATTTTCCCATTTTGTTTCCTTCTCTAAATGGGGTTATTTTTGAAATTAGTGTAATTTACATTTTTTGTTGCTGCAAAATTTTGGACAAGATTTGAATTGGTTAGTGCTTTAAGTTAGGGTTAAGGATGATTTTGCGCATTAATTATTTATAATAAACCGAATTGTATCTCATCTTTAATCGTTTCTCGCACCAGTGTTGACCTTTTATTTCATGATTTATACAAAAAAATAAAATTTGTGTATATCTTTTTGGACCAGTCTCTAGGCTATAATCAAATAAATATGTTACATTATGTTGCCCAACGAAATAATTTAATGTTGCTTTAATGAATCTCATCATATTAATACAACTTTAAGCCCATTATCATTCGAATGACTAATAAACATAATAATGACACAAATAAATTATAATTCAAGAAAATCATCGTTATATTTTTTCTATTATGTAGAACAACAACAGCGACATTAAGATCAAATAAATAAAAATTAAAGAAGGAACAAAATGGAAAACATACAAAACAGCACCATCACTGGTACAAAGTTTTTCCATGCGATTTACTTGAATCAACTTTTAATTATTAAAATAATCTTATTATCTATGTATTTACTGTATATACATAGTTTATCTTTGAATTATTTCAAATATAAATGAAATAAAAAAGTTTATAATTTTCCTACTTTCCTTCTTAATGTTTTTCCCCCTAAAGCTTTATATATTTATCAAAGACGAGCTTTTCTATATAAAAAACATTGCATATAGTATACAACATTTGTACAAGTTCAAAACATAAAAGGTGAATAAACTCTTGAAATGATTTTATTAAGAAATCACTCAAGACTGTATTTATATATAGTTAAGACAGAACCTCATGATCTGCATGATTTATTTCACCATAAACAATTTTAATTTTCTAATCCCTACACAACTTTCTCGCCAATTGAATGTTTCCATCCCTTTTTTTCGTTTCGTTCAAACGATATCCCAAATTAGCATCCACACCCCAAAATAAAAAAAAATCTCATAAATAATCAACTTTTCCAAATCGTTGAATATTTAAATTAAATTTTAGACATTTTATTTTTATGTTTGCCTATACTACGTCTACTTTGTATATTATGATTGCGACAGTTATGCGGTCACAGTGTAATCAATTCAGCAGTAAGTCCAATAAAAAGAAAACCAATTCTGACGAACATCATAATAAAAGGCATTGGAATGAAAAACAACATTATTTTGTGTATGTATGTTGGATCAAAGCGATCCTAAATAGAGAAGCCGCAATGATTGACCCTTTAAATTTATCGAGCTTATTTATGGGGTCTAGATTTTCATACACTCCATAAGAACTAATGTAAAATTGAAGATTTTTGGCTCAACTTTAATGAATGAAAAATACTGAAAACAAAAATTATTTTTATATCAAAATTTAAATCAAACATTTTCATATAACATATATGGAAATCAAATGAAAATACGAATTATTTTAATAGTTATGATAAAAATAAAATCGTTTTGATTTATTTAATTTTTATACATGTATATGTTATAATTGGTTCTAAACGCCGTATAAAAATATATAAAACGAGATCAATGACGTATGAACTACGAAAAAAAACATATACTTCAAATATTGGATAAGAGATGGCACTTTATAACTTTAATAATATAAATCGTATTTATTGATATTTTAAAGCATATTGTTAATGCGATAATACGAAGTACACAATTATAATACCCAAACATGTTAATGAAAGTGAATACTTCAAAAATTATTTAAATTTTTTTGATTTCCATTCAATTGTTATACTCGATACAAGATGGCATTATAAAAGACAGCAGTTGTTAAACTCGATACAAGATGGCATCATAAAAGTCGTTACGATTTTTAGCAGTGAGAATTTTTAAAACAATTTTCAGTATTTGAATTGTTTTTTTTATTAAAATACATTTATTTAGACACAAACATCATTTAACAACAAAACGGTAACTCTTTAGCTTCGTCAACAGATTAATTAATAATATATTATTGTCTACGGACGGGTATAACCTATAAACATTTTGAAAAAAAAATTTTTGACAGCAAAGAAAAACAAAAAATAAAAAATATTTGTTTATTTTTTCTTTGCTGTACGCTGTTCAATTTT
Source organism: Tipula lateralis (assembly GCA_963932295.1). Classification (NCBI taxonomy): domain Eukaryota; kingdom Metazoa; phylum Arthropoda; class Insecta; order Diptera; family Tipulidae; genus Tipula; species Tipula lateralis. Next base: position 145,200,507 of record OZ010736.1, read on the forward strand.
TTAGTGATAAATATGAACTGTAGGGCGATTTTTTTTTTTAATGACGTCGCAACTTATTGATGTGTTAGTAAATATGGGGTATAAACTTTTTAAGTTAAATTTCGATGATTGCGGCTTCTTTATTTAGGATCGCTTTGGTTGGATTAATTCAAAACCAAACAAACAAAAAATTTTGTTGTCATAAAAAAAGCTCATGAAAGCTACTAGTAGATTTGTATAAAAACAAAAGTTTTATTTGTGTTTTTCCTAATAAATTATTTTTATTTAAAATATAAAGGAAGTTTTCCGAAACGAGAAAATCAAATCATAAAAACATTGTTTTTGTATAATATATGTGTGTATGTACCCTAAAAATGGATTTTAATCAGCTTTTTAGCCAAACACCATTTTCGTCAAACCCATTTAATTGAACTTTTCGTTTTTTTTTCGTTTGGAAAAATTCATTCAGATGAAAGAAAAACTTGTCACACCACACTATCCTTACATTATTGAACAAAATTAAAATTACCATTTGGGTTTTGGGTATGTGTGTGTTCAACACTTCGAGTACCAAATAGTTTTTGGAGGAGAAAGGATTTGTCACAACTAGTGAATGACGATTATAAATGGTGAAAATCTAAAAATAGTTTAGTTTTGGAAAAACAATCGATTTGTATTATTAGTGTGCTTAATTATTGTTATTTTAATTTGCATGTGGTGTATCTCTGGCTCTTTACACTCTTTTATAATTTTTGGAAAATTTCCAAACATTTTTTTATATTTAGTATTATTCTCTCGTCGTTCTGTTCTGTTTGTTGTTGGTTAAGGTTGGAAAATTTGATACTTTAACAACCGAATGCAATTAACCTTTTTTTGTGTGTTCCCTGAGTATTTTATTTTTATTTGTGCTGTAATCGTATATGTACATTTTCTGGCCACCGTTCTGCTGTTATATATGTATATTTGAATTTAGGTCGAACTTAATTGATATTTATATATATAGGAGTAGATAGATACGTATATAGATGAAAATTGATATAATTTGTTGAGAAATGGCCAGCAATTAGATGGAGTTTTATGGCGTTTTCTGTTTTAATGGGAATTGGGTTTTTTAGTGTAAATGTAATTGGAAACTGTGTATTATATTTGTTCAGCACTTGCTCGTGCTAAGGCGCGTTTCAGATATATATATATATATATATATATATATATATATATATATATATATATATATATATATATATATATATATATATGTATATATACGGCCTGAGCTGCAATAACTCTGAAATATAAGTTTTGGAATATCAATTTTATACTCTATTAAACATATTCCAGGATTATGGTATCAAACCTAGAATCACCGTAGTTGGTTGGTTTGTATTTCGTTTAATATCATATCATATCACATATAAAAATATTATATATATATATATATATATATATATATATATATATATATATATATATATATATATATATATATATATATATATATATATATATAAATATATATATATATATATATATATATATATATATATATATATATATATATATATATATATATATATATATATATATATATATATATATATATATATATATATATTGATTATTAAAGGTAGATGTGATATTTAAATTGGGTGTTTGTAGTTAGAAATAAAATCTGTCACAAAATTGTTATTATAGCCTCTATGCTCTTTATATGTCAATTTTTCTAGAAAGTCATTCGATTGTAATTATGAAAACTTTGAACAGTATGCATAAACCTTAAAATATGCAGGGCACACAGTTTATTTTGGTTTAAATATGATAGTTTGAACTGATATCTTATGGCTGCAGTATAATGAAAAAGTGAACGAAGATAACCGAATACTTGATATGTTTCGAGTTAGTTAGTATAAATCAAGGTAAGGTAGAAACAACCAGCAGACGTCAGAAAAAGATTAAGGGAAGTCCTGAATGATGACCCAAAATGGATCACCGTTTTAATTTACATGGTTACACATATACAAATTTTATAAAATGAAAAAATCTGACTTACGATAACCTACTAGAAATTGCCTGAACATCTTCATGGTTTTATGAACGATGAAACCATCAGTACTTTTCTTGTTGGAGCCATGTGACAGTATGAAAATAGTCATAGTAAAAATAGTCACTGCCATACCTTTTTGTATTGTTCGTGTTTTTTCGAATGGCTATTTGGGCTTTGCAATGCATCTATATTATTTCACCATTGCAATCCATCTATATTATTTCAGAACACTACATTAGATATTGTTCGAATAACAACACTGTTTTGTTCATTTATACAATGGCAGTGCTTTGTTGGCAATTGTACAACAACAATGCCATATAATTTTATTCCGGAATTTATGGTTTCATTCCAACTTTCAGTTGGTTTTGGAATAATGTCATTCCGCTAGTTGTAGTGTTTAAATCCAGGGGACAAAATAATAAAATATTTTGATATATTTTTGAATATTTTTGGCAGTTTTCATGACAACTGTTACATAAAATATATAAACTATTATTGAGCATTATTTTCATTCCTATTCCTATTCCAGTGACCAAGAAAATACTGCTAATGTGTTAATTGAATCTGCTCTATTGGGGTAGTTGTGTTTGATCAAGGTAGTTAGATCGAAATTATTTCTATAACTTCTTGCGAGAAAGTTAAGGTGATTATTTATAACAAACATTTCTGCAAATGATAGAATTTTATAGATAATTCAGTTGCTGCTCCAGATTTATTTGATTATTAAAATGGGTGTATTACCAAGGCTTCCTCAAAACAATAAGAGTAGTAAAAGTTTGCCTTAACTACTATAAATATATATATATATATATATATATATATATATATATATATATATATATATATATATATATATATATATATATATATATATATATATATATATATATATATATATATATATATATATATAGTTACATTCACCTATCCACATTCCAACCGAAGACACGCGCAGGTCTTCCACACTATCAATATACAGCTAACGCAGCAAAACTCATCATATTTTTTACATTTTACTTATAAATTCAAATCAAATAATAAAACTCATCATATTTTTACATTTTTATTATAAATTCAAATCAAATAATTAAACTCATCATATTTTACATTTTTATAAATTCTCTGATTTGCATTATATAAATTTAGTCTTAATTTGGCAATTATCGATTAAACTTATTAAAACATAAAGTTGAAAGTAAATTAAGAAAAGAACGTTTTTTTTAATCATTTCTAAACCCGGTACGTTCCCTACCGAAATAAATTTGTTATAAATCGGATGCAACCATCATAACTATATGTGTGTGTGCGTGTGTTTCCAATAAATTAATTGAAATTAATGAAATAAGCTTTAAGGAATCAATCAATTATACTTTAATAGGAGATTGACGTATAATTGATGTTCAGGTTCTCTAAAGAAAGCTCGTTTTTAGTTAAGAAAGCTCGTTTTATTCTTAGGTAAGGTTAGGTAGTTGTGGCTGCTATCGCACACTTAGACCGGCGATCGGTCCGTTGTGATACCACTCTATGTACGGCTATAGGTCCGAATTTTTTCGTAGTACCATCTGCGCATTGCAAAGCTCCATGTCAGCCTATAGTACTGACATGAAAAATGGGTCGGCTTATGGATTCTAAACACGACAGGAGATCCAGATATATGTTCATTTTTCACACCGATCGCACCCATACGATCGAAGATGAAAAACCCATTTGAATCTTGCCCCGAATCGGGATTCGAACCCGGTACCTCCCGCTCCAACTACCGCAGCTGTAACCACTGCACCACCTGGGCGGTCCGTTTTATTCTTAGAAGTAACATTATAGTGAATAGTCTGAAGTCTTGAGTGTAGACACATGTGGTAATGGAATAAAATGAAAGTGTAATTATCTCATTCAAATATAGACAATGAAGTTCCCAAAAGCTTTCACACCAAGAACAATTTATTTGATCTGATTAAATTAATATTTTTATTTAAGACATTTAATTTTTTTTGGATAAATCTATTTGGATCTTTGGTGTACCTTCACAAATTTCAGCTCCAGCAAAATATCAAGTTATGATGCAGTGTCTGATGTATCTTTCTAAAACCTACTTGAGTCAAATAGTGTTGGTTAGCAACAAGATAAGAAAATGGAATATGGCGGCCAATTTTCAATGAGACAGAGGTTTTCACAAATATTGGAGCAAAATTTTATTTTTATGCATATTCATAAATTTATGATATCACTGCACTGCAAATCCTCATGATGAATGAGCTTTAGCGCAAAATGCAGTTGTTTTGCTAAAATCATTGTTTTTTGTTTCTATTATTTTCATTTTCATGATCTTTTTCTAGATCTGTAATTACCGGGGGGTAGCAAAGACATTTCAGTCTAGGTTATCAAATTTAACCCTGTGAAGCGCTACACTATGCTATGTATAGTTATGGAAATAGGATTTGCATGAAAGGATCAATAAATGTTTCAGCACTTTATATAATATCTTTATATTTTTCATAGGAAATTGATCTGAACCATATACAGAAATAAATGGCTTCATAACCACTTGGAAATAATATTTACTTCACAGTCTAACTATCTGGTTTTTTGTACTGTTAGATGATTTGTGATGAGATTATCAGTAAATGGAGAAATCTTGTAGAAACTATAATATATAGAGGAAAAATACTTCTCCAATCGCAAACAACAATCTTAATGTGTCAGGAATCTTAAATATATATATATATATATATATATATATATATATATATATATATATATATATATATATATATAAATATATATATATATATATATATATATATATATAAATATATATATATATATATATATATATATATATTTATATATATATATATATATATATATATATATATATATATATATATATATATATATATATATATATATATATATATATAATATTAACCATATTACAAAATTTGAGCTCTATAGTTTCTAATTGTAAATTGAAATTACACCAGGGTCTAGTTAATTCTGTTTATATCTCATCTTTGGAGTAGTTATATCTGATCTTTTGAAATCGTTAAGTTTTGCAATTCTCTCATATACTAGTGTATCTAAAAATATATCGAACCTATAATATGGATAACCAACACTAATCACGTCTAACTGAGACATTATAAAATTTATAAATAAAGACGTCTGAGGTAATCCAGAAACGGAGAGAGTGAAGCTTATGATAACCATTTAGTTTGATAAATAGTCAAATAAAATTATCAAATCGCCGAATTGATTCTGTAAAATAAATAGCATTTTATTCATTTATACAATCATTTCCAACTTGATATTTTTATTCTGAAATAGAACGATTATGAAAATAGCAAAAAATGAATTTTCATACAATTTTCTTTCATTCCATTCACACAACCGCAAAAAGTATCGATAATAAATTATTCTGCACACACTATAAAACCTCGAAATGGTAAACAAAAACTTATTGCCGATTGTTGAAATGCAAACAAAGAGAATTTAGACCAGATCGAAATGTAATTTTTTCTTCTGCTTTCCAAAATAAATTACAAAAACGAAAATTTTCTTTTTCCATCTTCCTTGTATTTCGAATCAATTTGAAATATAGACGAACACATCGCAAATAACCATAATCAATTTATATGAACGTTGCGCCTTGCTTTTAAAGCTCCTACTTTCAGTGGATTTATTGATTCAGTACTGAATTAATATTTTTTAATAGTTTTGGTCTGTTGCAAGTCTGAACCAATATTATATTGTTTTGGTAGTTTTCTCGTCTCTAGAAATACCAATCCTACATACCAAATGTTAAAAAAACTATTAAGCGAAGAGGATAACCAAATATATTGGGTTTACATTTAATTTGGATATAGTTTTTATTATTACTTGTATAAACTTTCTATTTGGCTGAGGATTATCAGAAATTCAATTAAATCGTTTTCGATACACGATTATAATCGGTTATAGCCCCAAATGTCTCGCCGATAAATATAAATACTTTGTCTTACTCGATACACACGAATATCTTATGTGTACATCAAAATCCTTATCACGTATTGATATTTTATATATTTCCACTCTCATCAAATAATTTTTTGTTGTTGGTTGTCCAATCACAAAAAAAATATATACTTACGAGCTTACCAACAAAAAACAACCGAAAGCTTTTCACAATTGATTTCGTATACATAGATAAACTAGACGGGATATAAATCTATCATCGGACGACAGAACAATGTTGACATTTTTTCCATTACACTTCACTTGGTTGGAGAGTGCGTTGCTTGTCAATTTATTTTGTATCAAGGGGAAAATAAATTGGACTCAACAAATGTGAAATGTGTAATTATCCTGTGGGACATTTGTTTGTTTCGTTTTGAGACACTTGTACATATACCTCCCCCGGTTTTATTCTATATTTTTGTATTATATACAAAAATAAAATCCAACCGGAAACAAACTGAAAATATTAAAGAACAAAACGATTTTCCTACTTTGCATTTTTTTTTTTGATTTTATATAATAATATTCTCGTACATAAATGAAATGCTCACAATGGTTTGTATTTAGAAAGTCATAAACTTGTCATTGACATCCTTTCTTTTTCATTACGAATTTTGCTTTTTTTTTCCTGCTTTTTAGGGTAAATTTTCCAAGCCATTTTATTTTGTAGTATTACAACTTGAGAATTATATTTCTGACAAACAAAAAAAAATTGAAGTTTTTCTGTATTTTACTGAAAAGCCTGGATTTCTCGGTCTTGTACAGCAACATGAAGTTGGTATATCGTACACACAAAGGTTATTGTCTCGCATTATATGCAATATATACCTAACGAACCTCAACATGATATTAGGTGACTAATGATCTAATGTCTAATTTGTAAAGCTAAGGTAAATTGAACATCTCATTATAATACATTGCCACTGTCGTTAATTTAAACCTCGCAAAATATGTATATCATATTCACCGGGGCGAGCACAACAACAACAGCTACATATATACACAAAAATAGAAAATTATTTCCACACTCTTAAGCATTAACTCGAAGAAAAAAAAATTGATATATTATATACGACGAGGACGACAATGAGAAAGGAAAAGTTATGCTGTTTTCCTTTTTTATAAATCTAAATTTTTTATGTGAGCTTTCTTTATTGTGTCGAGAAAATAAGTTGACAAAAAAAAATGAAAATAACAGTACATAAATTCAAGAAGCATAAAATAAAAATTGTACAACAATGACGGGGTTAGTTTTTCCTTTTCTTATAAACTTTAAATTTACGCTTAACCCTTTTCGATGCAAGAAACTATTTTTGTGTGTTATGTGTGTAAATCTATATAAACAGATGCAATATAGGGTTTGATATACAACAACAAAGAAAATGCAGCAATTTCTATGATAATTTTGTCTGTACCCCGATTCATTTCCCACTGTATACACACACATATACGATATATTCACACACATATACGATATAATTAGATGTTTATATGACGGGAAAAGTACAAGTGGTATGGTGGGGCCAGCATGGTTCATAATTTATGAGAATCTTTTACTTTAGTTAAAGCGCTCCGTGTTTGGAAAACGGAATACATTTTTTGTTTTTTAATTTTATTTTGTATGTTCAACGAAAATTAAAAGTTATGGCTGCCAAAAGGGGTTTTTATCATTGTTTATAACATTTTTATTTGCTATGTTTTATTTATAGGTCAATGTTCGGGATAAATTAAGAAAAATGTTTCTCATTTTAATCTTCTTACTAAGCGGCTAACAACACATCATATTTACAAGGAAAATGGAAAGTTTAAATGCCATTTACTTTTGAATCTCATACTTTCCATTCCTCTTCCATATATAGCGAAAGTAAAATCAGACACATTTTCATCGTAATTTTTCGTTCATTTCCCATTTTTAAAATGTTAAAGTATTCATTTCAAGTTAGTGAACTTTATCGTTCTTGTATTTCGGTTTTCCTTTGTCGGGTTTCGCCTGTATTTCCTATTCCGTACAAGTGATATGTACTCGTATATACATATTATGTCTGTAATCGTTCATTACTATACATGCGATATTCATAATCCTGAAAATATATATTGTGATGTAGAAGTGATGATAAAGCTTTAGTGTGGATTAATATTAAAATACTTCTAAAAGCTTTATTTTTTTCACCTCGATTTATTAAAAAGTTTTCATTGTAAGTCTATATAGTTTATGGTAGTTTTACAATGTTTTTTATGAATTATACTAGCTGCTAGTAAATCTAAAATCTATTTTGAAACAGACGAACAATAGCTCAATAGTGTATTGTAAGTTTTAAATCGAATGAACTATATATGAAAAGGATGGTAGGTAGCCACAATAATATATGATAACAAAACAAAATCTCGTATGTATATTGTACAGTGGCTCTGATAACTGATGATATGTACAATGCATCACACAATTATATTATGAACCATTGTTATAACCTTTATCTAATTGTTCAATATTTTAAACAATCATCTCATGATGTTGCTACAAAACTATGTTAATTTTAGATGGGAGTGAGCTTTTGAGCAAATAATGTAACACTAAAACATAATATTACGTTGACGATATTGTATGGTGGAAACTACGATAAGGAAGTGACAAAACATGAGAACAAATGATGTACTTTACGATATATATATATATATATATATATATATATATATATATATATATATATATATATATATATATATATATATATATATATTATATATATATATACACATATATATATATACATATATATATATATATATATATATATATATATATATACATTTATATATATATATATATATATATATATATATATATATATATATATATATATATATATATATATATATATATATATATATATTACATATATATATATATATATATATATATATATATATATATATATATATATACATATATACATATATATATATATATATATATATATATATATATATATATATATATATATATATATATATATATGTATATATATATATATATATATATTTATATATATATATATATATATATATATATATATATATATATATATATATATATATATATATATATATATATATATATATATATATATATATATATATATATATTCATATAGCCTGTAAAGAAGGAATAAAAAATTTCAAGAACTGAAACCTGTGTACCAACACCAAAGTAGTTCATTCAAAATGGTCTCTTCGTTCGGTTACTACATCTCTAGATGCTTCAACTGAAAATACAGTTTTATAGGAAAGGTACTGATTTCCATGCGTTTAAAATTTCATTCGCGTTTTTGATTTTATGTATCCCAGCCGTAACATGGTGACAATATTTTCTAGAACTGAATTTCTATAAAGATACATATGATTCAGCAGGCTAGACCGTTGCGGAAAAAACATCTAAAATTGTTAATCAAAAAAAAATTACTCGTCTTAAGCTATAGTGAGGTTTAATTTCTGAGCGAGTTAGAGTTTCCACGATCCTGATAACAGAATCGTGGAAACACTAAATCGCTAGAAATTATGAATTGTATTCAGAAAAGTAAGTACAATGAGGTATTCTCTTACAGTTCATCTTTTGATGGGCTACTCAGATTTCTCTGTTCTTTTCTCTAACAGTCAGAATGGTGATATCAAGAAACCGTTTTACCTAGTTTACAAATGCACACATAACATGAACTTAACGAAGGGGTGAGAAATAATACCACATTTATTTACAATTTCTAACTTACATTCATTATCACATTTAACATTAATTTTTGGATTAGAATTATATTCTGCAAACGAGAACGTATCTAGTCTATATACTGCCTATAAATTATTAAAATTAGTTTGTATGCCATCGAACGAGGCAGCTTCGGTTAACTGAAGATGTTATCTGCTGGGTGGTAAGGCAAAACAAATCCTACATTTTCCAAGGAATTCAAGAAGCAGTGATGACGACGACGAAAATATTCAGTTCCATTGCTATATCATTTTTATTTGCAGTCCTATTTGCAGTCCTCAGTTCTGTTAAACTCAGGAAAGAATAAAACATCAGAACTCTTTCAGCAAGTGATGCAAGAATTAGTTCCATTTTATTTCAACTCGGTTTTTTCTTATAATCTCAACCACTGAACATTTTCTAGTTCTAACCTATATCATGTTACCTGGTACACTTTAAGGGAGGAATTAGTGTTAATTATAGATGAAATTTACGAATATTTTCAAAAAATAATATAATTTATTATCAATGAAGATATAGACATCAAATAATGATAACCATCGGGCTATTGATTGACATGGTTTGTTTGTCCTCTAAATCTACCAAGGTGTGAAACATTATAAAGCTTCCATCTTAAAATTATATAAGCATGTAGAATTCCATGATCCAGCTCTCCATATTTGAGCCTCATATATCGAGCAAACAAGACACCTGCTTTATTATCCTATGGTGTAAATACGGCGTTGCATACATGTGCACAAAGCGTTACTTATCTAAGATTGTTATATTACCTCCTGTGAGACTCCACATTGGTCACAAACTCTTTTAGAGAAATTAAGGCACTTCTATTGAGCTTTTACTTTACTTTTTGATTTAAAACAAATTTAGACAATAAAAGACTAAGAACTGATCATTAACATGTTGAGTTTTGATTTTAAACAGAATAGAGAAAAAGCTAAGTGGAATAAACAGCGAAAACCAACATTTGCACTATTTTATGAGCTTTAAAGCTCAATTTGGTCGAAATTGCCTGTAAATCTTAAAAAGCTCAATTTTTAAACTTCAACCACGATCAATTTAAACGTTAAATTACATTTTGGTACGGTAAACCGTAACACGAGATAATCCAGTATGTGCTTTCAATTTGTACACCGTACATTTCATTAAGCCACTCTCGTTAATAATATTTTTTATTGCTGTGGCTTTATTGAAAAATGAAAATGGATTTTCATTTATTTATCTGTTATTTGTTATTATATATATTATATGTACATATATGAGTATATATTGTTGTTAGAATTATTTTATTACACGTATACATTGTATTGTCTGTTATCAGGGAAAACAGATGATAAATTAATAGGGATAACAAACCAACAACAATTACAAATAAAATGGCAGACTATAAAATATTAATTTAACCTTTTTTTTATTATTGCTGGTTTGATACAGCCAAATGGTTTGATGAGTGTTTGAATGGGAAAATTAATTACATTATCATTAGATAAATGATATGATACATAACAATTTATGTTTAGTACATAAGAGACTGGATGAATTATGTTATTATTTTTCTGGAATTATTATCGATAATTAATATAAAAGGTTTGCTTGTATTTATGAGAGGTCTTGTATGCGACAGGAACATTGTAATCCATCTAAAGTATATGTCTACTTATATATGTCTGCGGAAAAATTGGGAAGAAATTTTGATAATTCAAATAGTTTGCGAAATATTTGTCCATCTTTCAATTTTTAAGAAATGTAAGCACTTTGTCTTATAAAATGAAATAAAGGAGCTTTGTCAAAAACAGTTTTATCCTCTTATATCTCTAATTCAAATTTTTGAATTAAGAGCTTTAATCCCACTATAGCAAAAATATTTCACTATATCCAGTCGTCTTAAGATTCAAATATGCTCGCAAGCTACCTCGTCAGCCGAAAGCTTTTAGCTTATAGAGTTCGTATATTAGATGTAAAAGTATTTGTTATATGGATCAAAACTATCGATTCTTGTTATTTTACTAACTAGAATTTAAGTTTTGGTAATCCTTTAGTTGATGGTAAATTCAAAGAAGGATCTTATAAGCCTTTTGGGTGCTATAATACACAATCGTTTTATAATATTTTTCACCGATTCTTCAAAAATTTCATCACGAATGTATTTAAGGTTTGATGTTTTATATTTGTTGGTATAAACGTTTCTTCTGAATCTCATAGCTTAAGTCAGTAAAAATATATTAAGTTAACTTAGTTGTTTGTATTAAGTGGTAAAATTTACGAACAGTCAGTTTTCCATTAACTCACGTAACTCACTGCAAATATTTTTAGTAATCCTTCGTTAACTTATCTCGATTTGAATTGAACTTTTCGATTGTTTTGTGCGAAGATTTTCAGAGTTATATTGCATGGATGTTGTGGTACGATTATATATTTTAATGCGGTTGTACATTTTAACACCAGATTAGACATTTTCCCCACGTTTCCCAAGATGTTACGCACAGTTCTTTTGCAAGTAACTGCTGGCTTTCTAACTTTTCTTTATCCTTGCGAATTCCATTCTGGTTATGCCTTTCTCAACGTGTGTCCTATCCATCTCAATTTCCACTTCATAATCTCCACTTCTTGTGATTTTCTGTGTATGTTTTCACATGCAGCAGTACTGATTTTACACAGGCATTGAACGTTCGTATTTTGGTGTTTTTTGACAGGACGAAGGCATTCCAGCTCTTATGGTGAATGTTAAAGCGATTCGCTTTGTTGATACGTTGGTTGATATCTTCTTCCGTTCCGACTGTTTTTGATACGTTACAGCTAAGAAATTTATGGTTACGTTACAACCAAGGAATTGAGTCTTGGTTGAATGCTTGTGTTAAGACTCAGGGCCTTTGTCCACATAAAGATTATCTTGAGATCGACATTTTGTAATATTTCTGATATATTTTGTAGCTTTTGCTGCATGTCTGTGTATTTGTGTGTTAGCAGGAATATATCATCTGCGTAGTCAAGGTCATTGAGTTTTCTCATTGGATCCCACTGAATTCCGTTTGATGAAGTGATGGCTAGCTTGCACATTACATTATTAAGTGCTATGAGAAACAGTAGTGGAGATAGTACGCATGCTTGTCTAACTTCTCGTGTATTGTCATATGTGCCAAACGTATATGAACTTTGCTAATATCGTTACTGTATGTCCTATCAATGGCAAACTTGGACCAAGATCTTATATTTGTGCCATAAATGGTTGGTGTAATACGACCTATAGTTATGATTTTAGTATTCGATTTCAGTGATTGAATGTAGATTCACAAACGACATTTTAAAGTTTTACCATATTATATGTTATGCTAGATAGTTTTTGATTTAGTTTTACTTCCTTTCATGAACTTTGAGTTTGTATTTTTACTAACGAGGTGATTATTTAACTGCTCACATCTATCTTCGGGTATTCTGGGCATGAAAAGTTAGATCAACATGTTCTCGTTTCAAAACTCAAAGGCAATCCAATCATTTCGAAAGACCTCATTCTAGATTATCAAAATGAACTTAATCGCACCTGCATGGTATGACCTACATATATAAACTTCATTCAAAATTCATGCCAATTTCCTCACGTAGAAAATCCAATAAGCTTTCGACTTAAACAACAAACAGTTTTCTATATATTATTCATACAACATCTCGCTCTACAACTTTAAGTAGCAATCCAAATTCATATTGAACATTAAATAGTATATAGTTTTACAGATCTTTGTTAGTTTACCGACAAACAAATCTGTAATTTATTCCTTTATCAGCATATACTATTTTCATTATACTCGTAATATTGAATTTTCGCTTAACACAAAAACTTTTTGTATTAAACAAATACAAATCCTCGACGTCGCTGAATTTTCATTTATATAGATACAGAAAAACCAAAAGAAACGACATAATTTTCATCTCTCGATTTTATACGATAAAATTTAATAATTTTCCGATTCTCTTCATCCATCTATATAGCTAGAGCTAACTAACTAAATAAAATATCGTCAAATTTTCATTTAATTTTTATCTCCTTGTTGTTTTTGTTATAAATTTAAGGTTTAGGAAAAAAATTTCCCTTGTGATACTTTCATCATACTATACACATATATACATACATATGTACGTATATAAAGAAAATCGTGCAAGCAAGAAAGAGGAAAATGTGAGGAAAAATGAAAAATTCATATAATAATAAGGATAATAATAAAAATTTTACTCACTTTGGTAATAGACTTGAAATAATTCGTTCAGCTTCTTCAGGTGGTGGTGGTGATGATGATAATGATGATTTTTCATCGGTTATTTCTGGTTGAATAATTGGTGGTTGGGGTGCCATCAATGATGATAATTCATTTGTTGGTTGAAAGTCAGGTGCAAATTTCGACCTAGAATTGTATTATATATAGATAAAACAAAACCATATTAATGTTATATATGTATCCTAAATAACCTTTAAAAAATCATATATTTTGTATGTTGTATGTATGTATAAACTATACGCATGGTATATAAATTATTTTGAATACACAAAATTCCATTATTACCACCTACATTCCCGAAAGGAAAAAAACAACAAAACAACAAAAGAAAACCAAAACGAAATTTTACCCAAAGTCATCATCTACTTTAAAGAAAAAACTAACATCATTATATGTTTGTGTACGTTTTGGAAAAATTCTAGCCTTATGCATTCCTTCTCGATGTGTAACGTACACATATACGATATAAATAAGGAAATTTCGTTTTATTTTTAAGAAATATACATAAAATAATGTTGTTATATTTTCTATATAGTATAATTCGTGACATGTAATAAAATTTATGACATTATCTTAACCATGGTAGATGATGGTTCCCTTACCTTTTCACTTGTTGGTATACACTATACACTTAAATTATAGAAAAGACGCAGAAGGAAAATGGTAAAAGGGACTATCACTGTATACCGGCAATATGATATCATTATTATTACGGGTATGGTACAGCAAAGTGATCATTTATATAGAAAAGATGAGGAAAATGCGAGAGAAAATGATTTCTAATTATTTACGGAAAATCACTCACCAGAGGAGGTTTAATTGCTATAATATTAAAAAAGACATGTAGGTATAATACATAATATATTTTATGTGTGTATGTGTGCGTACATAGGGCGATTATTTAGATGGAAACATGATGTTGCTTTATTTTTACCATTCATTAAAAGGAAAACTTGCCAAACTAATTAAATAATATCATGTCTTTTTAAGCCATGGATTTATGATAAACAAACAAATTCTTACATGGTTCAGGATTCTTACCCATGTATGTAAAATATTTCAAAATAAACCAGACCGGATACTAAATTAATATTTTAAGAGATAAACTATTTTTGGTCATTGGGGATGATATAAGCGAACACAAGCATGTTGATCTATCACGTTGCTATATACTTTCCAGGATTTGGGACGAATTGAAAACCTCGGTTGTCGATTCCATCCAGCACACTCTCGGTATAGTGAAAGCCCAAAAAAGGATTGGTTTGATGATGAGTGTCGTCTTGTTTTTGAGCAAAGAAATATAGCCCATAATAATTTCCAACGCGCAAACTCAGTTTACAATCGTAAAGAGAAATAAGGAGGACAACTAGACGAATTTGTTGCGAGCAGGACATCCAAACGAATTTGTAGCCAGAAAATACTCGAATGGTGTAAGTCTATGGTCTTAAGAGTACAACAACTCATTAATGAGAGCAATTTGCGTGGTTTCTTTAAAGGAGACATCGAATTGCACCATTCGAGGCTAGAATGGAAACCTCTGTCTTAACGGTCGATGCGGTACTCGATACATGACATGCACAGTTTTCTGCCTTACTTAATGTTTCATACGTATCAGAAGATGTATTTGAATACACTTATATTCTGCAGTTCATTGACGATCAATCCTATGAAGAATTCACCAAGAATGACCATCTGAAAATTGTTCATTTGGAGGTTATTCCATTAATTCCGAACTCTTGATATTCGGAGGTTTCACTTATAGTCGAACTGTCCTTTTGACCTTATTCGATTGGTATCTGTTCTCTTATCCACTTTTCGACCGCTTCATTTCATTAAACCTTCAGATTAGATTACGTTCAAATACAGTAACACCGAGATCTTTGAAAACTACTTATCTGAATTTGTCTTTCTAATTCCTGATATTTTACACAATACTGATTGTTTAAAGACGTTTACACATAAAATTCAATCCAGCATCAGCACACCCCAGTAGTTCAAAATTGGAATACATTGGCTTGTTAATCCTTTCGTTTGTTCCTCATCGCTAATTATGATGATTTGAAAAATCGAAAACAACTGTTTGTTGGTTAAAAATGGTGGACTGAAAAATATATCTAAATTGACGTCAGTTCATCCGAATTTTAAACGCATCTAACAATACGTTATTACGTTACAAAACGATAATTTGATGTTTTCGTTGCAGAGTTCCTGACGGCCTGGTATTTCTACATTTTGCATCGGGTCAAACTTACTGTATTTCGAATCAAACAGCTTTTTCTATAGGAAGGTCTCGAATTTGGTATATTTTAAGAAAAATTTATGCAGTTGGCATATTTTTTGCGGGATACACATTTTAACCAACCATTTTGTCTCTCACTTAAAGGACTGAATAAGGAATTAGAGGATAATCTATAGGACAGGAAAATTCAATTTACAATTTGGAACGATATGATAGAAACACAAAAAATGTCGATGTTTTTAAGGGACCTCCGTAAAGAATTATGTACTCCATATCGACCAAGCAAAGTGTTAATGCACCTTCTAATTTTCCGACCGAGATTAAATTCATTTTGCACTATAATTGAACGTTCAGCGAATTCATCAGAAGGTGTTTTCAAAATTATATTAAAGAAAATTTTCTACTTGCGATATGTAATAGAAAAAGGTGTGATTTCAAATTACTAAACTGATTAAAATGAAAACTTGTACAGGAAGCGAAGTCTACAATAAAAACAATGCTATCGCCGACTATTTCTGCATTCCATCAAAACCAGCATACAAGTTTGATATCTCATTGTCCGGATATAGTGACGATTATAGATGGAACCGTGGTTAAGGTACCATCGTTACAAATACGCATTGTCGTGGTGTTCCAACATCTGTAGCGCAGATAAGTATTTAAAGAAAACTAATAGAAGTCAGATAATAAAAGACCAATAGATGTGGATTGCGTCTTATTGACATATCAATTGAAAAATTGTCGATTAGCTTAACCGATAAAAATCGTTACAAATACTTATGAGGAACCTGGTAAATTCAATTAGAAGGATTAATATACCGATGAATATCGTTTCTTGAAAAACCTTGTTTTAAATAAATGTATGCATCTGATTTAGTCTGAAAAAGTTCATTGGAAAATCTCACAACTAACAAAAACCCAAAAGACGAACTTATTGGTTATTCAGTTAAGTCGTTTAGAATATAAAAAATTGTGATAGATCCATGTTTCATCCACAGTTATGAAACGATTCAAAAACTTCTTTTTATTTCGTTTGAAAGTCGCCAAACCTGCCTCTGAAGTTGTCAATCAGTTGCAAACAAGCGCGCGGGTAGATTTTTCATATTCAAATTTTCTTGTAATATATTGCGCACAGGTTCATTTGAGATGCCTACTAATTCAGTTATCTCGCGTAGTTTCACTTGTGGTCTTGCAATACCGTATCATGGCTTTTATCAACTATTGTTGGAGTGGTAATTTCTTTTGGGCGTCTTAAACTTTCGGCATCAGATCATTTCGATGGTGAAGAGTCTCCATAATATCTAAAGAGCTTTATTTTGGTTTGCGTAATACTTTTGCCATTCAAACAATAATGTTTAACACACGAAATTTAATTTGTCCATTTTTGAAAATGAACAATGGGTTGTCTTTTCTCAATAGCTGTCAAAACTGAACTAAATACCTGATCTGCCTAAAAATTTGAATTTGATCTAGTGATCACAAATCTCAGATACCATATGACAGATGCGGTATCTACCACCTGACATTTGCATTTGTAGCACACACGTTAGTTGTAATTTTACCAGACTTCTCACTCCGCCCTCGTTTATCGCTGGAAAATAACATGGGGGTTATAAAATAAGAAAAAACCATTGACCAGGATGCAAACTTAATGAAAGCTTTGACCCCAATTATAATTGTCGTGTCGTTTTACAATCGACACGACTCGGTGCTGTAGTTTCGTTTCTCATTTGGTATTATGTAACAATAACGAAACGACATATTAGTATTGCCACACCAATATGAAAATAATGATATGAGTTTGTGAATTTTTCAGCTAAATTAGCAATCGTGAATTTTATTTAGTGTAAATTGAAACGTCAAAGTGTTTGAAACGTCAAAGTGCCAAGGTTTGTATATATTCAAAAAAAAAATTATTTAATAAAATTATTAATACATAATGATTTCGAGTGATCTTTTTTTTTGGTGAGGATGAAGAATATTGCGCGAAAGTTGAAATTTCAAGAAACATACAAAGGTTGAGAGATCAGTCCAATCAATTAGACAACACTTATTTATTAGATAATAAATACATAATTCTTTTTAATAATCATAGTATAAATAAATAATAATAAAATCAACAAAATATGTCTACAAAATTTATTTATTAACTTACATTTTACAAAAATAATTTTTAATAGATTTGAACAACATCAGCTCTAGTCGTCAACTAAAATGTCATCGACAGAAAATGACGATTTTACGACAAAAGGCGATTCACAATCGACACTTATAATACCAATTTTTGTCGTCGAAAAGATATCGACACGACAACGACAATCATAATTGGGGTCTTTAATTCCTAAAAACCAATGCTTTTTTTAAATATTGGTTTTCATAAAGCATTCAATTTAAACATCGAATTCAACCACCTTATTGAAACTGTTGTAGGACTATCTTGCTTATTATATATAACGATCTACCGAGTTATATATAATAAGCAAACCACTATTAATGTCGAACATTTGAAAGTTCAAGAATGAGCTTTGAATACGATGTCAAGATTGGAAATTACTAAACTTTTTAACGAACCCGTCACAAAAACGAACCCTTTGACCAGCCTGAATTATTTAACAGAAACTATCACAGAGTAAACCCAGTTCCAAATAATGAATCAAATTCAATTTGTAGCATCACTTACAATACTCTATGGTGTTAATTTAGCACGATCTGTGTGAAAATACATAGACGGATCGATTTTTCTCCCACACAAAAATTAAATACGACATACACACACGAGCATATATACCAATAAAAACCCTACTCTCGTGTTAATTTAATTACAACACTTGACATATAAATAAAAATATTTTGATTTCCCTATTAAGTATTATAACGAAGGAAAACGTGAATATTATACATTTGTATATGTGATCGTTGTGAAAACACAAACATCTATTTATAAATTAATTATCACCCTCTTCTAAATATATATATATACGAGCATTATGTATGTAAGAAAATCTAAAACGGAAATCATTTTGAAAATTTAGCACATACATAGAAAGCACACACACATATATAAAAGCTATAGGCGTCAGAGCAGCAAAATCAAATGTATCAGAGTCAGGCGATACAACGCGAATTATTAATCTTATTTGGAAATCAATTTATCTCGTAGCGTTAGCGTACACACAAGAAAATTAAATATGTAAAAGTAAAACAGGAAAATCCAATTTTGGGTTGTTGTAATTTTTCCTATATATTTATTTAGTCTGTAAATCAGTTCTTTTCTGTTACTTTCATCATTACACCTGATCGATGTAGTTTTTATTATTTTTCGAAAACACAAAAAAAACAGGAAAGGTAAAATAAGTATTCGAGTATATAAAATAAATTTTCCTGGAGAATTTTTTTTTTATTATATAATTTTCCGTTCGTTTTCTTTTTACTTTCTTTTTTTTTGTACATTTTCCTAGAAATGCCTTTAGATGAAAATTTATATAGGATTTTCATTTCATTTATTCGTTTATATTGTATACATTGATTTTTTATATGCTTAGCCGATCTAGCTGTGCTATAAACCGAGTATAAGCTATATATGTACATAGCGATGTTATATTATTAGATGTACATCAGCTCTATATAGAGATGTCTTTCTATATGCAGATATCTGGTATCGCTGCTAGATAAAGGAAGAAAACCAACCACATCAAATAAAAAATGGAAAACAAAGATAATCGAAGATAAGCATCAGAATACGTTTTTGGTATACATCCACAATACATATATGGAATGAAAATTGAATAAACAAATTTTGTGTATTTGTTTTGGTTTTTATTCAGTTTTTCTCTCCCTCGTGTGTATTTTGCCATATTACCAAAAGTTGTTTGCTGTCATTGAAAATATATTATTTTTTCTAATGTTCATTTACTAACATTATATACGTAGTGCGATATGAATAATTAATAATGTGTGTTATTTATTGAATATATTAGCTTTTGCTAACGTACATATTTTTGTTCTAATGAAAAATGCATATATACAAATGTATAAGTGGTATATAGGCCATACATTTATTTATTACATAAAAACCACATGTATCTATCACACAGCAGGACGTTTATCATTTATTTCGGGACGCGGGCATGCAGAGTTAGTAGTTGTAAAATATTTTATAACCCTTGAAACTTTTGGTTGCTTTAATACGGGACATCAAAGCTTTGCAAAAAAAACTTCCAAAAGCACAATAAACCTGTCAATTCGGTTGTACATTTGTACACACTACATACGAGTACAGCAACAAAAAACCAAATCACATGCGGCTTTTTTTTTTAGGTAAAATTATGAAAATAGGGAAGTTAAAATCCTATAAATTGGTTTTTTATTGTTCAGAGAATTTTGTGGAAAAAAAACAAAAGAAAAACAAAAATTGGTAAACCCTTTTTATTTGTTTTTCTTTATCAATGATACGAAAACTAACCATCCCATCAACCCTGTGTGTATTTTATATATACACCGAACGTGATCCTGGATAGGTATGGAACTATATTTTAACTGGTAGAAAACTAACATTTGTATAACAGTTTTAAAATAATGAAATACAATTTTTTGTTGTTGGATGATGGTGGAAAATCGGAAAATGCCATACCCTTTCATACCGATATAAAAATTCTACGAAAACATTTTTTTTTGATTAATTTAGAATATATGTATATAGTCGAATCTATTATGTAATTAAAGGTGTGTGTAATGTGCCTACATTACACCATTTAACTTAATTATAAACAAGACAGGTTTTTTTTTATCAACAGATTTTCTTTGTATTTTACTATACGACGTTATCATCGCACGTCAAAAATTAACTTAAATATGTACATAAAGCAGTTTCTATATGGTATATATTTATACATGGATTATGCGAGTGGTTTATGTGGGGATGATAACATATAATTTTTTATGTATATTTATATATGTATATACTCTTAAGGGGATTGAGTATAATTAGTTAATTAAATTGATGGGTATGCGCCTTTAGAAATGCAGTGAAATTTATAATATTAAACTAATTATGTCGACAGGTATAATATGTATTACGTGAGCTTTTAACCATCGTTTTGTTATAAAATATAGAATGTAACTTAAACCATTTGAAACTGAATGAAAAATAGTGAGGACCTCATCCCCCTCGAATTTTAAAAGTTTATTGGCTTGATGAGATGAGATATGAGAGCCATAATCTGTTTGACTAGTCAGATGACGACTGTTGTCGTGCAAACTACACGATGTAATTTACACGTTTTTTACGTGTAAAAACGTGAAACTTACATAAGGCTATTTTTTACATTCTATATGGAAAAAACGTAAAGTATGATTTTATGTAAAAAAAACTGACGCGCCATTAAGTGTAATTGTAACTAAAAACCATTTGTTAAAAAATTTTCTTACTATTTTACGAATAGAATTTGTGAAATATTAAACTGTCTACCATTTTTTCGTTAAAATCATTTTAACTGACTCAGGTGAAGGTGCTACAAATCTTTTCAACTAATTACAGTTGGCACTGTAAATGATGTTGTCATCGTTTTTTACATGCAGATTACGTTCTATGTAATTAACGCTGGTTTTTACATAATTAACATAAAAAATGTGACAAAGGTTTTTTATATCTAAAATCCCAACAGTGCAGATGACTACATAATACGCTATTTTACTGCAAAGCTCCTGTGGCGTTCAATAAGTACCAAAAAATTAATTCGTCCAAACTCGAAAAATGTATCGAAAAACTTCCAGTTATGTTCTTGTTATTCCCAGACATTGTTGCGACACGACTAAACATCAAGCCCGGTAGCGTATGCCTGGTGAGAAGAATTTGATCTTTTTTAAATCATTAATTTCATTATCAGGTCGAAGGACTATCCGAATTATAACAACAACATTCCAACAATTCCAATTCAAATTCTTATGCGGCGTTACATTGGTGACCCTAACGGCGCTCTTTATAAAAACCTCACATATATACTCGACAATATCTTCTGATACAACCTCCCAAAAAATTGCATACTACCTCTTGTCTAATCTATAACTTGGCTACTTCTTCATGTCTGCCTTTTTCCAGGAAGATCGACACATGCTGCACTACAGCCAAATATCACTAAAATGGGCGAATGCGGGTTTGTTAATATTGGCCCCAGCAATGTATCTTTCGGACAAGGACCTAATGTAAATAACGGGTGATTTTTTAAGAGCTTGAGAACTTTTTTTTAAAAAAAAACGCATAAAATTCGCAAAATCTCATCGGTTCTTTATTTGAAACGTTAGATTGGTCCATGACATTTACTTTTTGAAGATAATTTCATTTAAATGTTGACCGCGGCTGCGTCTTAGGTGGTCCATTCGGAAAGTCCAATTTTGGGCAACTTTTTCGAGCATTTCGGCCGGAATAGCCCGAATTTCTTCGGAAATGTTGTCTTCCAAAACTGGAATAGTTGCTGGCTTATTTCTGTAGACTTTAGACTTGACGTAGCCCCACAAAAAATAGTCTAAAGGCGTCAAATCGCATGATCTTGGTGGCCAACTTACCGGGCCATTTCTTGAGATGAATTGTTCTCCGAAGTTTTCCCTCAAAATGGCCATAGAATCGCGAGCTGTGTGGCATGTAGCGCCATCTTGTTGAAACCACATGTCAACTAAGTTCAGTTCTTCCATTTTTGGCAACAAAAAGTTTGTTAGCATCGAACGATAGCGATCGCCATTCACCGTAACGTTGCGTCCAACAGCATCTTTGAAAAAATACGGTCCAATGATTCCACCAGCGTACAAACCACACCAAACAGTGCATTTTTCGGGATGCATGGGCAGTTCTTGAACGGCTTCTGGTTGCTCTTCACTCCAAATGCGGCAATTTTGCTTATTTACGTAGCCATTCAACCAGAAATGAGCCTCATCGCTGAACAAAATTTGTCGATAAAAAAGCGGATTTTCTGCCAACTTTTCTAGGGCCCATTCACTGAAAATTCGACGTTGTGGCAGATCGTTCGGCTTCAGTTATGAAAGGTCAAAGCATACTGAGCATCTTTCTCTTTGACACCTTGTCTGAAATCCCGCGTGATCTGTCAAATACTAATGCATGAAAATCCTAACCACAAAAAAATCACCCGTTACAATCAGGACATGGTGGTTATAGATCAATACGAGTTATAGTTTTGATTTTGGTATATTTCGATTTAAGTAATTGGCTTAGAGGGCTGGCCTAATTGATATGACATTAAATTTATTTATTGTCAAACGGTTAATACTGACCTCAGCAATGTTCCATTTGGATAAGGAATAGGACCTAATGTAAGGATAATAACGACATGGGTATAGATCCATATGAGTTTTAGTTTCTATTTCAGCCATTGGCATAGAGGAATGGTCGATATGGTCATGACAGTGAATTTATCTATGGGTAAACTATTTATATAATAAACAAATACAGCATGCAGTCAGTGTGTATTGTTCGTTATTTGACGCAATAAGCCTTAAGCGGGCGAAATACGACATCCCCAATACAATTACGGGATTAAAAATAGAGGATTTATATATACTAGGATTAGATATAGGATTACATTTAATAGACTCATAAATCAAAAACCGGAGGGAAAATTTACTTATGGAGGAGTAATGAAATGTGTGGCGTTCCTTTTAAAAGTAACTACTAAATACTTAATTCGTACAATTCATAACAGTACAATCAAATAAATCGAAAAATTTCGGGTTGTCTTGTAATTCGCTAGCACTGTTGCGACACGATTGAGAACACTACATATTATAAATCGCACAAGAGGTACATACATCAACTCCGGTAGCCTCAAGCAAATTACAACAACAACAAATACATGAACAAATCGAATTTTAATTTAAAGTCTTCAAAGAAAAACAAGTTAAGTTAAAAAGCGCCAAGTTAATTTTTATATTCGGAATCGGAAAAAAATTCTTCATGCCAAAACGTACACACGTCAATTTGTTTATTGAAAAACTAGAATTGTTCGTCGTGAAGTATGAGGTTTTGTTTCCCATAAATGGTTGTACAACATATTCATTCCAAACCAACTGTCACCCTCATTTTATTGGCAGACACATCCATTTTTGCCTTACAGATTTTCCACCTTTTCCTTGTGGTTTTGCTGTTAAACGGACTGCATATAATTTAAAACTAAATTATTTTTGGCAATGAACGAAAAATATTAAGCTCATCAACTATCATGAACTTTAGAGAGACACGTTTAAGGCACAGTTAAAATAAAAGAAAGAAGAACTATTTTACTCCAACATTTCAAGTTTAAATAACGACTGTCGTTAAAACGAAACTGACTTTCCATAAAAGTTTATATATTAAGCTTTCAGTTTTAAAATGTATCAAAGGAATAGTTGATTTCGTCCCTGGTATTTTGGGTCTGCGAAGAAGGCACAGTTGGATTTGTCTATAAAAGATGATAGCTATAGTCAGATTATTATGTCGCAGATTAGCAGATTATTATGTCGACACTGATTTTTAGACGATTTACATACGTGTTGAAATGTCATGGCAAAACTTACCAGATTAGCTCTTCAGCGATTATATTTTCTGGTTTCGAATAAAAAAATAAAGCTTGGCAGAAAAATATTTATCTCAAATGTTGAGATGAGTTTGGGATCGAAAAATATTTGACTATAAGTAGCATACTTAAGCGGTACCGTTTAGCTCGCAAAAAAGGGATTGCGTTGAAAAGTCATGGATTATTGAGCAATTAATAATCTTTTCTCGTATTTAAGGTTATTCGACTAATTATTTTGTGCTCATACTTCAAACATAATTCATGAGTCATGTTTGCTTCTAATTAAAAATTCAACTAAGTGCGAGGATTTTACACAAAGTAGCGTTGTTCGCGGGTTACTCGTAGACGAGTGTTAATTTTTTTTTAAAAAGAAATTGTAAATTTTAATATAACTATAATAAAAAAGATGGAATGTAGAAAAGGGTGCTTAAAATTCGTTTTGTCACATGTACACGTTCAACATTATACCGAATAATGTTTCATTTGGGACGATGATTGTAGAAATTGTTTTATTACTCTTTATATAATGTTTAATAAATAATTTACTTGGCTCCCAGAGTTTAGCACAAGCAATAAATTTATTTTAAAATTTAAAATGTTTTCAAATTATGTAAACGACAATTTTACCTTAAAGCCTACTTCGCAAAATAATGGCAACATTTCACACAACAACAAACGTTTAATTATTATATGAAAATCTCTGGAAAATTAAAATATATCCATTTAAACGAGAGAAAAAATCCAATTACTGTGTATGTACCAAAAAAAACGAAAATAAAAATTAACTTAATATTCAAATGAACAGAAATGTGAATATATAAATGTATTTGTGTATCTCTAAAAGAAAAACCATTTTCTTCATATTACACTGGGCAATATAAATAATCCATAATCTGGATTAAATGAGCAACAACAAAAAAATGAAATTCCATAAAAGTATAATAATCCAAACAATATAACGACCAACCGAACATCGCATAAAACCAGGTAATAAAAAGAAATATTTGGGTACGTGGTTACGGAAGCTCTCATAGTCAATTAAAATATTTCGCGATGAATATCTTAACGCAAATCGTAAAGTTTCTTCTGTATTTTTTTTAAATTTTTTTTTATTTTGTATTATTTATTTCT
The DNA here is from genome assembly GCA_963932295.1 of Tipula lateralis. NCBI lineage: Eukaryota > Metazoa > Arthropoda > Insecta > Diptera > Tipulidae > Tipula > Tipula lateralis. The sequence continues at coordinate 145,226,473 of OZ010736.1, forward strand.
TATCAAGCCATCTTATCGCAAACGGAAATAAAACATACATTAACTTTAATAAAAATAAATATAGTTTTGAGTTTGGACGAGGGGAGTAACAAAAGTTCAACAAAAATCCCAACTCCTTTCCAATTGTTTAATGACAGTTCTGTTACAAATTCAGAATAATCGGTTAAAATAAAGACGAGAAACCGTAAAATAGCTGAGGTTGCATCAGACAAAGTTGCACCACCCACATAGGCCACTACAAATGTTCAAATGTTCAGTGAATTGGTTCAGCATTTAGCCGGATCATTCTGTAGTGGATGAGCCCCGACAAGGTCGACCGAAATTGTTCACTGATGACGTTACTGTGACTCTGATGAAGTCTTAAGTTGTTGATTATCCATGATTAGCACAAAGAATTATTGTAGATGAATGCCATAGCTGTATCGCGAATATTAAATAATCATCTGGAATACACGAAGAAATCTGTTCGATGAGTGCCACAAACTTTAAATGGGGCCCAAAACGAGGCTCGAGTGCATTTTGCTTAATTTTTCTTAAATAAATTCGAAAATGGACAATTTAGCAACTTTTGTAAAGTCGTTACTGGTGACGAACATTGCTTCTATGAGTATACTTATATAAGCAAAATTCTACATTATTATGTTCCGTAAATAGCAGTAAATAGAGCTTTAAAGGAGTAAGTCCACCCGTAAAAGGTTAAAAGAAATACAAACAATAGCAATGATGCCAGTTTACTTTATCCGGTCAAAAATTGTAGCTGCCGGAATTTTAGCTGATGCAAAAATAGTTATGCCGAAGACTGCTTTCCAAAAGTTTTCAAAAATTATATGGACAACCGAAAGAAAGAGGTTTTTGCTTAATTTTTCCTGGATCTAGCACCCTGTGATTTCTGGTCATTTTGAAAAGGTATTTAACAGTAACGCGGAGATAATTGATAAGGTTAATGCTGAACTTTTAAAGCTTCAAAAGTAAGATTATGAAGACTGTTTTGAGTAAAAAAGATATATAGGCTTAGAAATGCATCGAAATCAATGCCGATTATGTTGAGAAATAAAAAGGACGAAGATTAAGATAAAAACGAAATTTTTTTTCTGAGCAATTTTTGACGATTTGTTACTCCCCTCGTATATAGTTTGTGAGCTCGAAAAGGGATTAATTATATTATATCGCGCATCGCGTACAATATAAATTAGTAGAAAATAAACTTTTATAGCGATATTCTCTTAATACGCACCATATAGCGCATGCCGTTAAAATATCTCATTTCGTGATACACGCAACATCCCTAATCTGTTTCAGATATACCAACAATACGATTTTATTTGTATTTATCTTATTTCAAAGACATAATTCCATATCAAATGTATTTCTCATAATAAAAATGGAAAATATTTATTTTTATATATAGCTATGCTATATATCCAACTATAATAAAAAGCTCTTAAATGTACAAATATATACTAATATGCTTTACATGAGAAAGCATGCTAGCTTATGTACATAAAGCTTTAAATAAACAATCGGAAATGGTAACGTTTTTTTTTATTTTTCTCAAAACAAATTGGTTTAATACTGCCAGTACACTTTCATCATTTCTGTTGGACCGCCTATAAGATCGCTCATATACATATGTATCCTCAACGACAGTCAAAAGCGCGCAAACAGAAAAATTCTCATTTTCTCGGATTACCAAGACACGAGCTAAATTTATTTAATTTATGACTGGCAATTAAAAATATCTAATGTTTATATATATATATATATATATATATATATATATATATATATATATATATATATATATATATATATATATATATATATATATATATAAATATAAATATTTGTATATACATATATCCATATAAAGTTTTTCTTGAGCAAAATGTATATCTATATTTGTTGCTAAATCCGGCTTAATTACATTATTATTTACATAAATGGAATTAACTTTAGTGCATGTGTGTGTGTTTGTATATAATAGATTAGATACAGAAAATAATGTTTCGCCTATCAAAACACATTTTCACCCACATACACCATTCTTAAGTTTATTGTAAGGATTCGTAAATACAACATAAAAATATTCATGGAAATTGACATTTTCTATTTGCATAAGTTAAACCACCTTTTAAGAGGTGATTAAATTTGAAAATGTTAATATTTTTTTTTTGAATACAAGAAAGGTGTATACACTACGGATAAAGGTTAATTATGGATTATCATGTTTTCTTATTATTTTTATACTTACTATACACAAACTCTGTTGTTTATCTTGTGAAATTCAAGAAGAAATTTAATTTTCTAATTAATTAGTTTTTAATACTTTTTATATATATGTATATTACATTTTTTTGGCAAACGAAACGGAATTAAGACTTGTTTACCAGATGGTTGCGGAAATTGTTATGCTCGTACTTTAAAATGTTCTTTGGACGAACGAAAGAGGTTAAATATACTTTGTTAATTTAAAGAAGTTTGTCGGTTTTGTTTTTTTGAAGCCATTTAATAAAGTTGTTGGATATTCCTAATTGGTTGTAGGTTAGAAAATGAACTTTGACAGTTCTAGTAAGTAACTCTTTTGCATAAATACCTATAAAAACTTCTATAACATAGGTCTTAATCTGGTTGGATTTTATGTAAATTTCAAAATTTTAGCATTTGCCAGATCAGCAGAAGATACTAGTGGTTCGTGCTTCACTCTAAAGTCACATATCCGTACAATACAGTTTCAATTCGGATTCTGATATATGTTGTAGTTACGAAACCCTGAGATTAACCAAAAGAAAAGAAAGTTACAATTAACTAATTTTATTCAAAATGGTATCAAATCTCGGAATACGTGCTAAACCAAATACAGTAATGATCAGCTTATAAAAATAAAAAGTCGTTTTCTTTATATCTTGGAAAATTGACCGCTGCTGAAGATACGAACTAGTGGGTATGACCTTATAACTAAATCACTTATTTAATGCTGTTATTAGATTACGGCATGTTCCTTCTGCCTGGAAAGACATTCTGGACTGAGAGAGGTAAGGGTAGGTGTCCCACAAGGCCGCGTTCTGGGACCAGTCCTATGCCTACTATTGACAACTGATATACCACAGTCCGATCATATAAGCTTAACAACGTTTACTGACGACACCACGATTCTAGCAACAGGGTGAACTGCGTGGGGGAGCCGGCAAATAAACTTTAATGTGCAAGTGATGAAATTCGCCAGAGGACCAAGCGATGCAAAATCAAACTAAATGAATTACATCTGCCCATATGTCAACTTTACGAATAAATCTTTGGCGAACCCGCCAACAATCAGCTTAAAAGATTTAATCGTGATGTTATATTGTTAAGTGATGATGTAAATTAATACACATATGACCTCATATTGAAGGGAACAGCTTATGGGTGGATCCCTTTTACATACCACTAGGACAAGCTATAGCATATAGCATGTTAAAAGAGAAGTCAAAAGGATTAAAAGAGCTTCGACATCAAAGCGGATTGTATGTAGATAAAACGAATGATTTAGAAATTACCTAATTAAGATGATATGTGCATGAATTGAAACATAAATCGGGAAAGTTTAAATGTTCCTAAGTCGCTTTTAAATGTTTCGCTGACTCGAGGTTATACATAATACTAATACGATAATGATATCTTATAAATACCTGGTTAAGAACTACTACTACATGTCATCTGGAAAGAATTACTACCAGAACGCATTATATAGTTGAGATTCAAAACTGTAGTTATAGTCGCAAAGATTCGCATATTTTTCATATTAACAAAGCTATGAGGAAGAATAGGATTCCAGAATTAGTCAAGGGCTGATTTTTCGTCTCTTACCATAAGAATCAAATAAAGAAGAACTACTGTGTATGCGTTAGTACATAAATCTAATCATATCATGTAATTCCCTACAGCTTTCATTCCTTGTACAAACTGAATAAATTGGATACATTTAAACCAAGTTGAATTTTCTAGAAAGATTAAATTTTGGTACCCATATAGACGAGATAGAAGAATTATAACTGATAAATTAGTAGACGAACTTGTTATTTCCAAATGAAGAACTGCAGAAGTTTACACAAAGATGAAGCATATCACTACCTGAAAGTGGTGGAGGTAAAACTTCAGCTGAGAAAAAATTATAATTTCACCCTGACTGCCTAAAGCTCACTCATTTTCTGTTGTACGAGTAGGATTTATAAAACTATTCTTTGAAGTTTGATATCAAAGTGTTTAAATTTAACTTCTTAAAGAACGACCCACATACTGCTTCTTAATTTGGACATATTACAAATACATCAAATCTAAAAAGAGCCATTGTTTATTCATAGTTTATGATTCATTTAGCGTTTTGCGAGAATTATTTTGTGAAAGGTGCGTATACATAAGTAATTAATTGCAAACCTCTGCTTAAATGTGAATAGTAATTTCCTTTTCAACGTGCTTAAATTAAAGCACATACTTTCCATTTTCAAATAATTAAAAAAATTATGTATTACGTTCGTTTTGCGTGTTGCGCAGTCAACCAAATTATTGTTTAATTACATGAAGATGTTTTAAGATACAAGTAAGAAAATCAGAGATTATCTAAATGCTCAAGAGTGCAATGATGATAAACCATTTTAGCTTCACTCGAGTCCCGTGTCACATTGATACTCCATAAAAGTAGATTTTCCATGATATGCAAAATCTTCAAAAATAAGCATTTGGAATATGTCAAGAAAAACCAAGTGGTATTTTGTCTGTCTATGCTGAGAGCTTTTAAATTATAGTAACAAGTTGCTAATTTTCAAGAGTATATTAAATAGTTAATTATAAAGAGTTCATCGTGGATATATGCATGCGGATACTGCAGGTGCTTCTAATAGAACTTAATTCGCTGTCATAATTGAGTCGTGCACTAAATTTTGCATTGACCATCATCTCAAAGATAAGATACATGATCGTGCTGCTTTCGGTGGTTAACTGACTCTTTTTTTGCGCAGACTATCACATTATGACTTCGTCAAACATTTGCGTGTTATTTTATATAGTAAACTCTTTTAAAGAGTTGACCTTTAAAATAATCTGAACAAAATCCTTGCTATGGTTTGGAAATATAGAAGATCAATTTGGAAATCCTGGGAACCAACACCTAAAACGCTCATTTTTATATACAGATCACCGGTTTTATCTATGCTTTTTACGTTTTTGTTGTGCGGTGGTTTGTGGTTTACTGTAATTTCACTTTAGTAAAACTTAAAAGTCTACAGATGGTGTGCATAACCAGTACTGATATTCTGTTCTTTCGGAGCTTAAGGCTGTCCAACTCTTTCTCGGTTCGCTTATTTTCGTCTTAGTTTACGCTTTAATAGCCAAATCAAGGACGGAAGGCTATAGAGCCGATTTACGTAGAATCATCTGAGCATTGTATAGCTCTATGTCATCATATAGTATACTGACATGAAAGATGGGTTGGCGCTTGAGTTCTGTACTCCAACAGGAGGTCATAGATGTGTTATTAACACCACCGATCGTAATCAGATGGTGAAAAATTCCTTTTGCATTCTGCCTTTATCGGGATTTTAACCCGGTACCTCCTGCTACAACTGCCACAGCTGTGGGTAAGAAGTTAATTGGGCAGAAGTTAATCATTATTGTGTACAGTAAATCAGTTCTCAATTTGTTAAAAAATCCATCAAGCACCCCCAAACTTTTCAAAGGATGCAAAAAGGCTTCTTTGTCTCAAAAACAGTGAAATGGACATATGGGTACCAGCATACTGGGTCATTGAACGAAATATGATCGGAAATTTTTTGGCAAAAGTGTGTTTTTGATTGGAATTAATCGGGCCTAATTAAGGCATTGAGGTTCTGTTAAGGAAGAGATTAAAAACGTCATTCATTATCAAATAAAGAACGTATGGCGTATCCATGGCCGTTTCAACGCGAATTTACATTCCTTTAGATTTATTCTTGACTCTCTGGGTGGTTACTATCTCAAAGAAGATGAAGATAGTGTTAATTGTCTGTAGTTTTCCATCCCTTGATGTTAGCAGTTTGGCTCAATTTCATAGTTTAAGCTCTGACAGGTTACCAGAGTAGCACAATGGATTGAAGAATTAGAACAGAATACAAAGTTGTTATCATTAATCAGTACTATGTAGATAGGAGATGTCCAATATATTGCATAACTGATGTCCTATCATAACTTTAGTGTAAATCCTTTCTTGATACTAATTGGTCCTGATTTTAACTTTATCAACTGTTCTCGAATTGTGTGAGATCAGAAAATCTAAGAATAATTGTCAATCTGTAGTTTTAAAAAGAAAATTGAGCAATTATTTAAATAGGTTGGTGCCATTGAAAACATCCTTGATTGACGTCATACACAATCCGATACATAAATCGTTGTGAGATGTTGTGGTTGGACAACCTTGGTTCATCTAACTTCACAAAGGTTTGCAAATCACAAACTCCAGTTTGTGTGGTATTTGAGCTACGGTCTAATGACAGAACCAACTCTAATAACAATTTTTGATCTATACATACTCTACTATATATATATATACAGGGTGGCCCAAATAAGACTGAAGGGTTAAAAATATTCATAACTCTTTTGTTTTCAGTTATTTTTTGTTTTTGTTTTTTTGAGATTATTTACTTTTTTTTGCAGATATATGATGGCTACATATGATGTGCAGCAACGCGTCAAAATTATTGAATTTTTTTATTCTTCTGGAAGGTCTATTATTTCAACTCAAAGAAATTATCGTCGTCATTTTAATGTTAGAACAGCACCCAGTAACAACATGATTAGGAACTTAGTCTCCCGTTTTGAGGAACAGGGATCAGTGTCAGATCTTCCAGGAAGAGGTACTCATCGGTCTGTGCGCATTGAAGCAGTTGTGGAGGCTGTACGGCAGAGTGTAAACGAAGATCCATCTGTCTCTACTCGTCGTCGTTCTACTCAATTGGGAGTCTCCAGAACATCGTTACAAAGAATTTTGAAACTGAATCTTAAAATGTTTCCGTATAAAATTCAAATGGTACAACAACTGCTTCCCCAAGATCTTCAGGCACGCCTGCAATATGCTATTCGTTTTGCGCAAATAGCCAGAGAAAATAATAACTTTTTAAACAACCTTATAATGAGCGATGAAGCTCATTTTCATTTAAGTGGCTATGTGAACAAGCAAAATTGTAGATTTTGGGGCACTCAGAATCCTAGGGCATTACATCAACGTCAATTACACCCCTCCAGATGTACTGTTTGGTGCGGTGTTATGGTTGATAAAGTTATCGGTCCATATTTTTTTGAAAATGAGGAGGGTCAACCAGAAACCATTAACGGGGCTCTGTATAGGACTATGATCGAAAATTTTTTGCGTCCGGAAGTTGAGAATAATCCGAATATATGGTTCCAGCAAGATGGAGCCACTGCGCATACAGCAAGAGCGACAATGGAACTTCTTCGTAACCTTTTTGGTGAACGAATAATTTCAAGAAATTCCGATTTTGCTTGGCCTCCTCGTTCACCAGATTTGACTGCTCCTGATTTTTTTTTGTGGGGATATTTGAAAGGGTTGGTGTATGTAAATAAACCTCAAACAATTCAACAGCTTAAACAGAACATTTATACTGAAATAAGAAACTTGGAGCCAGAAACTTTACGGTCAGTAATGGAAAATGCTCTTGAAAGAGCCAATATTTGTCAGCAAGAAAATGGAAACCATTTGAGAGATGTAATATTTCATACTTAGCTGTAAAAAATGTACATAAATTAATTATTTTGAGAAATTAAAAAAAAATTAATAAAAACTAAAAACAAAAAAGATACAGTTATTTTTAACCCTTCAGTCTTATTTGGGCCACCCTGTATATATATATATATATATATATATATATATATATATATATATATATATATATATATATTTAATTAATTATAAAGACCAACTGATGTGGATAGGGCACCAAACTTTCTCCGATTAGCACTGGTTATGGTAGTGGAAATTTGGAATTTCGAGTTTCGTGCAAAATATTAACGAGGGTTCGCTCTCAGACACCCATTTATAGTACTACTGGGATATAGATTTTTGTTTGATCATTTCTGGTAACGGTGTAAAAAATAGCATTTATATGAGATTGTGAAACTGGTGACAAAGCTTCAATAATATTGGTAAACTAGAAATAAATGACTAAACTATGTAAGAGTTTTTTTTTGAAAAATCATAGAAATGTATAACATACAACTACATTATCCACTGCATATAATTAAAATGTATAAAAAATGAATTAAATACCTGCGTCCATTCATACTCATGTACCCATCATCTTCGGATTGATGTCCTTGCGATGGACTTTCTGGTTCGACTGGCGGTAACGAATCCGGATCTTCAAATTCAGATAATACTTTATCTAAAAGCTCCAATGATTTCTCTACATCATCAGGCCCTCTGCAAATAAATAAATAAATATAAAATTTAATTAATTTTCTATAATCGCCGATGTAACGCGATTTTATAACAATTTCGCACGCTGGCACGAAATTAATTTTATTTTTAACAAGTATTTCTAATGTACAATTAAGTTTGCGCAAACATGCAATTTAGGAATTAATTTACTATATATATTGGCCCATTTGCACATGAATTGTATATTTCTAATATAAAAATCACGTAATTTTCATTAATTTTAAATGTTTGTTGTTGTTCTAATAAAAATACATCGTTATTCAATGACCGTGAAATTATTTTTTTCTATATCGAGTGTCTTATTTATACGTGATACAGTTCGCCTCAAAAAATGTGTAATTGATCTTTTATCTATATATTTGCATACCACATATATATGTAATTGGGTTAGCATATTATTTTCAACTTTCATTCATCGCACTTCAAAGACGAGGAAAATTTATGTGGCGTTTAATTTGGAGCTAACTATCTATAACAGAAAACTATATCGCGTGAAAAAAAATAATTCGCGGCTACTTTAACAACAACAGGTCAAATGCTTTTATATTGCAGTCTGTATGTTATTTATTTAGAGTGATTAATGGTCGCCGATTTAATTTCTTTTTTAATTCACTATAAACACACATAATTAAATTTATTTATTTGGCCAAATTTGTTATTATGTGGATCGCATGTTCTAAAATTCTAGCCATATACGAATTTAGTGTACACTGTACATTATGCTACATACTTGTATATGTATATATGATATAATTTATGCGGTACCATTAATTTTGTTTCGATTTGTTGAATTATTTGGAAAACATTTATTTCTTTTTTTGAATGAAAAGCGTTAAATTAAGTTTTGTATTGTAATACTCGTATTATGTATATTCGACGACTATAATACGGTAGCAGCAAGTCAAATATTTGTACAACAATTACCAATTTACATAAGAGAATTTATATCTGTTGTTTGTTGTTATATGCACGTCAATAATATATATATATACATTGTATATATGTACCAATTTTACAGTTATATCTTGGTAAAATAAGACGATCAAATTTATAGAAATTGGTAGTGTGGAACACCAACAGGAAGAAAGTGATTTGGAGAAGTATTTATATTTTATATAGTTTATCTGTTATTTTCAATTCGATACGGTGTGTCTTTATTTCATGGTTGCGCGACTTTGTATAATTTCTATATGAATAATCTCTATCTCACCCGCATTTTAATGCTATGTTGTTAATATTTTTTACAAACATTAGGATTAGCAATAGCAAACAAACATTCGTTCATATTTGAGTGTTTGAAGTATATAAAGAAATGCAATGGAAGCTGAACCATATAAACTTGCTGTTTAAGATAATATCTTGTTGTCTATGATAGTGTGCTGTTGCCAAATAAAAGATGTGTAGTTTCTAACCTACGAAGTTCCTGGTTGACATGCTCTTAAGGAATTGTTTCAAACCAATTTACTATCGACCTGGAAGGAATTATGGACAATTTTGTAAACAGAATAATAGATTTGTACTTGAAAGCGATATCTAGTTTCTCCGCAAAATGTAATCCTGTTAAAGGGCCTTTAAAGATACTGTAAGATACTGAATTAAATTAATGAAAACCTTAAGGTCGAAATGAGCATTTGCATTACCAGTAAAAGAGTTATTATTAGTAATAATAACTCTTTTACTGGTATATATAGGGTTTCAAAATACTGTACTTTTAATCGGATGCCATATACCAACCGGTGTTAATGTACATTTCATAGAGACGATGAATTGGTCGTTCCAACTTCACTGCAAAATTTCAATGACGTCTATGTGCAGCAGGAGGTAAGACAAGTTTGAGATGTAGCTGTTAGTCTGTAATGAGAAGCTTTAAGAAAGCCAACCTTATTCAAAGACGGCCCGCAAGGGATTCAAAATTGACAACACGCCATATGGAACAACGAGTTATCGAGGACAGTGAATACAATGACGAGTACAGAATATATCTTAATGGTAGTAATAGCCCTGCGAAAATCACGCAGAAAGTTTTTCGCAGTGCTGCTTTACAAAAGACAGTCTCGTATGGCGACCATTTGTTCATGATGTGGGTTGACATATCGCTTGATTGAAAAACAGCTTTTGTTTCCTTACTTGGTGAAGGCCGTAGAGGTCTGGCCTGTGAACGATATATCGAGGACAATTTTTTTGGATCATTAAGTGCTCTACACAAGATATATGTATAGGGGACGATTTTATATTGAATGATAATGCCAGATGTCTCACAGATCGAACCACTCGACAGTTCATGAATGAGGTTGGACTCTAGACGTTGGAAGAGGTGCAATCCACTACGGTTGTAGATCCAAGGGAAGAGGAACAATACTAAGTATTAACCAATAAATTGTATTTTTTTGTATAGGTTGTAATTTAAATATACCAAATATATGTTCTCACATTCATTAATTTTTCGGTTTAATCAAGTGGTTCCTTAAAGTCAAAATTTGAAACTAATAAACGCTTTTTGTTATTATCTACTCATCATAGGGGTATAAATTTAGCCTACACATCTTTAAGCAGACAAGCTATCAATTGAGTCCAACCTATATAACCAAAATTTATGTTATAACAGCAGCAATTTAGGAATTGCTTGCAGCAATTTAGGAATTGAGGAAGTTAAGTTGGTAATGTAGATGTTACAACAAAACAATGTTTCTTAAGTGGACATTTCTTTTATTGAAGACAGTATACGCACTGTAATTATAAAAATATTATAAACAAGATTGAAAATAATTGCTTCATACCGTGTAACAAATCCAGTTGTTTCGGTGACAAGGCACGTTAAGAAGGATCATATCCGACCATAACATTTTCGTCTCACTCTTATAGTGATCGTAGCATATAGATCGTGGTCGAAAATATCTTAATATGTACTATTATCGATATGGTTTTGGTTGTATGGTATATCACAATCATAGCTTTTCGCTTCAATGTTAGAACTAATTTGTTATACTCACTTGTCACGGTAAAACTCTCACTTCTATAAATGTCAACGGACATAGACGATACAAGCGATTGTTTATGCAAAACGCACTTCGATATTCTTTCCCACAATATTATCATTGCGTCTTGGTTTGTAAAGTAATTGACTAGATATTTATTTTTCAAGTCATTGAATACCAATGAAAACTGAATATAATTCCAGTGGATGATCCTGATCGATATTCGATTTAAGCACTAAAAATGTAACCTAATTTAAATCTATGCTGGCCAACCGACAGAAAAAAATTGGAGATTAAATTAAACTAACGCAGATCGTATGGGATCATTAAAAAAAAAATTGTGACTTATTCATAAACCTTACCAACATGGTCGTCTTTTATCTATTTTCACAATCAAATGTCAAAGGCATCTATTGACTTACTTTTTGTTCTTTTGATATATTTTCGTCAAATTTCATTTATTTGGGGAATGATATACATAGTTGTTCAACATGACAATTGAATCTTAATATTAATCTAACAGCCAAATAGCTGCTGCATGAACTTTATTCGTCGATACAGTTGCGGCTGTAGTTAAACTTGGATTCAGAGTAAACTTTATTAAGCTTTATTTAATATTTTTGGTTTACCGCTGATATAATCGATTCTTGGTTTTGGTAACCTTTAAATGCATTTCATTGTGGAATATTCAGCAACAATTATATCAACGAGTTGCTTACCATAGTTTTCAAAATCGAAACTAACTAGTTGTATATTTCCATAAATAATCATTCCCATAATTGATAATCAATTCCAAACTTACTGTGGTATTTGATGACATACGAGTATTACCAATTTGTATCTCTAATTTTTATAATTTGTTTTTTTTTTTTTTTTTTTTTTTTTTTTTTTTTTTTTTTTTTCGGTTTTTACAGGCCATTATTGGCCCGTACCGTGTCAACAATCTGACTCCAACGGTTTCGATCACGAGCCAGATCTTCATACTGTTGCAAGCAGTTGGAAGATGCCAGATCGCTTTCTACGCCGTGGAGCCATCGTCGCCGACAGCGACCTCTTCGCCTACCGAAAGGCGGTTCTCCCTTTAAAGATCGCTGTATCATTCGTTTCGGATCAGCACGCAGAACGTGACCGAGCCAGCGTATTCGCTGTCCTTTGATTTCATGCACGATATCAGGAATTTGCATTAAATTCCTGATCTCGTGATTGAAAAGAACTCGGTAAGTGCCATCGACGTCGCGTTTTGGACCATATATCACACGCATGATTCTTCTCTCGAATGTTAGAAGCCATCTTTCGTACTCATCCGTCAAGGTCCAACTCTCACATCCATACATGACAACGGGTCTGATCAACACTCTGTACAGTTTCAGCTTATCCGTATTTGCAAGATATTTTGATTTCAGCAGTGGACGTAGAGGATACAAAGCCCGATTGCCAGCGGCAAGGCGGACCTTGATATCCTCTCCCACACTATTATCGTGAGTGATGAGAGATCCAAGATACTTGAATCTCATCACTCCTTCAAACGTGTGGTTACCACTACTGAAATCACTTGCGTCTTGGTCTCTAAAACCAGAGATTAGATATTTGGTTTTTGACTCGTTGATTTTGAGACCAACAGAAGCTGAAGACTGTTCCAGTGGATCAAGTATCTTATAATTTGTTACTGCACTTCGTTACATGATATGTTTTTGATGGGTTTATGATCAGAAATTTTCAGAAACTAATTGCTCGGGTTCCTCCGGATTTTGGGCCTTCTTGTGGACTTCAACTTTTAGGTATGTTTTGACGATTAAGACCTTTAGATCTCTGTGAAGGTTGGCATTTTTAATATATCACGGAGCATTTACTATGTTTCGTAGGATCTTGGTTTGGAATATTTGTATAATTACGTTTGTGCTCTTGATGCAGTCTTATAGCTCAATACTATGGGTACAAAATATATTATTATTTGTTGGTATAAAGCAATTCATTATCCAGTGCTCTGATTTCAGCCCCAAAAGCCAGGAATTACAACCAATGTTATGTTACTAAAATTAATTTATAAGTGTTTTGAATTTATAAGTGATTTGAATTTAACTCTCACCGCCATGATGGCTCAGTGATTAAAGCTGTGGCGGTTGGATCGGAAGGTACCGGGTTCGAATCCTGATAGTGACATGATGCAAAAGAGATTTTGCACCATCTGATTACGATCTGTCGTGTGTAGAACACATCTATGACCCTCCTTGGAGTGCAGAACTCATGGGCCGACCCATCTTCCATTTCAGTACTAGAGGCTGGCATGGAGCTGCAATGCGCAGATGGTTCTCCGTAAATCGGACCTATAACCGTACGTACTCGATTTTGCCATTAACGCGTAAAGTAGGACGTAAATAAGCGAACCGCGAAAGAGCCCCAAAACAGATTGCATTGAATAAAATATAAAATAAAAATCGTTCAAAGTATTAAAATTTTTTCAGAGGTTATATGCATTTTATGACTGTGATACTATGGTTATTACGTAGAAGAGGCCTACGTTTTTTCGAATTTCAACAAATGCGATATCATGACTAAATGTTGATATCATCATCACCAAATGTTGATATCATCGTCGAATGTATCACTTTTTTGTATATATAGGGTCATATAAAAAGGCTGGTAACCCTCCACAAACGACTGGATTGACTGCAAACAATGTTATATTGAGTGTTTGGTGTGATTGAAATGGAGTTGCCCATTATGAGCTGCTGCAACGAACCCATTAATTCGGCCATGTACTGTGCTGAATTTGCCCAATTTAACGATGCTTTTCAGAAAGCATGTGATTACCATGTGAACATCATGACAATACGCGGCCACAAACTTCTTTGATGATTTGGAACAAATTCAAGGCACTTGATTGACAAGTTTTGGTGTTTCCACCATATAGTCCGGACCTTGCTCACTGTTTGACTACCTTTTTTTTCGGTCTCTGCAAAACTTGATGAAAAAATGGTAGATCTGCAAAATGGCAAAAACTGGCCACTAAAAACCACAAAAGTTAAACACCGAATATTGGTCATGTACCAAAAACCGCGGAGACTTTTTATTTGACCAATTATATTATATAATATTAGCCCCACTCCTCAGTATACTTCCTTGCAGTACTCTCACTGATAAATTTGAAATTTTAATTTTGAGTATTTGTCTTTATATATTTACACGAAAATGATATTCGATCGGTAATATAAGATTTTGATAACAAGTAGAATTGTTTGGGTAATCATGATTCAAAGCTTTGGGCTTTTTTTAAGAAATTTTTTTTCCGTATAGCTTTGAATTCGTTGGAATTGGAACCAAAGAGATTAGCGTATACGGGTTTTTATTGTTGTGTAACTTATTTGGTTTAGTGTTATTTAGCCCACTTTCCATTTAAATAGGAAAGTTATATGAAATTCTGTCAGAACATCGCAGAATATATATATATATATATATATTATATATATATATATATATATATATATATATATATATATATATATATATATATATATATATATATATATATATATATATATATATATATATATGTATATATGTATATATATATATATATATATATATATATATATATATGTATATATATATATATATATATATATATATATATATATATATATATATATATATATATATATATAAAGATATTAATATTTAATATAGGATTCAGAATATAATGTTTAAGCTTTCAGATGTTTATTAGATATTCTGTTGCATAAACTTCAGTAATGAGTTGTACATATATACAGTGAGACCATTTAAAATTCGGACAAACGTAACATACAATTATTTATTTGATTACCTACTATCATATCGAACTTAAAATAATTTTTATTATAAGAATATGTTTATTTATTTATTACTGTAATACGAGGTGTGAATTATAATAAATAAATTGATTTATAAATTAACAAAATAATTGATTTAGTAAAAAATGGCACAAATTCATCACAATTTAATATTCGGACATAGGACAGCTTTAGCTTATATTTTATAAATTTTAATTTCAATATTAATGTTTTAGCACTGTGTTGCACACCCGTTTTGCTTTATCACAGATTTTGATCTTTTTGGCATTGAACTTACTAGTTTTTTTGTTTGTTCTGGTCCTATTTTGTTCCATTTTTCCTGAAGTATATTTTGCTATTAAGCATTGTTGGAAATATGACGTTTTCTTATATGGGCATGCAATAGGTGCCACAAATTCTCTATTGGGTTTATGTCTCGAGACTGGGGTGGTGTGTTCAAAATCTTTGAGCAACCGTAAAGCAAATATCAGACATAAGTCAGAACTTTTTTTTGTTTTGTTATCCGTCACTCAGATTCAATTGGCCCATTGTGACATCCCACTAGTACCTAGCGTTTCGCCTAAAGGTCCGATTCTACGTAGAAACCATCTGCACATTGTATGTCTACATGCCAGCCTATAAAACTGACATGGAAGATGGGACAGCATATGGATTCTAAACTCAAAAGGGTCTCATATGAGTTCATTCGCATTACCGATCGCACCGCCCAAACGATTGATGGTGAAAATCACTTTTCGCATCCTGCCCCAATCGGAATTCGAACCCGGTACCGCCCACTCCAATCCGCAGCTTTTTAACCACTGCGCAAACTGGGCAGTATGATAGTAAATAATCGAATGAATAAGTGTATGTTATACGTTTGTTCGAATATTAAATGGTCTCACTGTACTATAGAATTTTATAGTTTTTAACAACTAAAACTATACTATAAATAATTATAACTTCATATTTCGATTATATAATCATATAATCAAATTATTAACAACAATATTCGTATGATTTAATATTAAATCATTAAAAATAGTTAATTACACTGGCTTTCCTGTATAGTTTTGAAAAAATCATCTCAATATTTATAATTAAGGAAATATTCGCTTGAGGCGCCACCAGTATCCGATAGCGTTACTCTCGAGCGTAATACGAGCTTTAATTAATTTGCTTTTCGACTCGGCGTAACGAAATAAAATTAACTTAAAATATGAAAATTAGACAAGAAAACATAAAAAAGAAAACTTCATTTTCATTTTATCAATTTTAATAAATAATTTTTATTTTTTTAAATATGAAAAGGGTGGATTTTTTTTTTTTTAATTTTTTTGCTTGGAATTGCTTATAAAAATTATTTTATATGACAGAAACACCAAATTAAATTTAATTATTTTCCTCTTCTGCTTATTTTAATTTTCCCCGTCTCGTATTTTATATTTATAATATATGTGTGTGTACTTTCTTTTCTGGAAAATTAGTAATTTTATTAAATGTTTTCTTAAGCAGAACGAACGATATATATTTTTAGCCAAATTATATTTAAAAATATTTTCATATTTTCCAAAAAAAAAAAAACTACAAGGCAATAAAAAAAAAGTTTAATAAAGGATTATACAATATTTTTAGTTTTTATTCGAGCTTATCACGCGATTATTATCGCACGAATATTCTTTGCTAAGCAAACACACGAAACATCAATAAATTTGTACTCAATGTTTGTATATATGTTTGTCAGTTTGTATTTTGTCTGTCTCATAGAATTCGCGGTATGTGGTTGTATAATAAACGACTGTGAAGGTGGAAAATTTCTAACCTATATATAATGTAACCGTTAAATTTATAGTTCACACTCGATAAAATGACACACTGTATATAGTACTTGTGAAGGACATTTTTATTACGAAATTATTATTACGACGGGAGTTAAAATCGAAATAGAATTTTAATTTTTGATTAAATTGTTTCCATGTGTTTACTCGCACTTTTCGTTTTTTTTATAATGCTATAAACGATGGTGTTGCGATTCGAGCGGCAATAAAAACGGTTTTATATATTCCGCGGTCCACAAATTTCCGATGATTTATATTATTAGTATATCTCGTAATTTGGAATTCACTATATACAATATACTCGTACGAACCCGCGAAATTTATATGCATGTAAACTAACATTGAGTGATTGCGAACCAGTAAAACAATAATTCGTTTATATTTTATGCTATTCTAAACATTAAACATATATACATATATATCATGTTATATATCCAATACATAAAACATAAATTTATTTTACCCAATGGATCATAAATAATATAATACATGTAACAGTGTTTTATTGTAACAAACTTTAATATGTATGGATTTTTCCTTTTCATTTTCCTCTCGAACCCGGAAAATATACATATAAATCCAATAAAAGTGTTATGAATGAAAACAAAAATATTCTTTGCTAAGCATTTCCAATATTTTATCGAGACTATGAAATAAATTTGTTACATTATTTCAAATATTAAATTGCTTGGAAAATGCTTTTCTCCATAGTACATATAGTACACGTAGATTTTAGTTTTGGTTGTTGAAAAAAAAAAATCATGATTGCAATTTTGTATCATCCGCAGCATTACAGTTTATTGTGATTGGAAAAAAAGTCTATGACAATTTAATTTATATGCAATTGAAAGTTTTCTCATCCAAAAAGAGGATTTATATAGGCGGCCCAATTCAACAACCTTACTTTGATCCTAATGCTTGATTTAGATGAATCCACATTGAATTTCAGTTCCATATATCTGTCTATCTTATTCCGTTTAGCATTATGACATTTCAATGTAATAATAATTTCTTGTTACAGATCATAAATTTCGTCTTATAACAATTCTGTTTTTGCTATAATCGTACACATATGTACATTATTTATACATACATCACAAATATATTATTATTTCGTTTTCTTTCACATAGCTAAATGTAAAGAGATGATTTCATAAGATTGTAAATAAGTGTACATGTACGAATGGAGTATATAAATATTGTATCTATAGATATTTATAAGATATATATAGCAACAACAAGAGCAAAAAATTTAATTATATCATAATTTATTATTACAAATAAAACTTAAATGAGATCATCATAATTCAATATTGTTGTTATAGATAAGTTTTTGTGGTTGGAAAATTAGAATATTAGTATAGTATATGGAGGAAATGAAAATGGAGTATAGTAAAGTTTTCATTTACATACATACGCAGAAAGTTCATAAATAATAAATCAAAGGTCAATAATGACAGATGTAATACATTCATCTTAATTGACTCTTATATGTTACAAGTTCGATAAACATTTGGGTTTATCTAAGCTAGTTCCAAGTTTTACAAATTTTTCCTCAACATACCGATAAATTTTCGAAAGACATTGATTTCACCTACATATTCTGTAAACTGTCTGTAATGTCAATACATACATAGATTTTCGTTTTCATGGGTCTTATTTGTAAATTTTGTATCTATTTTCTATACGTGGCCTTCTGCAAAATTCAGAAGAACGATTGAAAATAGTGTTTTTTGAATTTATCCTAGAAGAAAAAATTTTCGATTGCGTTTTCCACTGTAGATTTTCCATAATGAAAATGTGTTGGAGGTATTTAAAAATTTAAGTACTGTTAGCTGTAGTATTTCTTCAAATGGGTGGAGCGTGGAATAATATAAGGTAAGATTTTTTTTAAATACCTGCTAATACAACATACCTCATTATGCCTCTTAGATCTTGGAGGGTTATATCATCATTGCTACAACTAATTAACAATTTGGAAGAACTCGTACTTGACCAAATGATTTAATAATAGAAATGTTGTTTAAAAACCAAGATTTGGCGCCTCAAGTCTCCGAGTTGTAGAAGTTTAAAAGAATTAATCCTTGATTAAATACTTTGAACGAATATGAAATGTTAGCTTAATTCACCACTATGGCAAAAGGAATAAATAACCCTATAGATCATTTTGACAATGGTAAAATATTAGTCAAATCGAATACAATTGGTTTGCAAATTATCGATAGCACAAACGGATGTGGATTTGTATACGGTAATGACAGACATTTAGATTTTATTTAAATCGATATTCTTAAAAATTATCTACCAAAATTAGTAACGTACACAGTGCGTACAGTGCGCTGTGGTGGTACTTAGAGAGTGACGTGCTGGGTTTGAATCTCAATATGAAATTTTTCATCATTTGATTACGATCGGAGATGTAAATGAACATATCTACGATAATATATTGGTGAACTTATGGACATATCCGTCAGGCTAGCATGAAACAATACAACGTGTAGATGATACACGAACCTATAGCCATACATTCCCGAATTGGCCTCGAGGTAAGATGAGCGAGACGTACATAACCATAAAAGAATTGATATAAAAAGTGACTGCCTATCAAAAAGTAGTTTTACGTGAACAACAACCTGTTCTTTAAACAACACCTCTTAAACACTCGATCAACCGACATGATCTATTTTTGAGGAAATCGATGGTTTAGTATAATTTCTTGATGATAACACGAAGCTTGAAATATTACCTCTACACAGCTAGAAATGTGACAATACCGACTGAATTATAAATTGGACGACTAGTGATATTTCTTTAATTAGAGTAGGTGATAGAAAAAATATAATTATTTCATTTGCTGTTCGATCTAAATTGTTGATAGTCTTTTGAAAGTTAGGACGTTTTTTGCTTTATGGCAAATTGTATTGAGGTATTGAGAAGCAGTGATTCAATTTTGATAAAATTGTTGAAGTTTACTCATATTAAAAGGAACTTTTAGTAAAATTGTTGTTGTTGCATGTAAAACCATCATTACGTTATAAAAGAAAGTTTTGGAGAAATTGTGACAGAGCTTGCATTCGACCTAAGGAAAACGCCACCTCCACCAGTACTTTCGACGGGCAATTGTTATTACAAACGACAATTGTGGAGCTATTGCCTTGATGTTCACAGGATATCATCCAATGAGAGAATCATGGGATGTCAGGGATGAAAGCATAGCATTCATGAATTGATGTATTTCAAATCATGAATGCTATTACCTAACGTAATATACTTTCAGTTCAACCCAGTATCGAGAAAAAATGGCTTAGTTAAAAAGATGAATTACCAGATCTGGAAAAGATTAAAATTAATAGCTGGATAAATTAAAAGAAAGACTGAAAATAGTTTAAACCAATTTTAAAAATATTATAGGAATCATTGCTGCAAAGACAAAGGTAGCCACATTAAATCAGATCATCTCACTTCCGATACTAGAGCTAAATGTAGCTTTAGTATTGTGCAAGTTACTTAACTATAGTGAGAACAGCCTTGAACTTCAGTAATGAAAACAACATATACTGCTGCACTGACTCTACGGCGGTATTGGGCAGGATAAAAGTGAAACCTCATTATTACAAAACATTCGTACTCCACAGGATAACAGAGATTTAAGCAAGCACCCACCCAAGCCAATGTCATCATGGAGACTCCTGTGAAAATCCAGTTGAATATGCTTAGAGGCTTAAATCTCAAACAATTAATCATACCCACCCACTCTAGTGGGAAAGGTCCAACGTGGTTAAAACGACCAACATAAACAATAACAGTATAAGGATTCAAGATGTATAATCGACCGGTGATCCTGACAAAAAACCAACACACGTTTTCGTCTAAAACATAAAGAAGTCTATAATTGACTTCGATAGATTTTCTTGTATAATGCGACTGGTGCGCTCCATGGGATACTGCTATTGTTTTTTAACAAACCTTAAACCGAAAATAAGGGGTCTCATATTAAAACTGTTCTTTCTTGCTGCATTAAGATCAATCATCAAAAATGTACAACAATGCTTTGGAAAGGAGATCGATATATTAAATAACAAACGAATTTTATAAAACACTGGGCTAAGAGTAGAAAGAAGAGTCGGCATTCACAATATTATCTAGAACTCATCAGTTCATGTTTGGAATACGATGTGCGGAGGAACAAACTGCGGCCACCGCAATTTAAATTTTATTGTTCCAAAATTTTTAAATTATTATTTTCAAAAAGTTAAATATTGCGGTTAAGCCACTTTGATTCTTAAGGCCTTAATTTATGTTACGATCTTATTTCAGTAAATTATTGACTACATGGCATTAACTAAGTTAAGCATTACATTTGATATAATCGAAAATTGTCTATACAAGATGTGGAAGACTCGGCGATTCTAATAGAGCCAGAATCTCAATTCAATTATATAACTCCATTGCTGCGTGTCTTGTTAGTTTGTTTATGAGTCTACGATCTGTTTTGGTGCCGAAATACTTCTGACGCAGAGTTTGCAAATTCTTTTAATCATCCAACATGTAAGTACCGATATGTAGAATATATTCGATTGTAGAATCGATTGGTGTACATTGCATTGCACGCCATGGCAGCACATATATAAAGAGTATTTTTAAGTGGTGCACAACTTTGAGTTGGACACTAGGTTGGACACATATAGGTGTTGGACACTGCTACATATAGGTTGTCAAACACCACCTTATTTGACAACCTATATGTAACAGTTGATATTTCCTTTTTGATTAGTTTGGTTTGACATATTATTATTGATAGACTTACATCAGAATTTTTATCAAAATAATGGTTCTGTTCGTCAAAATTATTGTGCACTTTGTCCATTGCATGGCATGCATAAGTGTCCTTGAGAGCGGCTAATTCGAATAACAATAAATTGAACCACGTTTACTCTTAATGATAATGCCCATTCTGTGAGACGGCGAACAAAACTGAAGAAGCTTTAGTCACTGTAGAGAAAAGCATAGAATGAGATCTAAATCAATCCATTCGTCACCATTCTCAGCAATTGAGATTGTGTCTTTCCATTTTATGGACGATATTACGAAAGAATCTTGGCTTAAAAGCTTTCAAGATACAAGTTGTGCAGGAATTAAAGCCAAACGACCATTGTATGCTGAAGCACAAATTGATATTGATGTTGAATTTCCATTAAAAATTTTGCTCTCCGATGAAGCTCACTTTTGGCTCCGACGTTTGGCGCGTACAAGGTGCAATTTGGAACCCCAAATTTTCACAAACTTTTCACAGCATTTGCTGCCGTATTTCGCCAATAACTTTTCGAATGTTGATTTCCAGGTGTTCGATTACCTTTGGTTTATCAACGTAGACAAGTGACTTTACATAACCCTAACAAAAATAATCCAAAGTTTTAAATCACACGATCTTGGTAGCCTATTAACAGGACCCTTACGTGAAATTATTCTTTCATCAATAATTTCTTTTAAGTAAATCAATTGTAGCAATTGTAGAGCCATATGCCACACTTGGCTCTGTCCTGTTGGAACAACATGTCAGCAAGATTACTACCAGCTAACTATTGATAGTTACCGCCCACTATTGACAGTAACATTGTGCCCATCATCGGTTTTGAAGACATAGGGGCCAGTGCCTACGCTAGCCTATAAAGCGCACCAAGCCGTAATTTTCTGTCGATGTGATGTTATAACAAAACTAGTGAATTATCTTCACTCCAACGTACCCATATTCAACTAAAAACGGGCTTCGTCGTAGAACAAAATCTTAAATGGAAATTCAACATCAATATCAATTTGTGATTCAGTCCATTCACCGAATGGGCGTTTGACTTTACTTCCTGCACAAGATGAAACTTGAGTTTTTCAGCCAAGATCCTTTCGTAAAATTTTCGGTAAAGTGGATAAAATATTGGAGTTAGAATATTGTCTATACAAGTCGAAGGCTCGGCGATTCTAATAGAGTCAGAAACCAAACTATCAAGTCCATTTTTTTGGATTGTTGTTTATTTTTGACTCTACGACCTGGGCCCTTATTTGGATACTCGATATCGAATAATCGAACGACGGTATCGAACAATCGGTATTTTTGAATTCGATAACGTACAAAATGAAAACGAACACCAAAGCAATCGTGTATAAACTCAAACGACTGAGAATATCTCTTATTTGGTAGTTCAATTTCGAGCATTTTTTGTTCGATCATGGTCAAATTTATGTTCGTTGTTAGTTTTGTTAACGAACCCATATAAAGAGGATACAAAAGTAAACACATGTACGTCCTAAAATGAAAGCCGATGCTTTATTATTTATAAATATGTAAATATATATATATATATATATATATATATATATATATATATATATATATATATATAATATATATATATATATATATATAATATATATATATATATATATATATATATATATATATATATATATATATATATATATATATATATATATATAAATATATATATATATATATATATATATATATATATATATGCATATGTGCTCATACAATGCAGGTAGCTTTAGCATATCCTCTCTACTTCCAAACCTGCCTTATCGTGGTGAATGGTGAACTCCGTTAGCCTTCGAGTAACAGAATGTGCTCTGGGGTATTTGGCTGGAATGGTCAACTCATAATAAATATAACTTACCGCTTGAGTTACTCAAGCTAAGGTGGCATTGCATAAGCTCATGGCTGCGTGTCTAAGAGTATGCTTAGTTTCTAGTATGATCAATCCGAATTAGGTGACTTTCGGAGTTTACAACATAGCCGTCCAACGATAATCCTGAGATCTGTCATAGGTAACCGTAATTCTCTTGAGAAGAAAATGGTACCAAACAAACAAAGTGAGTGATATTGGTTGTTTACAAATAAGCCTACTATAAGCAGGCTACATACACCTATCATACATATAAGGATGTATTCGGTGATAACGTCAAACGAAATCAAGGAAATTGTTGCAAGAAATGGACACAAAATGTATATTGAGGGACTTTAATGAGCCGCACCAGCTGTTTACGATCCAGCCATTAGTAGTTAGTACGGGGAAATTTTATAGACTCACGCTGTCCATTAAACGAAGATTTAGAGTAGGTTCCAGTTCATCAGTGTTTCTTGGGCGATCGATTCTTTAAACCAGGAGAAGCGGAGGTCATATAAAGTGCCGATACGATTTAAGTTATTGTTTATACTTATTAATTTTAGTACATTCTTATATTAATTTCAGATGGCTGGAGGAAAGTGTGGACCGATTTCAAATATAATATTAAATAAAACGTAAAATAAGATAAACGTGGAACTGTCATACGAGTGAAACATTTAAGAAACGCAGTAAATGATTGGAATAACTGGCACTATTTCTTTTGCTGATACACGATTTAGTGTACCAATCAACCCAATTTCACCACCATCTGAATTTCAAAATTCTATTGATAAAGAATATTATGATATCAGCGGCCAAATCATTCAACTATCAAATAATAAACCGAATCAAAATATAATAACAGAAATATTTTAAATGTCAAAATTCAACAATATGATTAATTTTAGGATAGGTATGACCTAGTGTCTCTTCTCATTATTTGGCAGTGTGCATTTTTTTTCGATCGTATTACCAAATTCCAATTCATGTTCTAATCTAATAGATGATTCGAATCGAATAGCAATACGAATCGAATTCCCAAATAGGCCTGCTGTTTTGAAAATACTTCCGACTCAGAGTTTGCAGATTCATTAAATCATCATACATATAACTGGCGATATATCGATTAGTGCACATTGCATTGTACCCCATGTTAGCACATATATAGTAATGTAAACCCAGAATTGTCTCAAGCCAGTTTGGTTATTTTACATTTACTCGCAAAATAATTTTAGAAAATACTAGTTGTTTAAGTAAATTGACCTTTGAAATCGAAAATTTAATTTCTCATTAATGTATAAGAATTTTGAAATTTTTATTGGAATTTGAGTATGAGTACAGCTCAAACTGAATAGTGGCATTTGGTTTCTAGTAAATAATTTGTTGAATTTTGCTTTTACGAAAATAATTTGCAGGTTGAACATTCTTAAATAACATTTGCAGCTGTTGGTTTCGTTAAAATAACCAAACACAATTTTGATGTACGATAGCCAAAATAATTCTCAAGTGCAATCAAAAAATGTACCAGTGCTAATCATTTATTTTGTTAATAACCAAAATGTATATATGTCTGTTCATAAATATTTATTAGTGCCCCATTTTTTTGCCAAATTCCCAAATCTTATTAGCTTACCAAATTTTTATTAAAAATTAAATTAGTACAATCTGAAAAATCCATATTTTTCTACTCCAGCTCAAAAAACTATACGCATGTGGTGTATTTGCTCTAATGCCACAAACATTAAAGAAATTTTACTTACATAAATGCATTTTTAAATGGAAAATCGCGTCCATCGTTTGGTCCGAACATTTTTGATTGTGTTGTGTACGAGTATACAGCATTTTTGAGTTCTATATGTAATAAATTGTTTTGTGGTTTTTCAAAATATATAACAATTTATAGTTTTACAGTAGTATAAAACATAACTGACTCAAAACCACAATCTAATTTGTGTGTATGATCATATATAAAAATGTATTTAACAACTACAACAACGACTAAATTACTTATTTATATATGTCAAAACTATTATGATTGTTTATTATAGTGAATTGCTAAACAGATATCTAGTTATAAAAAAATATGTAATGCATATACCAATGAAGATTTTATTTCAGAATTTTCTATTTTCATTCCAGATAATTTCGTTATCATAAATTATCGAATTAAAATTCATGTGTACGGCCAAAGTTGGGTATAGCTTTTTTTTATTCTCGATTGTCTGTATTCTTTATGGGGTGGTAGTTATGGGGGTTAATGTTTGTGATTATTCATTTTATATTTTTCTGCTAGCTATATCGAGCTATTCTTTTGCCATTTGGAACGAAGTTGAAAAAACAAAGACTATTTATAGTATTATGATAAATTATAACGACATAATCATGAGAATACAATCATCGATATATGATTTCAAAATATAATATATGTATGTATACTGGATTGTGTGCGCCCAAGTCATTAGAATGATATATATATGGGGTGCTTCAAATTTGCATCGAAAATAATTAATTCCTCGATAAAAGCACTGCAGTCTGAACAATTTATGTTTTTATTATCATTTCACAATCTTATGTATAGTCTCGACATATACGTGTATTTATGTCTGAATCAAACACTATAGAGTTGTACATATACTCATTTTAATTAACGGCGAAAGACACAAAAAAAATCTTCGTGACTTATCAAAAAAACGTTAAAATAAATCAATTTCCTCCCAACCATATAACAACAAAACATGATTGTTGTGGTTATTTTATTATTTTGAAGTGACTAAAAAGGAAAGCTGTGTTTAATAGAAAAATAATAAATAACAAAGAATTTTTTTATGTTCAGATGAGCTTTTTGTGCTATTTTTTCTATTTTGTACGAAACTTGAATAATTTTATCAGAACTTTTTAAGACAGAAAAAGCAATAAAATTGCTATCACAAATTTCATGACCACTTGACAATGCGCACTTCAATTTACAATCCAGTCAAGTGTGTATGGCAGTGTTTTTATAATTATTGTAAGACAAATCTAAATCTCAATTAAAATGATAAGAATAATTAAGTGGAATTGTAAATTCGGAACAGATTGGAACATATGAATTATTTATACGACCCATGAAATTAATTTTAAATGTTAGATAATTTATATTAGAGCTTTTTGTACAGTAGTTTAATTTAAGTCGAAACCTATACTTCAAGCATGGATTTCAGAAAATTGGTCCTTTATACGCTTGATGGATTATTATATTAGAGCTTTTGGAGCTAAACGTAACTTGTAAGTTATACTAAGCTTACGGTGAATTAATAAGTGTCAATAACATGGAAAAGCATAATTGCGTAGAATTTGGAATTCATAAGACGATGTATTGTCATCAAAAAGAAAACATGAAGTAGATTTGTGAGAGTTTTCATTATCATTTTTTTTTGGTTTTTACATTAATGGTATAAGCCATTTCAACAATTTGACTCTATTGTATAATAACATATCACAGCCATAATTCTTTTCTCGAATGTTATCTTTCGGACTCATTCGTCAAGGTCCGTCCAACTTTTACTATCATACATGACAACGGGTTTGACAATGTAAAGTTTAATGATCTGCATCTGCAAGATATTTTGATTTCAGAAATGGACTTTAAAATATAAAGCTCTATTGCCATCAGCCTCGATATCTTCCATCATACTATTATTGTAAGTAATGAGAGATCTAAAATACTTAAATCTCTTCACATCTTTACTGAAATAAATTACGTTTAGGTTTCGAAAACCAGAGATCAAATTTTTGATTTTTGACCCGTTGTTTGAGACAGTGTTACCTCTTTCACTACGTTGCCATTTAATCCAATCAAACAAATATCATCTGCATATGCAAAAACGTGATTGGTGACTAACCAATTTGGACAGAATCCTCCGTGGAAGTCACCGATAATTTAATCCGCTATAATTTCTTCCCATAAGATAATGTATGACAGTAATTGATATGCTGTGCAAAGGAAAGCTACAACGCCATAATTCACGTATTTGACTCAATCACCCTTCTAGAATATTGAACTTTACGGATGGGGGGAGGGGGAGGGGGCTGAACTTATAGCATAAATATAACTAACCGCTTCAGTCACTCAAGCTAAGATGGCACTGCATACGATTCGTCATAGGAGACAGTATTTCGCGTGCTACTCATTGCGACGCAGGTAGAAGAGCACTCTAGTACACCCGGACAAATTTCTAAAATATATACAGCTGAAACAGGTGAGGGCATATTCGAGATGTTCAAGAGATCAACAATATCACCGATACACCATACCCCCTTTCCATTGGAAGCATCATATAGGTGGAAATAAAAGATGCTTTGAAGCAGCAGAAATGAAACAAACGGAGCTCGTAGGAGTGATCGAGTAGAAAGAAAAGGAAGCCACTAGTTTAAGTGCCGTGATTAAATCAAATCCGCTGATTAAACTTTATATTAACTTCAGATGGCTGGAAGGAAGCGTGAACCGATTTTAAATATAATATTGAATAAAAAGTAAAAGAAAATAAACAAAATATCGCAAATACCGGTGGTGGCCCATCAAAGACACATACATTCTCAGCACTTGAAGAAACTGCCATACGAGCCATGTACTCCAATTATTGCTTTTCTTAAATATAAACATTTAAGAAAAGCAGTAAATGGAATAACTGACACTTTTTCATTTGCTAATACACAAAGTTGAGTGTACCAATCAACCCAATTTCAGCACCATTTGAATTACATTGTTCTATTGATAAGAATCGGATGATAAGAGCGACCAAATAATTCAGTTATCAAATAATAGGCCGAATCAAAATAAAACTTTAACACAGAGTTTTCCCTTACTGGCCGCAAATGGCATTTGACCGAGAAATTAAGGTACTGTGCAATTCGGTGACTCATCTCTTTTTCTCTAAAAAACCAACTGAGCTCATTGCTGAGTTGATGTATGTACTTACTCTTAACACCTTAGTTTTCCACAATTCGCGCTTCTTCTGTCTACAAATTAGTTGAGGTGTCATCCTAGGAAGAACTGTTTTATTTCTTCTTGTGGTTGTAAACCGAGTTTACATCATGGGCTAGACACGTACAATTCGTCAGACTGGTAATAAGATCATTATAATATACCCATCTATATTTTTTTATGCATAAGTGAGTTTCAACTTTCAGGCAATATAGTTGAATAAAAGTCATTTAGACGGGCTGTCAGGTTATATCCCATTTCGCTTTGTCGTATAAGAACATAATTATACGTTCGAAGATTAGGAGTAAAAGTTGGCCCACAATCTACCTTCATCGATTTCAATTACGAGCTTATTTATATACTGTTATAAACCACTATAGAACCACCATCCAAACGTCATAATCACCAATCCTTCAATTTCCTAACAAACGGTCTTCAACGGATTCTCTCCAGATTAACACACAATTTTGCATGAAATTCCATTTCTTCATAGAATGGACCGTCAACGAACATTTCTGGGGTCTACATATTTGGTTTGTATTCAACCTATTTGGTACCGTAGTGTCAACTGTTGAGTACCGCATTAATTTGGACATTAAAGCAGTCATTTAGGCTCTGATTGATAGTTCACCGAGGATTTAAGGTATTTAAGCTAATTTGAAGACTCTTACGACCACTAGTATGAGGCCAACACTAATTGCAGATATATAAAACTATGTGTTACTACACTCATTATTTATGTTCAAGTGAAAGAGAAACCCTGTCGCATAACATATATTCCACGCATTATTATGATTATTATTATAATTTTCCAACAAAATGTAAACATAATAATTGTTCAAATTAAGAATTAGTTTTTGTAATTCAACACTGACAACTATAATGAAACTAAAGCAGTTTGTAAAAGTAAATGTAAATGACACATTTACGAAATGAAAACAAAAGCAATGTAGTTTCTACATAATTGTCTAGTTATCTTGCAGCTGAGGGTGTGTGTATGTATAAGTGACTTTCCATCTTATATATTTCTTATACCTACGCATAAAAGAAAAGTGCAAATTATAAATAATACATCATTTTTAGAGTCGTTTGAAATTGACGAAAGAAAAATTATGGCTTTCACTAACCTAACAGCTTCAAGATACGAGTATATGATTGGTTGACAACCTTTATAATATATACACAAAACTAGCAAACTATCTAATTACCTAAGAACAAGTTTATTTTCTCTAATTATGTTGTATCACTATATACATATCTACAGTACTGGCCAATAAACGACCAAAACTTACTCGAAATAATTATCTAAGATCAATT
Source organism: Tipula lateralis (assembly GCA_963932295.1). Lineage (NCBI taxonomy): Eukaryota > Metazoa > Arthropoda > Insecta > Diptera > Tipulidae > Tipula > Tipula lateralis. The sequence continues at coordinate 145,256,516 of OZ010736.1, forward strand.
TTTCTTCATCTTGTTGTTTGTGTATGTTTTCTCTCTTATCTCCAAAGTACACGATAGATAATAGTGTAGAAAACTTTTACTTGTGCAAAACTAAATTAAAAAAAAAATGTTGTTCATGTTTTGTATATAATTATATAGCAATCATTACGATAACGAGAAGATCTCAATTATGTTTCTTTTTTTTTATTTCTCTATATATAAGATGAGACCATGAAATTTTTGGGTGATGTTCACTATCAACATGTCATATTTATATCTACAAGCAGATAAATAAATCATTAATTACCGTGTTATGTCATTAGACAAATTAGAATTTTCTAAATTTATTAATAGGACACATCAACATTATGATACAGTTCGTTAAGCATAAAATTTAAATAAACTTTCAATGTACATTCGTGTATATACAAACTTATGTACAGAGAAAAGAAAATATACAGTTTTGTATAATATAATATATTCGTTTGTTGACTTTTACTAAACATATACAAGAAAAGGTGTTAATTTGAAACTAAATAGAACTGCCCTAGTCTAATGCAAGTTAATTTTTTGCACACAAAATCATTAGAGAAAGGCAATTAGAATCGTTCGAGTTTTGTTCTTTCCATTCTTAGGTATTTACATATTATATATAGGTTGCAATGCAATTAAAGTTTATAACCGTTTCTTAAGTGGAATAAATTGATAAAGGTTTGTGTTAATTATAAAAATATATGTGCCAGTCGAGGTTTTGCTATAACTGATTGATTTTAAATGGTTTTTACTAGAACACTTCATCGTTTAAAGTATTATGTGAAAGTGAATCAAATAACTTATAATAACTATAGGGGAAATCGCGTCGATATTATGTGCCAACATGATATAATTCCGGAGAAGATTAAAAGATGGCCCTAGTAGTAGTTGAACGAAATGTTTGCTTTTTTTAACTGCAGTTTTTTATATTCAACGAATTATTAACGAAACCAAAATTTAAAATCTAAAAAAATTTAATTTTATAATCGAAATTGGAAATAATAATAATAAATAATTAAAATTTGTTTTTTTTCAATTGTCATTTCATCAAAAAATTGCTTTGCGTGCCATCTATTGTTCTCGTTAAAACGAATTGGTATGCCATCTAGAAATCTTCTCCGAAACTTATATTTAACGAAATCATGCTGTCGTTGGCATTTACTATGAAAATTGACACGATTTTCCTTATAGTATTATAAGTTATTTGAACAACTTCATTAGATAATTTTAATGAAGTAAATAGTGGTTTTCTTAAAGATGAAATTTTATTTATCTAGGCGAGAAACTTTGCTAAAATAGTGGAACCATATTTGTACAGACTATATTGTTGAGCCAAGTGACGCTGGCACACTTTATATACGAATAAGGCCGATTACACTGCTAGCCTCATATTTACACAATCAACTTTCCAATAACAAATAGTGTATAGGGTTAGTAGCATCGCCAAAGTGATATGGTGTATAGTGCTCATAATAATGAACAAAGTTTTAAAAGTTCTTTCAGTCAAAATAAAAATTTCTTTATTTAATGCTCTCGAATATTCAGGCTATTTGACATACATTTTTCAATGTTCGACCATTTATATTAGTTATTTAAGCATTATGTATATTAGTTTAATTTAAGTCAAAACCTATACTTCAAGCTTGGAGTTTAGAAAATTCAACAACCGGACTACCACTCGGTCTATATCTTGATTATTAATGGGAGCTTTTAGAGCTTTTTTAGTAGCTTTTTGTAACATAATGGACATAATAAGCTAAGTCACTTAACGCTATGTATAACTTCATACCGTACGGTAGTGACACATACATGGTAAAAGCAAGAGTGCATAGAATTCGGAATTCGAAAGATGACGTATTATCAACGAAAGCAATGATCTAGATTATGACCATTAGGTGTCTTCTTTGTTATGGTGCTATGTATTAATTTCATATACCCATCCATATTATTGCATGCATGAGTGAGTATAGACATCCCATGTCGCTCTGCCGTATATAGGTCATTCAATAAGTCCGTAGGATGACACATAGATGGCGTTACTAGAATTGTTTCCATATGATTTTGATTTAGTGCTAACCTTTAAACGATACGTGTATAAATTTGACAGCAATCTGACTATTGATTCGTGAGTTCTAGCATTTTGCGTGAAGCATTTAGGTTTTGAAAAAAAAATTGTGAAAAAGTGAATTTCGAGTTTTGATGAAAACTAAATACAGTGGAAACCAAACAATGGTTTGATAAACATCATTCGAACTCTGCTCTATCGAGAGAAATGGAAGAGAAGTGGATTGCTGAATTTAAATGCAGAGCGCAGTGGACGCCCAAATAAAACTGTTATCCAAGAAAACATTAAAAAAATCCCTAAATTGGTTATGCACGATCGCAAATTAAAGATGCACAAGCTAGTTGACATTGTGAAGGTCAGATGGTGTACCATTTTACACGAACATTTCGGTATGCGAAGCTCTGTGTAAAGTGGGTGCTGCGTGAGGTCACAGTCGACCAAAAACAACAACGAATTGATGCTTCAGAAGTACTTTTTGGATCGATTGAAGGCTGAGATAGTAAAGAAACCGCCACATTTGCAAAAAAAAAGTGTTGTTTCACCAAAACAATGCGCCGTTTTACAGATCGATGAGAACAATGGCAAAATTGAATAAATTGGTCTTCGAATTGCTTACATATCCACCATATTCTCCAGATTTTATCACCAGTGAGTTTTTCATGTTTTCAGATCTCAAGACAATGCTTGCTGGAAAGAAATTTCGTCGCTGAAACTGAGACCCATTTTGACGAGAAAGAGAAATCGTACTATAAAAGTATCGAAAAGTTGGAAAATCGCTATACTCGTTGTATCGCCTTCGAAGGCAACTATGTTTAATGATAAAATCAAGTTTTGTCAAAATTTTGTACTTATTGAATGACTGTATATATACGAGCATATAATAATTATATTATATATATATTATATTATATATAGTATATATACGAGCATATTATAATAATTAATACATTATAAGATTAAGATATAAAATGGATCCATATCGTAGCAACAATCTGCCTCCATTGATAACTACGAGCAAACTTTTTAAACTGGTATAAATAACTATAGAAAATGATTCCTACGCCATAATCACCATAATAACAAGTCGTCAATTTCCTAACAAACGATGGCTCTAATTTGAGAAATCAACAACAATTTGCATTATATTCATTATTTTATACAGTGAACTAGCTTCATTTGTACCGAAAAATAGCAATCAAATGTGATACTTGTTTCAAAGATATACCAAATTGGTTTCAAATTCACGAAATCTTAATCTCTATCAACTTTTCAACAATAAATAGGTACCTTCTGTCGTCAAAGGGGCATTGCATAGTGCTTATATTAATCAACACTCAGTTTGAAAATTCAACCAAAATAAAAATATCTTCATTTACGGTAAAGTAGGAGCGCCCTCTTATAATTATATACTGTAAAATCCAGGTAAGTCAAAAGGATTTTTTTTATCTCTAATATGTTTTGGGGCTCAAGGCACTCCCTACGTGTTCGCGTTTCGCTAATTTACATCCTTACTTTTACGCCATTACAGCCAATTCGCGGACGTACGGCTATAGGTCCGGTTTTCCTAACCATCTGCACCATTGCATAGCTCCATGCCAGCCTATAGTGCTGAAGATGGGTCGACCCATGAGTTCTGCACTCCAACAGGGATTGTTGAAAAATCCCTTTTGCATCCTGCCCCTATCGGGATTCGAACCCAGTACCTCCCGCTCCAACTGCCGCAGTTTAACCACTGCGCCACCTGGGCGATACGTCAAAAAGTTCTGGACAATAATGTGTTACTCTAATTTCAAATTTTGTGACAAGCTGTTTGAGACCTGCTACAGGTCCGAATAGTGTTACAACATTTCTTCCTTCTTAAAATTTAAGTATATGTTATTGTGTCATTTTATTCCAACTTCTATGGTACATTCCTCTAAATCGATGTGTTTTGTTGTTAGACAGTAATAAACACGAATGTATTTGTTGTAATTCATCATTTGGGGTTTAAGATGATTTTCGGGTTTAAGATGAGGCAGGTTTTGACCAAACGATATTAAGGGTTTACATACAGTACACATCTGCCCCTTCTCTGTACTTAAACACTTCGTTGAACTTAATGAATTTACCATACAATGTATACAATCATAATCGCTGCTTTCGGTTCGACGGTTAGTTTTAATTATTACATTGCATAATCATTAATCAATAACAACTATTTAAAGAATTAAAAAATAATTGAAGCGTAAATGTTATGTAAATAACATAATTCGAAAGTATATGTATTATTATAATGCATAAATTATTGTGAACTATAACTTGCACAACAAATTTTGGAATAATTATAAATTATGTTATTTGTTATGCTCGAATTATTTTCGATGTATGGAGCAAACATTTTCATGTTGCACTATTTACCGATAAGCAAATCATTAATTTTCGTTAGGTAGTGCATTACCACCACTAATTGGATAAGTAGGTTCGCTTAAAGATAAATGACAAAAATTTATTCTGATGATGCAAGCTTTTTTCGTGGGACTTTGTGCTTCTGACAAACAGGATGTACGAGGACAGTAACGAAAGTTCGCTTAGCACGCGACTCTTAAATATTTTTCATTAAACAATTAAAAATACCAAATCCTTTTCAAAAAATCAGAATTATCTGTGACCCTATGTGATGCTCTTCGATTTTCGGCGTAAACTAAAGCCATGCTAGAAATATTGAAGGAATGCCAAATTGCATATGGAACGATCGCACTGTCTCTATAGACTATTTCTTAGTGGTTTCGAAGATTACATACGTAACATTACAGTGGTAGTATAGTCGTTCCGAATAAAATAATGGAACTGTCAATGAAATGTTAGTGAAGAGCCAAACACATAAACTTGTCGTGGTTTACAGCAATTAGGCATAAAAATCCACTTTATTCAATATTTTGCATAATGATCTTCACCTTAAGGCTTATAAAATTCAGTTAACACAACAATTATTCCCAACTAATCATGGATTACGTCGTGCACTTGTTAAATGGGCTCTTGCAACTTAAGAACAAAATGATGTTTTTTAAAAAAGTGATCTTTAGTTACATTTTGAAGGAAGCTCATGAGCAATATTGGAAAAATAACTGTATGGTGTGGTTTTGGGTTTGGTCCATTTCTTTGAAAATGAAATTAGAGACGTTGTTACTGTGAATGGAACTCGTTCTCAACCTGTCATCAAATAGACTCACCATGTCATCTTTTGAAAGAGAAATTTGGTGACTGAATAATTTTACGAAGAGGAATTTTTATTTGGTCACCAAGATTATGTGATCTTACACAATTAGATTTATTTTGATGGAGTTTTTTAAAAACAAAGTATACGCTAATAATCCTCAAATCAGATAGGCTACACGAGGCTAAATCTGAATGCTACCATATTAATTGACTAATCTCAGAAAAGCTCACATAATCTTCTCGTCTTGGAAACGAATTTTGCTTTGATTTCGAATATCATTTGGACTTTTCACATTTATTAAAAACGATTTCTGCGAATACAAAATTTACATAACAATTTTAAATATAATAATGTTATCAAACTGAGTCGTGCTGATACATTGAAGATTAATGAAAATAAATATTGATATGGTTTTTATCTTTGAACCACAAACATATGTGGTCCACAAACATACTGTGCGACAGATATCGATTCATTTCACAACTGTGCCAGTAGGTGGAAATTAATATATTCCGATGCCACTACAAGATAGGACTTTTATGAAAATAATTTATTTGTTTTTATGGGCCATAACATAAATAATTTTAGTTAATTTTACTCAAACAGAAAGATTTACGGGGGACGTTTATGAAAATTGTTCACCATAAATCGATTTACTTTACCCAACTAATAATTCTTTATAATTTGTTTTATAATTGCAAACCTATAATTGATAAATAGGATTTCAAATTATAAAATTTCTAATTATTTATTTTCTTTATAACACACAAACTGAGAAATAAGATGCTTGTTTCCTATATTATTCGAATATCATGCAAGATTATTAGAGTTAGAAAATTTGGTTTGGTGTGAATCTATCACCTTTTCATATCATAAAATACCTATTTAAAATTTATAAGTATTCAAAATCCCAGGTTTAGTGACCGAATCTTCCAACCGCTACAGTTTGGTATACAGCTATGCAATGCACAGATGGGGTAGACAGTAATTGGGAAAAGAAATCGCACAGGGCTAATGTTTTTACACACAATCGCATTTTAATTGTTGGTCAACGGCGAGAAATCGAACTTGAGACCTCGGCGTGATGAGAAAGTCTTTTAACCAGGAAGGTACAACCGGCAACCAATTTTGGAAATATTTTAAACGAATTTAATAGATGAACTGGGTTCATGGGTGTTTGATCAAGTAAAAGTATTCGAATATACATAATATTGAGTAAACGTATTTCTTACTCAAATAATTCAAACATTTAAGGCCTCTATAGAATTGATTTTGATTAAAAATACGACACATATAAAACTTAAAGGTAAGATCGTCTGGGAGGTCATTCTTATTAAATAAAATGCAGTTTCCAACCTTCATTAAGCTCCACAATATCTTGATCAAATTTTTCTTGTTCAAGACAATGCATTTATTGCCCCAAATCAAGTGAATTTAAATGTTCTGAACTGTGATTTAGTAATTGTAAAATTGACTGACTGTATTTAAAGGGCTCAATTAAAAAGCTTTGTCTGGCTTTTTTTGTCTTTTGTATCTTAAAATTTATCTTAACATTATAGCTTAAAAATTGTTTTAACAAAAGACCTTTCCAATTTTGTATTTGGAGCTAATAATACGTCCAACTTATCGTTTTCAAACTTTATACTGACCTTCAAAATCATCAAAATTGCCACACAGCAATCGATCTGATAGACATCGATCTAAACTTCTCTTCAATTTAAATAAAAGCATCGTTTCCCACAAATTGTGTTTTGTTCTTGTTGGCACAAAGTTTGAAATGACTGAAGCACAAAAAAAATTGTTGATTATACTTTGGCTGATTTTTAGAGGCCAATGATGAAACTTTAACATGAACATAGTTACAAGATGATCCAATGCGATTTAATACTTGCTACGCCATCTATTATAATTTTCTTGAAACATATTTGCACCCTCAATATAGATAGGCAGTGCGGTGGAAATTTTTAAACTAGTAACCATTTCAACTTTCAAACTTACTTTATGGTTCTCTGTGATGTCTCTCATTGTCTTTTAGATATTGTGTTAATTGGGGTCGGTCGATTTAATTCTTCACTAAACATAATCTGCTTATTTATTGAAAAGCTTTGGTGGTTCTCTATAAAACTTCATTAGTTCCTAAAAAACTTGATATTTGGTTGCACCATTTGGTTATTTTTAAATGAATTATGTACATCATGATATGTGAACCTTCCACGCGTTATCCTACATACAGTTGATGGTTTAAGCAAAGATCGAAATGCTTGATTGTTGTTTATATCTAAGTTTTGGTTGTTTCCTAAGCAAATATAAAATAACAGAATGGTTGTATGGTGACCTTGTTAGAGTCTCGCAAGCAACGTTTGCTGACAAGTACATCTTAAGAATATTTCAAACTGTCTTTTCGTTTCTTTACGATTTGAAAAATGTTAAGTAAATTTTAATGCAATTTCGACTTGCATTAAAACAATTCATGAAAAGATTTACAAATCAACGCATATATATGTCTTTATATCATACTTTTGAAATTCTAAGATACCATTTCGTCTTCTATGGTAAAATAGAATATTTAATTTTATTCAAGAAAAATACCAATGAAAATTGAACTATTTCACAAATTTAATTTATTTATCAATTTCAAATAAAATTTTAATTAATATTTTTCAAAGAAGATTTATATGACTATACGAATATTTTGAAAATCTCTGTTATGCTTAGTGTGGTTATATAAAGAAATGGATTAGAGATGGATATACAGAGGATATAATCTACCTTTTGTATCAATGTACAACAACAAATCTAAATATAATTGGAAATTTTTGATAATTTTCACATTTGTCGACGATTGTGGTAAATTGACGATATATTTTAATTCTTAACCATATAATTTAATTAAAACAATAATTATTTATTGACCCATTTGTGTACTAGATATTTATTCGTTTAAAATATTTTCTTATTTAATTGATTTATCATTCTATTGTTTGGTAATGATAATGCCGTGTATCATTCAAATAAAGGGAACCTACACCATGTGACTACGTACAGTGTTTAATTATTTTACTCGGCTTATCACATCAAACACATCTTAACGTGTCAAAATATATAAAAAGAAATTTGAATAACGGTGTGCATATACAAAAAGAAATAAATCTTAATTATCATTTCCTCAATTAAATGGAAATTTCGTAAAAATTTCAGTCCTATTGTATTCCAAATTCGTAAAAAAATCGGAAATATACCATGCCTATTTATAGTAGGTTGAACTATAGATGCATATAAGTAAGAATTAGTGTTATAAATATACAGTTGTTATAAAACTTTAAGTATATCGTATATAACACGTATGTGGTGTCATGTCAAACAATGTAAAAAAACCCAAATCGCAGTACAGTGCACAGTGGTAAGGATATAATAGCGAGGCGACAATTAGCAAAGTGTTGATAGAACATTTGTTTTATTACTATATGTTCTTCGTTTTCAATATGTGCATATGTATGTAGGTATGTATAGAGCTACATACATAATAATATACTTATGTTGTACATAACATTAAACACTTCTTTGTTTTTGTACTTTTTATGATTATGATTATTATCATGATCACACAGTGTTTTGTAAATTAAATCGGTATATGAATGAATTTTCTTCTTTTACCAAGTTTTGGAACATAGACAAAAACTAAAAATCATTATTTTAATCGTTTTGTGTGTATGTACAAATCATAAAGATAAAAACATATTTCACCGTAACTGGGCATCGTTTTGGAAACACGGTCTCATATACACACGCATATGAGACATTAACATGAACGAATGCAAATTACTTTGCGTGACAAATTTTAATTTGGATTTTGGAAAAAATTGGCTTAAACTTTTAGTCCCTCAATTTACATTCTATGTTGTATTTAAAAAATCATAATTTTGATAAAATTTCGGTTTTATGTTAAATTAGATTTGTAAGGCACCATTTCCCTACATGCGATAAGTGATGAGTAGATGGCTACTGCTTAGTTACAAAACATGTTGGTTGAGTGATATATGAATGATTATGTTAAGAAATTATTAGTTATACATATGCCCTAAGTTATGAAAATATCTTAAACCAAATATGTTTTCTGTTGATTTTTCTCTTATTTCAAAAATGGAATAACTCGTACTATTTATTTCTCTAAGTAAGTTTTTTTAACTCTGTTTATCTAAAATTATCTTAAAGTTTGTGAAAGTTGGATCACATCTTCTTTTGCGACAAATCCAGATAACATTTTAAAGTTGAGAAAGAAGGCAAGCGCTTTTTTGGTCACTAAGCGAAAATTGATATCTGTGAAATTTTAATCTGTGATATCTGTGAAATTTTGCGGGCTCAGGCCATGCCTGTATCTCAACATATAAGGTTTTACTGGAATGTTAGTCACCGAAATGACTGGGTTAGGACTCTTGTAAATTCATTTTATATATATATTATATATATATATATATATATATATATATATATATATATATATATATATATATATATATATATATATATATATATATATATATTATATATATATATATATATATATATATATATATATATATATATATATATATATATACATATATATATACATGCGAGGTATATATATATATATATATATATATATTCATTTTTTTTTTGTATGTATATATATGTATATATATATATATCAGTGTTTAAATTTATGTTTCTTTCTATTCCTTAGTCTTTCCGTATTTTGGGAAATATAAAAAAAAAATAAAAAAAAATTCCTTGGGAAAGAAATCCAAAAAAATATAATTTCTTTCCTCGAAAATGTATTTCAAGTTTTTTGGTTTTTCTTTTACTCTCAATCAAAATTTTTGAATTATTAAATATTGTTTCCGTGTCTATGAACGTTTTTAGAATTGCCTTTATAATCACTCTCTTTCATCGACGTATTGAATGTCTCTTTCTGATTGCATAAAGAACAGAAAATGGGAGAGTAGGCAAATAGTATGCAATTGGGTTAGTTGTTGCGAAAATATAAAATTTCGATATGTTTTCCTACCCGAAAGAAAGAATTTATCGTTTTAATATTTTCCTTCTTTTCCCATAGATCGAAATAATAAATTAAAATAGCAATCACTCTGAAACAGTGGAAAGAAATTATATTCAAATTAATTTATAGAAAAAGAATGGAAAACAAAATGTTTGCAAAACATACACAATTTTGGAAAGGAGTAGAAAAAATTCGAAAAATCGAAAAAATAAATTTTAAATTTGAACACTGATATATATATATATATATATATATATATATATATATATATATATATATATATATATATATATATATATATATATATATATATATATATATATATATATATATATATATATATATATATATATATATATATATACATATATATATATACATGTCATGGCTTTATTGATCCGAAAACATTATTCATATCATGATGATCTACTTAAGATCAGTTATGTGTTTGACTGAAATTATAAAATAAAATTGTTTGTTATGGTCGTTAGTAGCTACGTATGGCCTAATTCATTCGTGTTTGTGTTAATTTGGAAACATCTTACAATTCAGTATAACTCACATAATCTATAATTAGAAGAATAGATTATTGTCACACAATTTTTGAACCAAATGATCGCCATTATAGCGAAATATTGGAACGATTTAAGATACTTATTAATTTATACTTAATCTATGGCTAAAAGGCCGTAAACGGCCCTTACAGCGTCTCAGTAAAAGTAGTAAAGTAATCAGTTTTTTTAACAATTGGTGCACATTGTAGGTGGTCAGCCCTAATAAACTTGATATATGCTGAGAACGTGATATTATTCTCATTACTAATTTTCTCAATTTCAGAGTAGTCATGTAGTCATCTTTTGTACTCAACTGTGATGGTTTAATTCTCACATCAATATATGGCTACGAGTTTGATTAACAATCACCATGTACAATGTCATAGCTTAATAGCATTTGGACGGTATATATTTTAATGGCTTAGCTCTACTTTAGCGCAACATTTGACTGTAGTGACAGCATTTTCAAATGCGGTATATTGATTAACTAAAATTTTTTAATGATTTGAAGACAACTTTTATATTGTTTTAAAACTATTGATTTAAAAACTTTATTTTTAGTTTTAATTTTTTTTGCAATTTACGTATTGTGTGTTTAATTTATGGTTTTATTTATGTGTATAATTTAAAGAAATAAATTTAATTACGGTATTTAGTTATGTTCTTTACATATATGTACAATTTGTTTTTAAATAAATTGAAAAACCTACACATTCTTGACTTTTATGAATATAGAAACGTCATTTAGTCGTAGTTCAAACCAAATAAATTATGACAATGAATTACGTTTTTTTTAAATTGTAGATAGATGTCGTTTTTACAAACAGAAATTCAGCGGTTATTTTTAATGAATTTTCAGCATCTTATGATTAAAATAAAGAAAAATTAAAATTAATGCACAAGAGAATGAGTTTATTATGAAAGTATAGTTTATAAGAGCGGGGGTTTGGGGGCGGCAGCCCCCATCCTCTAATTATACAACGAATTAAGTTTACATTACATAACTTATTATTTTTTATAACAAAACATAGATGTACTAGAAAATGTACCGGTGATCTTCATAATCGTTTTATATCTGAGAGAATGCGGCGTTAGCCGCATTCTCTCAGATATAAAACGATTCATACTTTAAAGGATGCGGCGTTAGCCGCATCCTATAAAGTATGAATCGTTTTATTTCCCTGTGATTATCATTGCGCAGGAGGGTCCAATGCTAAGCGGCTTTGGGGAATTTCCCGATTTTAGTATGAGGATAACAACAAACGTTATTATTTCTCAAAATGTAAACGCTTAATTGGGTGGGTGGCTATACGCAAGTGGGTCCAATGCTAAGCGGCTTTGGGGAATTTCCCGATTTTAGTATGAGGATAACAACAAACGTTATTATTTCTCAATATGTAAACGCTTAATTGGGTGGGTGGCTATACGCAAGTGGGTCCAATGCTAAGCGGATTTGGGGAATTTCCCGATTTTAGTATGAGGATAACGAAAAACATTATTATATCTCAAAATATAAACGCTTAATTGGGTTTCGGTTTGTTTAAATTTAATTTGCTGAATTTGATTCGATTTTTAAGTTCACCCCTATATTTTTTAACGTACTAAATTTAAAAATTTAAAATTTGTTTTGTCATTGTTCGTTTTATTTTGATTATAAAAAGAGTTGAAAATTACATTTTTGAATAAAAAAAAATGGAATCGTTGAAAAGTGCAATTTCCAGATATCAAAATATCTTGAAACTAAGAAGAAATTGTGAATTTATGCCAAATGGAATCATTTCACGGGTTTTCATCATTTATTTATGTGAAGATTCGGTTTTACTATTCAACTTTTTGACCGAAACCTTATAAAACCATTTTTAAAGTGTGATAAGTGTGGTAAATTTATGAAACTAATGACCACTGGTAATATAGACCAATGGTCATGGAATTGTGGAAGAATGCACAACAATTTTCGCTGCATAAATAGAAAAAGCATTAAAGTGGAATCATGGTTCAGCAAAAGCCATCTAAAATTCAGCCAAATTCTACATTTAACGTATGGAATTATACGGAATGAACCAATAAAAACCATACGATTTGAGCATGGATTTTCTGCTCAAACTATGGTCAATTGGAAAAATTCTGTTGCAGAAATTATCATTAAATTTGTGGAAACTCATATGACGCCAATTGGAGGACCCACAAAAATCGTCGAAATTGACGAAAGCAAATTCGGCAAAAGGAAATACAACAGGGGACATCACGTAGAAGGTCAGTGGGTTTTCGGTGGCGTGGAAAGGGATACCGGAAAATGTTTTTTGCTTAAAGTAGCAAAACGAGATGCGCAGACCCTAGTGCCTTTAATAAAAAAATTTATTATTCCCGGAACTACCATAGTTTCAGACTGTTGGAAGGCATATTCGTCCCTGAGTGCTATAGGGTATAGTCACCAAACAGTAAACCACAGTATTTCATTTGTTAATCCACAAACAGGATTCCATTCAAATACCATTGAATGTTTATGGAGACACATTAAAGCTTCGCTACCCGAATATAATCGGCAATCCAATTTTGATTTTTATTTGGCTGCATTTATGTTCAAGAGAATGGCAAACAGCGATCATAAAGATCAATTAAATTTATTTTTCGATATTATTAAAAATATCAATTTTTAGTTTTTATTTATTTATTAAATCTACAGTTTGTTAAAACACTTATAATTACTGTCTTTTCTTTTCTTTCTTTTGACAATACATATATCCAATACAATAATTTAGTTATTATTTATTAAAATAGATGAAAACTCATAAATGCGACCAATAGCAAAGATACAAACTAAAAACAAATAGTTTAAAAATATTCCGCTATTAGTCAAAATGGCGCTACTATCGCAAATTTAGCAAAATTCATGTTGTGTTAAAGTAGAGCTGTTCCGCCCATGGATACTAAACTTGACAGGGGATTAGAACAGATTCAACATTTGCTTATACTTTGGAGGAAGGCTTAAATAATTGCAATTAATTTAAATATTGATGTACAATTTGAACCCGCACGAGTCCACCGTCAAAAAATATATTTTGATTTTGAACAACGCGATGAATAATTTGATAATCTTACGCAAAACGATATCATGGACAACGCTAGACAATCTTTATGTTGCCCTTTCGACTAATTCAGGAACATAATAATCAATTCGAATTACTTTGACAATATCACCAATATAACGGATGACATACGGAAATATTGTTGTGATTGAGAAATTCTCCTAACTGACGGGTAATTAGAAGGATATTTTCGGCTTTAATGTATCACTATACCACTATAGTGATATATATATATATATATATATATATATATATATATATATATATATATATATATATATATATATATATATATATATATATATATATATATATATATATATATATATTGCATTACGAATTTTAACAACACTGCTAATAATTGTAGCGAGTGCAGAATGAAGCTTTTCGCATGAGATATAGTAAGAAAATTGGAACTGGATTTTATCAACAATTTTGCAGGCATTTGCAAAATTTTTTTTTGCTTAGAGGGCTGCAAATGCCATCGCTGTTCACCTATACGTTTCAAAAATTAAAATTTTCTACATCATTAAATCATATACTTCGAGCCAAGATTAAGGCTCTGAAAACTCCTAACTGCACGAATCAATCAATGAGTCTTGTAAAATAGCTGTTTGTAAACATAAATGACTGACAATAAGTGACTGACTTCTGTCTAGTTCTATTCAGAAATCAAATCAGTTTTATCATGTAGAAACTTTAATGTAATTGAATCATTTTCGCATTTTCCGTTTAGGAAAAATAATTAAGTTAAAATATACCTCCAGTTATATATATATAGTTAAATCTAATTAACTGAAAATGTGTAATTTTTATGAAAGTGTTGAATCATAAACGCAAAAAAAAATTATATAAACGAAAATTAAGAAAAAATATTACATTACTAACAATTATTAAAAATATTCGTAAAACCAAATTTTATTAATCGAATAAGTAAACAAAAAACAAAAACATTTAATTAAAACGAAAACCCAAATATAACAATTAATTTAATTACAATAAAAACAATAATATCGATATCATGATTAAATTTTTTTCTAGATATAATAAAACGAAATCGGCCACCTACATACAAATACCAGCACCTGCCGTCTAAATTACACCACACCGCAAATATAATATACATAACTTACTTAACATTTTTGTTGTTGTTGTTATATTTAATATCATTTTATGCTCCCCTAACAACAAACCGCTCAATGACCATTATGCTTAATATCGAAATGTAAATATATGTATATTAAGTAAACGAAATAAAAATTTCCACAATTTTCGCAATTAAATCTAATCCCATTTATTTAAATATTATTATGGATAAAAATAAAAAAAAACAAAAATTTAATTTATTTCCCATCATTAAAATATAATTTTCTCAAAAATGAAATTAATCAAACCAAAAAAAAAAAAGAAAATGAAAACAGCAAAATTTACCAGCAAAAATTAATTTTTCCTCATTTTCTAAAATTAGACCTCTAAACAATAACGGATATTAAAATATGAATCAGAAATTATACGAATTGATTTTCATCTCAAAAATTTTTTTTTAATGTCACATTGTTCGAGAAAAACAATTTTTCCTGAACCGTTAAGAAAATTTTAATCTTCCGTCTATTAAAAAATTTTTTTTATGTTATTATTGTTGTTAATACAAATTTTTTCACGATTTGGATTTACTTCTGCAACATTCGCGTATTATGTGGAAAACAAAATTAGAAAAATCATCAGAAAATCATCGAGGAGAAAGTAAAAATGGAAAATTTAAATGCAAAAAATAAAATAAATTTATTTAATTATTTTATTTTATTTTTTTTTTCAATTTAAAAATTTTCTGGGTGGTTTCATTTAATTTTTTTCCGTTTTTATCCTTGTAAATTATGAAAATTGATTTTTATTTTTCGGAATTTGTTTTCCTGACCAACAATTTAATAAAAAATTTTGTAATTCGATTTATACCGAGAAAAAAAATGAGTTGAATATAATTATTATACTTTGCTTCAACTTATGTAATTTTATAATTAATGGTTTTACGAAACCACCTTCAACCCATAGAATATACATTATAAACTCCCTAAGCAAACATACCATGTATATAATATTCCTAAGTGCACGACCGAGTATATATCCTCGTATGAACAAAAACAAAAATATTTTTTTTTTCATTCCAACCACCTACGTGTCATGCGAAAGAGCAATTTTCATTTTTATTTAAAACCAACACATTTCCTAAACGCAGACAGATATTTTGTAAACACACAGACATACGTGTACAGTAGGAAAATCCTCATATATATAAATAAATTTGTAGACAAAATAATCATGTCTTGCCGACAAAATGTCTCACAAATAAATGAAACGAAAGCAAATGCAGACTTTCAAATATATAAAGCAGACAAAGCTACCAAAAGACGGGGAAATTTTTGTAAAGAAAACATTAAAATTAACAAAAAAAAAGTAAAAGTGATGCAGCGCATTGCGGAAATTAATGTATATAAATGTATACAAATTTTCATTCACATAATTTTTCACTCCCAGCAAATTGAACAAAACTTTGAAAAACTTTCATTGTTATCCTCCTATATATGCTGACTATACACAGTCTATATCATATCTATCATCCCGCCCCGTATATATTCCCAAATTTTTGTTAGAGTGCCAATAATTTTTAGCTGCTAATAATAAAGCTTATCTGACAAAAGTTTATATTTGTTTTGTGCTATGCTTTTGTCGAAAATTTATTAATGAAATGGAAAAGAAAATGAAAATATGGTTTTTCAATGTTATCGTTTTTCCATTATGACGATGATGATAGTATATAGATGTTGTTGTTATTAGCGACAAATATAATTTTATTTATTGAGAGTTTTCTTCGTTTGCTATATATGTACAGTATATTCGTGTATATGTAAATGAAATATTACAATAGAGATACCACACCAAGAGCAGCAACAACATCAGAACGGAAAACTAAAAGAAAAACTCGATTTTTAAAAATATTTAGTTTTTATACATTTTCAATACAAATTAAGTGAGATAGGGTATTAAATTACATTTGAACTTGTAAAAGTTTAAATTAAAGTTATCTTCCAAAGTTTAAATATTACGTATATAAAATTACCATCCGTCTTGAGTTTTTGATGCAACCGAAGATTACATTTTATATATCACAAAACAATGAGAAGCACTGTATATAGACCTGAACTGAAAAAGGCTTGAATGTGATATCTTTAAAGCTCTATATATGACTTAATGAATTTGTTTTGGAAAATTTACATATTTGTTACTGCCTTTATTCAAACAAGGTTTTATCTGCTATACTTTATGACCGTAATCCGCAATGTATTGAGCTGACCAAGTATCCCCAAAGATTTTTTGACGATACGAGGGAAGGAGAAAAGTTCGCTTAGTTGACCTGAAGAACAAATGTTCGAACTTATTCTTAATGTTGGTCGGTTTTATCTCCTCTACATAATCGGAATGCATTTCTTAAGCTTATAGAATCCAGTTCTTAAAACAGTCTTCAAAATCTTGCATTTTAAGCTTATTAAGTTTAGCATTAACCACATCAATTATCTTCGCGTTACTATTAAAGAATTTTTGGAAATAATCACATGGTGCTAGGTCCGTGGAATATGATGCCAGTCGTATTTTTTCGATGCCAGAATGTAAAATGTAGCACCGCAAATCCACTTTCTTCCAACAAATTTTTAAAAATTTTTAGTAAGCAGTCTAGCAAGATATACAATTTTGCAGTTACCATCTAACATTTTCAATTGTGTGAATGACTTTACAATTAAATACACACGGTGCAAAAAACTAATATAAAAAATTGTAATTTTAATATTTAATAAGTGATAATGTAAAAATGTTGGACCTTTTTTCCCCAAAAAACTTCTTCGAAAATCGAACGCCGAACACAATCTACAACAAACTTGAACCAGTTTCATGTAGAAAATGTAAATATTGCAAGTGCTAAAAATTTAGCAATGCTAAACGAAAACATTAGTAATGAACACAGTGCGACGAACTCTAGTGACCGTGGTCAGTGTCAAATTAAATTAGTGCAAACCGGTTTGGATAGGTATATCACTGTTCAATCTAAAAGAAAACGTAGTCCGAGATCTGCCCAATTTGCTGGAAGGAGCAAAGTGACACGGACTGAACTAGGTGTTAACCAAATACCTCTTGGCAACCGTTTCTCTAGTTTAGAGACCGTTGACCACAATACAGCGCCGAAATCTAAAACTGTGAAACCGCCTCCAATTTATTTAAGGGAAGCATCTAATAATGAACTGGTTAATAAAATCGCAACATTATCAGATTCTAAATTTTATATTGCTCCGCTCAAAAGAGGTAATATATACACGAAACAAAGATCCAAACACTCGAAATCGATGGCTTCAGAGCCGTAGTTAAACATTTTGACGAAGTTGGTAAAAAATATTACACATACCAACTAAAAAGTCAAAAAGGGCTGACTGTTGTGTTAAAAGGGATTGAAAGCTGTGTAGATGTTAGCGACATTCAAGCTGCACTTGCTGCGGAAGGTTTCCATGCTAAATCAATTGGTAATATAGTAAACCGAGAAAAGATACCTCAACCAATGTTCCGTTTGGAACTAGAGCCGGAAGAAGAAAAATCAAAAGGAATTCACAAGATTTACAACCTGAAATATTTGCTACATCGCAAAATAGTCATTGAAGAACCTAAGAAGAGGATTGGACCAGTTCAATGCATAAAGTGCCAAGAATATGGGCACACGAAAGCATACTGCACCTTAAATGAAGTTTGTGTTATTTGTGGCGAACTTTACGACTCCAAGCAGTGTGACAAATCGCGTAATGACCCATCTGTGAAACGTTGTAGTAACTGCGATGAAAACCATACTGCAAATTACAGAGGTTGTGCAGTGTATCTGGACTTAAAACGAAAAATAAACCCTAGAATGAGAGCTGAGCAACGATTGCTCAATATGCAATTTAATCAGAGGGCCATGTTACCAAAAAACACAATAGTCACCAAAACAACAAGTGCAAACACACAAAATGATAACTTGGAGGCGTTTGACCAAAACAACAAGTGCAAACACACAAAATGATAACTTGGAGGCGTTTGACAGCAGTTTTGCACAGCCAGGTGTTTCTTATGCAAATATAGTTAAAGGTAACAAACCCAAACCCAAAGTTCATTTTAATGAAGAGGACCTAAATATTCATAACATGGTAAATAAATTAACCGAGACCATCCAAAGTTTCATGATGATGATGGAAAAACAAATGAGCATGATGATGCAAAATATGAATATGCTTATGCAAATTATAGCCAAAAATCAAAAATGACAGTTCTAAAAATAGCTATTTTGAATGCGAACGGGCTTTCGCAACATAGAGCTGAGGTTCAAACCTTTCTTATCGAACAAAATCATCATGTTAATCATCATGTTAATCATCATGTTAATCATCATGTTAATATCTGAAACACACTTCACAAAACAAAATTTTTTTAATACTACCGGCTATTCCGTTTATGACACCAAACATCCGGATGGAAAAGCACACGGCGGTACTGCAGTCCTAATAAAAAGAAGATTGAAACACTACGAACTTCAGAAATATGCTAAAGATCATATCCAAGCCACAACTATCTGCTTGGAAGAATGGTCTGGGAAGTTTGTAATATCGGCTGTCTACTGTCCACCGAAACACGCAATTAAAAAACTGCAATTCATCGATTATTTTAATCAGTTGGGAATGAAATTTCTAGCTGGGGGTGATTACAACGCGAAACATGTGCAATGGGGTTCGAGGTTGACGTCACCAAAGGGCAAGCAACTCTACGAAGCAATGAACGAGAAAAACCTAGATTATTTATCATCTGGACATCCCACATATTGGCCTACAGATAGAAAGAAAATTCCTGATTTAATAGATTTCTGTGTAACTCGAGGAATAGCACGCACCAATGCCCAAATCGTTAAATGTTATGATTTATCATCAGATCACTCACCAATAATAGTAACACTAAGTACCCAAGCATTAAAAACTGCACCACCCCAACGTTTAACTAACAAACTAACGAAATGGGTTCTCTATAGAAACATTGTAGATGTAAATTGTCATCTGGATGTCCCACTTCGCACACCAGAAGATATTGATGCCGCGATAGAAAATTTAAGACAAATAATGGAAATGGCTGCAAAAAAAGCTACTCCGGAGATCAAAAATTCAGAAAAAAGTAATAAGCTTACAAGTAACATTCAAAAGTTATTGGCAGAGAAGCGGGCAATTCGGCGGCTATGGCAGCTTCACCAATCTCCTTTGCACAAATGGAAATTAAATAGAGCTATTAAAGCTCTGAGCAATACGGGAAGAAAAAAATGTAGGAATACAGAATTACCTTAGTGAGCTCACAGCAACAGAAAAAACAGATTACCTACTGTGGAAGGCAGCAAGAAATTTAAAAAGGCCAGAGCTATCAAACCCACCGATAAGGAAACCAGATGGTCACTGGGCCAGAAGTGACTTAGAAAAGGCTATCGCTTTCTCTAAACATCTACAAAAAGTGTTCACCCCAAACGAACAAAATAATGACTGCGGACTACCACAGCTTACGAGGGACGAGTCGAACCCAAATCTATTAAAATTTAAATGGAAATGCGTTAAAACGGTTATCAAAACCTGCATAAATCCTAAGAAAGCGCCAGGCCATGATCTAATAACTGGAAAAATGATAAAAGAATTACCAGATAGATGTATAAAATACATAACATATATTTTTAACGCGATTATGAGATGTGGATACTTTCCCCAAAAATGGAAAATATCTCAAATTATCATGATTCTAAAGCCAGGTAAAAACGAAACCCTAGTCTCGTCGTGCAGGCCAATAAGTCTACTCCCGATAATTTCGAAGCTTTTTGAAAAGATGTTACTACAAGAACTAATACCTATATTATCTGAGGGTCGCATTATACCAGATCACCAATTTGGATTTAGAGAGCAGCACGGCACAATAGAACAGGTGCACAGAATTGTAAATACAATTAAGCTTTCCTTAGAAGAAAAGAAATATTGCTCGGCAGTTTTCTTGGATATTGCGCAAGCTTTCGACAAAGTATGGCACGAAGGATTAAATTACAAAATAAAAAACTCTTCTGCCTAGACAATTTCATGCAATTCTTCAAAACTACTTAGCCCAAAGGATGTTCCAGGTGAAACAAAATACGGCTACTACTGATTTAACCGAGATAAAGGCAGGAGTACCGCAAGGTAGTGTATTGGGACCTGTGCTATACTTGTTATTCACAGTTGACTTACCAATAACTGAAAAAATTATAACTTCAACTTTTGCTGATGACACAGCCATATTGTTTTCACACAAAAATCCTCAAACAGCATCAAGAGAATTACAAGAACATCTACACAAAGTAGAAGATTGGTTAAAAACTTGGCGAATAAGGACGAATGAATGTAAATCAACACATGTAACATTCACACTGAATAAACGTACATATCCGGCAGTAAAATTAAACAATATCACAATTCCTCAACAAACAAACGTAAAATATCTCGGTCTTCATCTCGATAGAAGATTGACATGGAAAAAGCACATCGAAACAAAACGTCATCATTAAAAAAGAAAATTTTCGAAAATGTATTGGATGATCGGAAGAAAATCGAAACTCTCTCTAGACTGCAAGGTTCTACTATACAAAGCGATCCTAATCCCCATATGGACATATGGTATCCAACTATGGGGCTCAACTAGTGCATCAAATATAGATATCGTACAAAGAACGCAAGCAAAGATACTTCGTAGCATTACAAATGCCCCATGGTATATTCGAAACAGCAACATCCATAGAGACCTAGGAATCAAATCTGTTAAAGAGACAATAAAATCATGCAGCCTAAAATATCAACTGAAACTGGAATCACATCCTAATGAATTGGCTAGAGAGCTACTAAGGCAACCGAAATACAAACGGCTTCGCAGAACAGATCCTTTAGATTTAATAAACTAAAAATATAATCTAATAATTACACATTTCACGCATGTTGAGCTAACACACTAAAACTAATTGGTAATATAATTTAAAAATAATAATGCATACTGATATTAAGTATTAACATTGGTTAAGGCTTAAGTTAAAAAAATTATAGTTTTTAAGAATTGCACACTTCTTGTTAGTTTCGTAAAAAGAAAGATTCAAGAATAAAGCCAATGGCAATTGTTACAAAAAAAAAAATCTAACATTTTCCAAGTAGCAGCTATTATTTTTGATCAGATGGAGTAAACTAACATAATTAACTTTGTTGCTGATTTTTGTTGCTTATAGTTTTTACGGGTGGGTTTGCTCCTTTTGAGCTCCATTTCATGGACTGCTGTGTGGTTGGTTTCCGGGTCGAACTTATTGAACCAAGATTCGTCACCAGTTACGATATTACTAAAGTTGTTAAAGACTGCCCATTTTCGAATTTATTTAGGAAAAAATTAGCAAAATTCACTCGAGCCCCTTTTGGGGCCTCATTTGAAATTCGTGGAACCCATCGAGCAACAGTCATGTCAACAATCATGTTAATCGTGGTTCTTCGTTAACTCTGGGCTTCACCAGAACCCTTAAATTAATTGTGTCTAGCTAGATGCAACAATAACTATTCTAGTAATGAAAAACTGAGTAGCTTTCTGTGATGAAGCTCATTTTTGGTGGAAAACAGATGGAATAACCGGAATTGTTAAATTTGAAAGAAAAATAATCTACAATGTTACACTCAATGGTGAACGGTATAGAGACATGATTAGCTGACATAAATCCTACTGATATATGATTCCAACAGGATGGTGCTATATTCCACACAGAGTGAGATAAATTTACTTTACTCATAAAAACATTTGATGAAATGCTCATTTTCCGTAATGGTCCTATAAATTGACCACCGGGGATCTTAGAGATATGGCTGTAATACAGAAATATGAAAACCTTATTTAGGAACATATGAAGAACTTTAGAAGATGTTCATAAATTTTGTAACGCTTAAGGGGAATTGGAGGTTTTTTCAATACGTTACGACGCAGAAGAGTCAAGTGCTCGAAAATGTTTAGTAACAATTATTAGTTTTATTCCGCAATAATTTGGATCACAGCTTAGTAACGTGACTGTAAGTTCTTTAGCTTCTGCCATGTCGATACTTATAGTCAAGTCTTGTGTAAAATATAACTATCTCGAAGAATGCCTATGTGTTGTTTAATCTTTAGTGGATAAATGGTTGGCTTGCATGACTGTCGGATAGTAAGCACAGGATAAATATTGCTAATACTGTTAATATTATTTGCCTGTATTGTATATATTTTAAGAGTTTTCGGGTCTTGGGAACTATTTAATTTTGTGATTGTGTAGAAAATTTGGAATGTGCCATCGTGCCAATGGATCATCGTGTACTCGATTTCATTGATTTCTTCAAGGTCTTCTTAAAATACATGGGATCATTTTGGATTTTATAATCCTCGAGATGATGAGGGATTCTCAAGGGAGGTCGTAAGCGAGATATATCGATCAGGAAAAACAATCTAAAAATGCAACTAACCTAATAAGTCTCTCCAAAATCAAAACCCAACCCATCACCAAAAGCAGCTGTTCAAAATTTTGCCATATCAAATATCACAGATTCATCCCTAGATTCTCAGAAATAGATGAACCATTAATTACGTTTACTACAAAAGATTCCAACTTCAATTAGTCACACGATTGCACCAAAGCTCTAACCGTATTAAACGTATTAGACCGTATTAAAATATCAAGATGTATCCCATCCATTTACAGTGACAACAAACGCCAGGGATTACCATTGAAACGATTTCTTATCTCAATTTACCCTTCTGTAGAATACCCCATAGTAAAAATTATCCGAGCTTTATGCAAATCCGAAAGAAATTATTCCAGATTTATCCCAACCAAATGAAATTCGCCATAACCAAGTTATAATTGTTACAAGAGTACAAAGGAAAGAAATAGAAACCGACAATGAACTGCTGAAACACGAAATGATTACTATAATCAAGACAAATGATCAACGACAGAAACTGTAGCAAACAAAACCCAATAATCATCATATAACAAAACAACAAACCCTAAAGTAGAAATTGTACACTTCATCATAGTGAAGTCATAGTAGGCAATAGATATTAGAAGAGTACCAGCACAGCTCAAATACCAGTCTGTAGGCCAATAAGCTATGTTGTCTATGACGGGGGGTTATCCTTCATCATTCATTGATGTTCATTAGGATACTATATAGATTCATTGGATTTTCTAAAAATCAGTATAGAGATAATGCAACATGCAATTTTGTGTCGTGAATGGGTGATTAAGATATTAAACTCTTGTTTTGTTATGGGTTTGGTGTAGATTATAGATTTTAGATCAATCCTTTGGACTATATTTTACTTAAATAAGACACCGAGCTTTCTCTAAACAATCTTAAATTGTGAATACAAAAATGTAAACAAAGCAATAATTATGTTAGGGTGGAAGTACAACCAAATTGATTCACAAAAAAAGCTCCTTTTCAGTTACCCATTAACACAAGTAGGTTCTTACAACTATTTCTAGTTTAAAAATATTTTAAATTAATGGTTAAATGTGTCAAAAATGTGTAAAAAGAGTCAAGAATTGATTGAACGGAGACATTTCGGTTCCTTTTTGAAATCCATTTGTATATGAAGCAGCCAACAATGTGTTAAAAATGATACTAACTTTAATTACACGTATAACGAAAAATTGGTCCGAAAAGTTAAATTTCAAAAGCTTACATCAATATCTATATGTGGCAGCACTGATGAATATTAATATATCGTAAACCTCTTATCAATGGTCAACGGCCCAAAACTAATCCGAATATGATCTCTTATAATCATAATTAATGCGAATTTTATAATTTGAAGTTATTAACAAGCATCAGCTTATAAAGATTTTAATAAATAGGGACCAGGGCTTTGCATATATACAAGACAATAATAAAACAATTCTGTCAGTCGAACAGCCAATTTCCTAGAACAGAAAGTAGTAACTTTGCACCAATTAGATTATATTGAAAGTATTGAGATAACCTGGACAGCTCTATGATCAAGCAAAAATGTTCTTCATTCCTTAATATGAATCCATATTCAGTGCCCGGTAAAATTTCATTTATCTTGTTAGCCGTGTGACATGCTGAGTAGTTTACGCCTTATATAACAAGGTTTGAGGATCAACTAACCTGCATAAAACGGAAACGCATGTGCACATTCCACTATCTAAAATATCGAGATATATGAAATACATATTTTACATCAAAACTATTTTTACAATATTAAGTCATTAGTCTAAAGTACAATTCTAATTCAAAATAAATATAAAAATGGTTCAAAATAGCAAATTTAGACAATAAACTGCTGCATGCGCACCTCAAAATGGCGTCATACAAAACGTTGTGATGCAATTTCTATTATTGTATTGAACTATTTACTTACATCAGTTATAAAATTGTTTGTACACAAAACACGTTATAAACACTTTATTTTATTGATTAATCATAAATTAATCAAACTATAATGCAATTAGTTATCAAAAATGGTAATAAAAAAGTAAATTCATATGCTCACAATGAAAACGAATTACTCAGAATGACATTCAAAAATAACTAAACTAGGCCGGTTTTACACAATGTACAACCAAATTTGAATTGGGCTACTTAGTTTTTATTAACACTTTGGCTGGTTTGTTTTGGAATGTTAACTTTCCGGAGCAGTAGTTATTCCGAGCAATTAATTTGGCTAAAACAAACCTTTTATGGGTGGTGTAAAAGACAACCAATGTTTTTAAAGCTATTTTTTGACAGCTGTCATCTAAACTAGTATAAATTTATCATGAAATTAAAGAAATCGTTGTAAAATACGATGTATCGGTGAAAACAATTGATATGCTGTGATCTTCTGTATAATACCACGTTGACAAATATTAGCTTTCAAGAGAAGTCGTTATATAGTCAACTAAACATGAACTTATCTGCAGCCTTAAGAGTATCCTAAACATTTTAAGAAACTGGTACCTTCAATCGGAGATCACATACCAATCGGTTTTCCCATCCCATCCCTGTCAGTACTATAGGCCGGCATGGAGGTATGCAATGTGTGGAAGGTTCTACGCAACTCTGACCTATAGCTGTACGTCGATTTGGTTTTATAATAACATAAAGTAGGACGTAAATAAGGGAACTGCGAAAGAATTTCGAGAGCCTTGAGCCCCAAAAACAGAGATGTCCAATGTTGTTATGAGTTTTGATGAAATATTTAGACACAATCGTAAGTGATGAAGTTTTTTTGTTTAGTCATAATTTTCTTAAAATAAAATATTTTGATCGGTAGGTTTTCCGACTGAACAAATCTTATAACCTCGTTAAATCGTATTGTCGATCGATTTCACGATGTAAGTTTTGCATTCAACCATTTTTAAAGGGGCAAAATAATTTTTATATATTTTGGAACTTTTTTAAATTTCCAAGAAAGATCGAAGAGCTACCACCTCATTAATATCACATAGGACCCCATGACAGGTGTCCTAACCTCGATCAGGCCTCGTTGAAAGATCTAAGTGAACCCATTTGCAGACTTTCTGCTCATCATAGGTAGTTTAGGTATGTCTCGCCGAAATAGAAAGTTTTGGTTCATGAATCTGGAAAAACTCTCCAGTTTGTAAAATTTGTGTGTCTTCATTGTCCATGTAACATGGTTTAGCTGGTCTATGGAACGTGTCTTCCATTCAAATCAGAAATGTAAAATTTAGGAGTACGGTCGATAGCAAAAGATTGTCCTGTATGTGATGGTTGAAGTAATTGGCGCACTGCGTCTGTTCGTAGAAAAACGTGTCAACCAGTATAGGTTGCTTTACGAATAAAATTTAGTCGCACGTACAGACCGAAGTGTCACTTGAGGTTCGTGACAAAATCCGATTGTAAAATTTGTTCGTTTCTACTTTCTAAAAAATCTCCTGGCACTTGCATATACGAGTTCCACAGGCGTAGATTTCAGATTTTATCACTAGTCCAATATGTTCGATCATATAACGGCAAAATGACAGACTTGTTAACATGGTTCCATCGCATGGTTACATTTACATTTTCCATTACATTTTGGATTGTAACTCTAGTTGTTCAAAAACTGAGGTCCGTGACAATGAACTGTGGCAGATACTGGAATCGCATCGGGCCAGGAAGTATTTCTATCAATCAATGTACCGCAATCGAAAAGAAAGCGTTGAGAAGTAGCTTAACAGTTTTGAGCCATTTTCAAGTCGTTTTATTAATTGATGACCATCAAATGACATTCTGAGTCAAAATTTTAATGGAAACTTTTACGCCATGATGAGAAACATCATGAAACACATCCAAAATCTGTTTTCAGAAATTAAGCGGAATTTCTGAAAACAAGTTTTGCTAACTAAAAGCAACTGAAAACTTTTCAAATTTGAGAACAGAATTACTCTTTAACAAATTTTGTAAGTTTTTCATTATTGGTCTGAGACTGAGCATATACAATACTTCCAGGAAAAGAAATTTGATTAATTCGTGAAAGTGTATCTGCTTTATCACCACTTTATCAAAAACCCGAGAACAGCTGGATTTCAGTGGTGCATTGACCAATGAAATCTAACTGCCTGAACTGACGAGAAGATGTTTTCTCCAGATTGAGATTAAAAGCGTAGATCATTGGTTTATGGTCGGTATAAAGTGTAAAACTACGACCTTCGAAGAAATATCAAAAATGTTTTAAATCCGAATAAGCCGCGAGAAGATCACGATCAAAATCTCAGTTTCTCTTTTCCCTTATCATTGATTTTTATTACATAGTGAAAAGAAAGCAATTGGTTGTCAAGAGTCTGAAGTGAACTGCTGAATTGGATACATTAGGCATTTACAGACAATTTGTAAATAGTGACATTCTGATAAAATCTGTTAGATGTCTTCACATTGGAAACTTCACATTTCAGCATACACTCATGACTGGAAAATTATAGTGTACCCTTTCATCTGGAAAATTAATGATATGTGATATGAAGCATCGAGCGAAAATGTCTCTACGCTATAGTGACCGGAGAGGCTGGGTCTACCGGAGTAATGGCCGGTTCAAAATTCATTATGAAATTCCTTATAAAATAGTTTATAAAAACAATGGCTTATAAAAATCGGTTAAGCCACTTAAAATTTGTTTTTCTGAAAGCACTGAAGATTTCAATCGATTTAGTTGCTCGAGAGTGTATATAAACAGATACAGTTCGAAAAAAAGTGAAAGTCATTGTTGTCTGTGCATAAAAATGTTCTCGTCTGGATGAAAATGAAAATGGGAAAATGGTATATCTGGTGTATATGTATAGTAGAAAAATGTGAAAAATATTTAGTTTCCCATTATCCTCCACCACACCCCCTAGTTCCTTGCGGTTCTCTTGTAAATGCATTTCTAACCATTAAATTTAAAATGCTTCTTCGCACTTGCTGTGTGTGTGAGAAATAGGAAGACATAAAGTAAAGTCTTGTAAATTAATTAAAACTTATGTATAAAAAAAAATATTTAAATTTATTGGAGAGAAGAAAATTCATGAAAATTAATTTATTTAAATGTAAACTTAGTTAATTTTTGAACGTCGTGTAAATTATATTATATGGAACGATGATATAGTATAGCAGTTAGTTTGGTAGACATGCACCTGAGACGAATGTCCCGGAGGCATGCACATACAGTGTACATATATAAGTACACATCATATAAAAT
This sequence comes from Tipula lateralis, assembly GCA_963932295.1. Classification (NCBI taxonomy): domain Eukaryota; kingdom Metazoa; phylum Arthropoda; class Insecta; order Diptera; family Tipulidae; genus Tipula; species Tipula lateralis. Next base: position 145,285,266 of record OZ010736.1, read on the forward strand.
TTGAAGATATAAGGTAAACCTAATAGGATTATCGTAGTCGAACCAGATAATACCAAATATTTATCTTACATATTTTATCTATCTATGGTATATGAGTGAAATGCAATTTTCAATATTTTCAAACCAAACATAAACCACATAAAATTTTTAGAAAATCTCTACTCATATATGCTTATGTATCTCTTGGAAATGTTTACATAGAATATGCTGATATCGATGTTATATAATATATATGCTGATGAGATACGAGGATAAAACTATTTATCGATATGTGATAGGACAAAAAAAAATTTTTGCTTATCTTCGATAATATATGTCGAACAAAAAACTATATATTGTTAATTAAATATTTTTATAATTTAAAATTTAAATCTGTTCTAGTAGGTCGTCGTCGTGTGTATACTCGTACAGAAAATTTAATTAAAATTTTGACTTACTTATTCTGTTTGTCGTAATCCATTTTGTGATGTTGCCACTGTCGCCATATTCTTCCAACAATCACAAGGGGACGGGAAAATAATCCGTTTGATTTTCTTTTTTAATTAAAAAACAACAAAAACACCGAACAACAAAAAAAATTATCATCGACGATCTGAAATTAGAAGAAAAACACAACTTTATTAAATAAAAGTTTTTGTGCGAGTCGTAAAAAAAATAAACTTGATTTCGGAAAAGCTTAATCCCCCACAAAACTATACTTTAAACTTTTTGGATAGAATTGTAAAATCGATTAGAGTGAAGCAGCTCTATCGTCTTATACACTTCGGTGCAAAACAATCGCAATTTGGTCAATTTGTCATAATATTGTTGAAGCAACATTTTTAGCTTGAACCCTTCTTTTCAACTTGCACTATAAATGTTCGATGGGATGGAGGTCCGGGCTTCGAGCTAGCCACTCCATAACAGGCACATCTATCTCTTGAAGGTACAGATATATACTAAGCCAGCAGTATGAGTTCTCGCATTATCCTGCATGAACAAAAAAATTCAGCAATAAACTCGGAAAAAGTTACAATGTACTCCTCGAGTACTTCAACTTAAGGAATTCATTCTTCTTGATCGACAGCCAGTATTGGCTCGAGTTATGAATACAAGATCTGTCTTCGCCACTGTAGAGATATGCCTGCCCAGAACATGCACAATCCACCGTCATACGAGACACGTTCGTCAAAGGAATATTGTGCATATTGCTCTGCTTGTCTTCTGTATATTCTTCCACGTCCATACAAACACATCCTACACTCGTCAGAGACCAGGACTTTTCTCCATTCTTGTTCAGTATAACTTCTCGAAGTCGTCTTTTAACTATCCACCGACTTCTCGAACTTCTTCAATGACTTCGAATTCTCGAACTTCTTAGAGCCACCGACCCAGTTGAACCGAGGACACACTAGACGAACGGAGAATCGGGTCAAATTAAGTTGTGGAGCCACTTCACTTTGATGCTGTTCCGCATAAATTAGTGCAACCACTAGTGCAACCTCTGGTGTGGTATCCGGTTGAAGATCGTAATTCCAAGCTAGATATATCATGACATGCTATTGATTTTTAGAATTATTTTTAGAATTAAATTCGAAAGCCTGCTGTATACATTTGACCGAAAATTACTTTGTTGGCATGCTACAAGTACAAAAAAGTTACCACTGGATAGGTATTGAAATAGACTTTTGAACTTTGAATTTTTTTGAACTTTTGTGGAAGATTGATCAAGTGCGATTTATGTGCACCCAAGTGTATATTGCTTATAAGCTCCACGAGTTGTAAAAAAAGTGCATTTTTTTAAAGCACAAAAGCTCTTTTGTATATATACATATGTACATGATTTATGATTAAACTTTTCTTATTGTATCTAAGTTTTCGAAATAACAACTAAAGTATTTTTATTGTGTTGTCACACAAACAAATTATGTTTTGTCTGCAAAATATATGTCAAAATATTTATGACATGTTGACATGAATATTGCAGAACAAAAAAAAAATTTAAATTACAAAATTTTTCAAGTCTGGCACAAAATTTGTTTGGTTTTGTAAAAACGAGTATTTTGGTTCGATCACATAACATTCAGATTCTTATTATGTAATATGTGCTTATGTACGAGCATAAGTGAAACATATACAGTTATTTTTATCGCATATCGTTATCGAGACAAATTTCAATAACGTATGACAGCATAAAACATATAAAATCGAGTTGGATTTATATACAAAATTAAAAGTTATGATTCTGTGTAAATTTAATTTATTATCCCATCCCTCCCAAAAAAGCTCATATATATGCTCGTATATGGAAAACTGAAAAATTGCGTTTTAATATCAAACAACGGTGGGTGTGGGGTGAGTGAACTAAATTAGATTAAATTGGATATATTTATAAAATTGTCTGATAGATATATATTTGTTATAATTTATTACAGAGTTGTATACCGAGGGATGAAAAAGTGAATTTCATTTAAATAATTTAAGCGTGATGTTTTGTTAACCCTTTTGTGCATTGTGTGGTGGTTTAATATGTACGTGTAATGACAAGTGACACTTGGATACAGGAGGGTTGATTGCCGAATCAATATGCCGTTCTATCAAAATTAACGCTTATACCTGTGGAAAAGCGCACGTCATGAGTAATGAGAGATCATAGATACTTGAAACTCATTTCTTGCTCATCACTTACTGTGGTTTTGTCTCTTAAACCACATATCTAGTTCTAGTATACAACTGAATGCATTTGAGACCAAGTATCAGCTTTTAAGCTGACAATGGGATGAATACAATTATATCATGGTGGTCAGATGCGAAACTGTCTGAAGGAATCAAGTTGATACTAGCTATCAGATCCGTATCTTGCAACGTCCACAAGTACTTACGTTACCTCATCGTGGTTACTACCAGGCAGGACAACTGGCTTACTAACTAGGGTTAAAGTGTCGAAAGTCTTAAAACTAGCTCATCTTTGTATTGTAGATAATCCTTTCTCCACTATACTTGTGGGATGTTATTTGGATTACAAAAACTTAGGTTTAGAGAAACAAAATAGTGCTAAGCCTGAGAGTTTGGAGAAACTTTCATCTTCTCTAGAGATCATATATCTGTGGTGGCACACGGAAAAAAAAATATGACAGACATTGCTTTAAAATATAGGAGCATAGGAGATTGTGGCTGATTATCAGAGAACGTACTATAGAATATTTTTGAAACGTACTATAATTATAGTTGAATTAGAAGTCGTTCAGTTGAAATGATTACTATAATAATGGTGATTATAACTTTTTCTTATAGCAATATTTACTATTTCAAATGGTTCAGCGAATTAATAAATATAGAGAAATATACATATCGCCATAGTTATGAACCCCTTAAAAATGGTAGTTGGTTTTATATACTTTTGAAGCAAGTACTATATTTAATAATAAGGTTCATATAAAAGTTAGCACTTGATTCTATAAATATCGCAGTGTGGCGTATATAATATAGTTTTACCGATATTTTACTTTAGTCTAATTTTCTATAATTTATTAATGGTGGTTATTTTAAATGGTAGATATTACCATATGTTATGGAAGACCTCGTTTAATAGTTAATAAAATAAATGAAACTCTTATCATTTTAAAAGTAATATTATATATTCAAAATTTTTGAACAAAATACTTAAATAGTAAAAATAACTATACAATACAGAAAAGCTATGGAAAATGATGATGTTGCAAAATAATCTTACAAATATTCTTTCTGGAACTTGTACTGCTGACAATCTTATTTAGAATTATGTTTCCCTTCAAACTTCATATTCCAAAACCTACTCAATAACGTTACGTACTGGTACGACCTGTAATTAGAAAATATATTATAGTACTATACATATCCAATTTTAAAATATTTTTTAAAAATACTTACTGCATTAGACTCCGGTGTGAGTGATATTACAGTTTCGGAGTCTTCATATGTTTTATATGTCATACTGAGTAGTGAACTGTGAAAAATTCTTAAAAATAGAGATTTATATAATTTGAAATGTAATACATAATCCTCGTTTTCGTAAATTATTGATATGCCATATTTACCTCTGGCCGACAAAAATGGCTCTTATATTTTGCCCAATATTGGTTCCGTGGATCAGCTTTATCGACCAAACAATCATATTGAAGATCAGAGAAACTCTCTATTGTTAACTCTTGTTCTGTCGAAATAGAATACGGGGTAATTAGTCACATATCAATGTAAATATTTCTATGAAATATTTTAATTATTTATAACTACATCGCTCCATTCTCATTTAGGTTCCCTTAAAACTTTTGAATTACCAACTAGTAAATAGTTTGAAATTACAGTGACGTTATTTTAAATTAATCATTTAACATCTAGAATTGTCAGTACTATTACACCTATTTACATAGTAGAATTTCATATATGGTAAATCACTATTAAAATATAAAAGTATAAGCTATCTTATATAGCAAGTACATCTATGTAAATAGTTCTAACACTGTAGGTGCTTCTGAGATTTATTTTTAAGTACTATTAAGGTAACCTAATGGAACCTAATATTATATAAACGGAAAAATTCACATTTTCTCATATATATGCATTGCTACAAAAGCATTTACTTACAAGATACCACGTTTTTTTAAAACATACAATATATTTTTAGAACTTAATTCTTATTGTGTGCTTAATCTGTACACACAATTATATCACAAACACAAAATTTACACAAAATGCCACAATAACTTACCAATAAATAAAGAATGGAGATATTCCAAGCCCCATTATCCAATAATTCACCAATATCCATATTATATGATCACTAAACGACTATACAATTTATCTTATTTTTAGCTCCTTCCACAATGAACACACACTGTACAATGAATATTTTGCAGCAAAAATCTTTTTTAACTTTGTCGAAATAAAGGGATTTCCCCGTATGACATGATTTTTTTAAACGGATTTAATCTGTTATTAATAGGAAGTATTACTATTTTTAATATATTAAATTGGATATTATAGCATTGATTACCATTTAGTAAGTAGCACTTTGTAAGTAGGAAAGGCTTCCATTTACATAGTAAAGTTTCCAAAATATATAGTACCGAGTAATATAATTTGAATCCTATAAATATATAGGAATCAGATTAGTAATTTTTTCTTTCCGTGCATCAGTGAAACCTTTAACAGGGAACATTGATGCTCGACTATAAGCTCTACAGTTAGAAAGAATATCCCGGAATGCCAGCGACGGAAATGACAAGCATTTGAAAAACGTACTTACCAATTCTGATGACAAAACTCCTTCTTCCCTTGGAAGAAGAAACAAGCTGGATACGACCACGTCCTCTTCGGAGAGTTAGATCAAAATGATAAGCTATAAATAAAAATGACAGGTCTACCGGGATAAAAGCGTAGGATCGGAAGCAATTTTGAAACTGAGCGTTAGAGAAGTTGTACGCATCTTGTGCTTGAGATACTTTTGTTTTGATGGATGTGGTCTGTATAACGGCAAGCTTAGGATAGAGCTCTGAAGTGGATCCTCGAAACTGTACCGATCTTACATTACTACGCAGGGATAAAGATTTTAACCCGGACCCCATCCGAAGAACCTTTGGATATTCTGAAAGGGCTGAAAAATCAAAACTTAGGGCTCACGACTTGGAGTAAACTTTTTCATCTTCGCCAAGATGAGCCCTCTGGGGTAAGGTTGGTAGAACTTGGTTTTACACCATTATCCGTTGTAATTAGGGTTGTAATAAATGTGGCATTAAGAAGAACTGAGGAGAGTCAAGGAAAAAGTGTCCAACTTGAATGACATGTTTGGTGTACAATTTATACGGATAAATTTAAAGCACTCAAGAGCGTCGTCTACTTGCAAAGAACGATACAAGAAAATCTGGAACCGATTAATATCTAAATATGTCAGTTAGGATACCTGCTCGAGATCTAGAGCTTGCAGTAATAACTTAATAATCAGAGTTCTAAATATTTTACAATGACCTTACAGCAGTCGTCGTTGATGTAATGGAACATATCGTGAGGTTTAAGTGATCTGCATAGTAAATATATAGTGAATTTATGATTCGGAACTACTAGGAAGGTTTATCAAAGCTATAGAGTACACAAACCGTAATGTTATCCCAATCAATGCCGGATATGATGTAAACTCACACCACGTATGCTTCGATATAAATGTTGGAGGTATTTCCCTCCTGGAATACCTATCTGCGTCTGACCTAGTCATCTTGAATGTGGGCAATAGGTGTATTTTGACATCCTTAAGGCAGGCAATAATTGTTATTACTCTTGTCCCTCAGAGTCTAAGTGGGAAAATTTCATCATTGATGAATCTCTCTCTACGCCAATTCGGTTCTATCTAACTATCGATAAATCTTAAATTAGAGAGTTTAGGAACCAAAAACACTGATTCGGAACTTTTTAGACAACAGTACTCTCAACCAGGCACATTGGATGTATTAGAAAATGCGCATCTGGACAGCTGGATTATTCTGATGAAGCAGATAAAACTCTTCTCAAGAATTCATGGCCGGTATAATGGAAGATTCGGCCTTGCACAAATTTTTACAAAAAAAATGGAGATCTTTCTACGAGGAAGTTGATAACCTTGCGGCGACCTTGCTAATTTCCAGAGAATTTTCTGTGATAATACGAAGGTCACTATCGGAATTAATTAGTGATTGGTTGATAGATACCTTAGAGATAATGCAGTATTAGAAAATCCGATGCGTCCCAAACAACATGCATACCAATAAAGAAAATCTGTTGCACTCCATGAAATCGTTGGACGGCATGAAAAAAGCTTGACAAGAAGGAATCTGCCTTGGAAGTGTCTAGACATCCAAGGTGTTGATAACGCTTTCTTCATTCCAATAATCTCGGCAGCCTGAAAAACATGGCATGGAGATTCCATTTGTTCAGTCGTTTAGTGCCATGCTTTACTAGAGAAAAATTACTGCAGACTTATAGACAATGAAACGACTACAGTAAGCGGTTTTCTCTTAAAGGTAGAGTTCTTTCGAATTAGCTTATTTTCCCTTTACAGTCTGTTATCTAACCTCCCAAAACTAATATCATTGGTAGCCAAACTGAGAAGCAGTATCTACGGAGCGGAAGGTACCAGGTTTGAACATCTGTTTACGAATACGATCGATGATGTAAATGAAAACGTTTTATAACCCCATGTTGCAGTACAGAATCCATCGGCTAACGCATCTTACACATATCCGTATAATAGCCCACATTGAACGTTGCAAAATGAAGATAGTGCCTTTGTTAAGAATAAAAACAAAAAATTGTTAAGAGTTTGATATACTGCGTATCAAAGCTATAAGAATGAGATGCAAAAGAGTTGAAGAATGAAAATTTTCGCGACGCGACTTTAAAGTGTATATTTATGTAAACGTTGCTCACAGACAAGGTGAATGACATTGTAGCACTAATACTATCCAAAGCACTGCAAATTTTGAACTTATACTAGATTAAAGCTTGTCTTTAAGTCTAAATTGAACTATAGTATGTTTCATAATAATTTGAAGGCCTTCGTGTGATTCCGCAATCAGTGTGAATTATGTAACTCCTCAATGCGAATCGAATCACAAATCCGTTCCACAATTTTAAGATCTCAAAAACTATTTTCATAATAATATGTGTACATGTCTCCAAAAGAATTATCTTAATCCTAATACCAAAAAAATCTTTGCTAACCATATCTTCAAGTATTGTATCTTCAGACCATAAAATATAATGATATTTACATTTCTTCGTCTTGTGTATGTACGAACATTAAGAAAGAACCGAAAACAAGAAATTTTATTGCCAAACCAAGCTTATTACAGAATTATACCTTTTTACTATTTAATTTTGTTTTTTGTTTCGGGTGGATTGGGTGCTGTTCCAATTCCCTTCTTCCTATCCTGTATATACATACACAACATTTCGAATAGAAAATTTTATGATTTCACAATTTCGAAAGAAAAATGTTTTACCTTTATACAAAAAAATTATTTTTGACATGACATTTTCCACATTTCGATTTTATTTAGTTACAGTAGCGATATATAGATACAGAATCATCGTTCGTTCGGTATCTTTACGGAGCAAAAGCACAAAAAAAAAAATTAATTAAAAAAAAAAACTTTTCTTACTATTCTCTGGATAATCAAGATATGTAGAGAAAGAGAAAAGTTTTGACAGAACAATACAAATTATCCTTGACACCGAAACAAAACGAATAAAAATAAAGAAAGCTTTTTTGCAAAATAAGAAAAAGTTTTATTAAATTTCTTTCAATTCGTTATTATTGCTGAGTATTAGTTGAGTGAGGCGAAATACAAAGGAATCATTGATGCAGTTAAGATGATAAAAATAATAGTAGAATATAGTAATATGTATATACTAAGGAGACAACTCAGATAAGTTTCTTAGAGCTTTTTAAATTACAAAAGTTGAAAGTGTCGGCTGTAGTGTTACTACACTACCTTCTTATAGTTTTTTATTAAGTTGTTACGGATTTTTGACACACACCCCCAATATTTCATTTCCGTTAGAGTATTTTCCTTTACCCCTATTCTACCTTATATCGTCCTTCTTAAATCAACAACAACGTTATGGAGTTACGAAAGGTTTTTGATATTTTTGTGAAGTACAAACCGATTCATATCATTGTTTTATATGATATTGATATGTGTGCGACGAAGTTAATTTATTTTTATTACCGATATCGAGAACGACAAATGCGAATTTAAGAAAAGCTCATCGAGTAAAAAAAACTCGGAAAAACATTGAAACAATTTCTCAGATGCCATAAAAATCAATTTCTGTTATACACATACCTTACAGTGATTTTGTGTTTACATAGATACCTTGTCGGAACTCCAACACACAAAATACAAGCAATAATCCATGTTTTATTCAAACATCTGCAATGAATTTTATATGAATGGTTCACAATAAGCAAACACACACACAGACACACACACACACCCACAGAAAACAATAAAAGTTTTGTTATTTTGAATGGAAAATACTCTCGACTATACGAATATATAAGAATGGAAAATAAAAAATTGACATTTTTCCATTTTCTCGTCATCTATACTCGTGTAGCAACGTAGAGTCGAGGTTTGAGGAAATATAACAAAAAAAAAATATTTTCGGTATGTATATACTTATGTATACAATATAGGTATTGTCGAGGACTTTATTTAAGTTTTGAATACGTAAAGAGTAGAGTTATAAAGAAATTTGAATACAGTGCCGATCAAAAAACTTGCTCTAAGATTAGTATTCAATTCTAAGTGGTTTCCTAAACATTTTAATACCGAAACGATGACATCACGTGATTATTGCAGAGCTGATGATAAAATGTTTGATCATCTAAGAATAGATTATCAAAACCCGCATCTTCGAAACCATGGAGTTCCACAACTTTAGTCTCAAACTTCATTGAGAAAAGTTACTGATTACGATGCACCATTCAAGTCTACTGGAAGTTACGATTACTTTGAGCTTATCATCCTAATCAATACCCTTTAACCAAAGGAGTTTGAAAACCTTGAATCAAACGGTTGCAGGTGCAAATAGGTCTAACGGACCAAAAATTCTAGACTTTTCCGAATTACGAAATCAAACAAAATTTTGGCTGGAAAAACTAACAATATCGGATAATTACCTGACCGCACTTTCTTAATTTAAACCTTGGTTAGTTGCAGTGACGAAATCAGCTCTTGTTGTAATTTCTAGATATAGATTAATAATTCCCCTCCAAAAATCAAGTCGTCCATATAAAAGTCACATTTCAGAAGTACTTACTAGAGAACTACTGACTTCTCAAATTGGGAAGTTGGATGCTATTCTATCGGCTAGATGGTGAAATTTTTCTATAGTAAAATAAGGACCTGGAGTCGTATCATACGTGACGGTAGATAACCAAAAATGTTAAATCTTTGAATAATTTTAAGGTTATCTCTAGCATTGGGATGAATAGCTTATCGATGTCAGCGGAAATCACGAATCTGATTAACTAGGTTATCCTGAACTGTAGGAATTATAAATGGAGAACACTTTACAAATCATGGTTGTCGTGCTTGAGGTTTTTAAATATCTATTTCCATATCCAATATCTATTTCCTAATCCAATACCATATCCAATATCTATATCTAAAATTAAATATTCTTCCATAAACTTTACATAAGCTTGTTGAAAGCTCCCACCCAAACTTGGCTACTTTGAAAGGTAATTAAAGCAATATTCTGTTATTCTTGTAAAACTATTATCTTCGAAATGATCAAGAAACATAGTTTCATCAGTGTTGAGATTATCTGGATTGAGAATCTCCTCAGCATCCGAAAAGCAATGAATAGAATTTTCAATACTTGGTAATTCACAAGATACTGGATTTAAATGAGTACATTTAGTGGAATGAGGAATTTTCTATTACGTGTCGAGGAGGTGGATTAACGCACTTGAGGTGGATTGAAACTTCCTTCGAAAATCCAACCAAATCTGTTATACAAGTGCGAGGTGATCCTTTGGTGAGAGCATGGAATAAATGTTCACAACCAAGAAAAATGTCAATTTTGTTCGGCTTATTGAACCTTCGATTAGCAAGCCTGAATCCAGCGCACGATATTCTTCAATTACCAGATTGGATGATGATATAGAAGATTGACAATTAAATGCTTTAATAGTTTTATGAGTCTGATTAAGTTTGAATGAGTCTGAGTCTACTCAGCATTGATTATGTGTATACAATTGACTTCGAGTGTTTACCTTCATGCCATTCTTGTTTGTTTGTTTTTTAATCTTTGAATAGTCTTGTTTGGGCTCAAGGCACTCTCAATTCTTTCGTTGTTCGCTTATTTACATCATACCTTACGCTATTACAGCCAATTCTTGAATTTACGATTTTATAGATCCAAATAACGTAGAACTGCCTATAGTACTGCCAAAGAGAATAAATATAAAGAGGAACATCTTATATGCACCGCGGTTGTATATAAACTAAAAATATTTCTGAGTTATTTGGTGATGGCAAACGAAATCGGATAAACATATATTTTTTATTTCGTGTTCTCTTTCGAACGACAACAACTAAAATATATGACTATTTCAAAACGTCGCTTACTATTTCATATTATAATTCGATTGTAAAAAGAATAGATTGTCAAATATTTTTTTGGCTGTCGTTCGAAATAGAAAACGATATAAAATATATATGTTTATTCTATTTTGTTTGCCATCACCAAATAACTTAGAAATATTTTTAGTTTATATGCAATCGCGTTTCATATAAGATATTCCTCTTTAGATTTATTCTCTTTGGTACTGTTTTGGAAGAATTCTAGGCCCATAAATTCAGAACTTCAACAGGAATGCGTTATATATGTGTTCCTTAGCACCACTGATCGTAACTGGATCGGGATTCGAACCGATGTTGATTTCCATGTTGATATTGCTGTATTCCATGTAGGTTATACTATTGCTGAATGGTATCAAGCATAAATGCAACTATATTTGGGGAGAAGCATATATGGATGCAACAGTATCTCTGGAAGCACTGAACACAGAAATCTACTTACGGTAATGAAAGTTTGGATGTATATATACACGTAGTGTAAGCTTTCTTGAAAGGGTAAGACGAAACCCTGTACCTTACTTTTAATTAATTAATTATGGTTAACCAAACTTGGTATTCTCCCACTCTGCATTTTATCTAGTTCCGATAACTTTTGAAATTTTTTGTGATAAATTGAGCAACTCAATCAGCTACACTGAAATTGACTTGAAAAAAACAAACTTGGTAAATAGAAGGAATAATAAATGCGAGACGGTTGATGTGCAAAGTACTAAGGATTATTATGTTTGTCCCATAGACAAAGTGTTACAGGTTTGTAATGAAATATACGTTCGGAAGATACTTTACCAAGTGCGTCGTTGCCTTGTTCTGTTGGTATACTGTACCCTTGTTGCCTTGTTTTGTTGGTATCACGGTACCAATACTTATTGTTGATAGTTTCGTTGAAACTCTCCCTGATGTCTGGAAAAGACAAAATCTTATTTTGGAAGAGAGTATAGTTGAAAGGAATTAAACGGTCCTAATTGCGTCACTACTGAGACTTTACACGCAATCACTTTATGTTTTTACACACAATCACTTTTTATTTCATCCGGCGCATGTTAATTTTATGGTCAATGGCGCGAATTGACCTTAAAATTGCGGCGTGACGCGAATTTTTTTTAACCATTGCGCTACAATCGGCGACGATGGAAGAGACTATATCGAATTATAATTTCATTGGTGGGTATTGATAGAAATGATTTGTTCATTGACGGTGACTGTGTATCTTAAGTAATAACTCGAATACTTAATGTTGCAATATTCAACATATTTCTGTATTAGCAAAAGCACTAACCAAAACAATTAAGTTCACTTACTAGTAATGTGCAACTATAACATAAAACATAACATTTTCTTCGGTTCGGCCAAGGATTCTTCCGTAGAATTCAGAGGAAATTACTTTTACTTGCTATTATTTTTGTTTTTGTGTTTGATCAGTTATCGTCTTTGTAGTTTATATATTACCGTCTTAATCTTAAAAACATGAGGGCGAAACTAAGCGAGTGGAACCACAATGTTGTTTCGGAAGTGGTGCAGTGAAATTTGGCGAAGTTTGTATTCTCCATTCTGCTGTTGATGTTGCAGGCAATATGCTCTTTATACGGCCTAGATGCTCTTAAAATCCATTTCCACATCTAAATTGAGAATTGTGTATTTTGATATGTAAAAACGTCTGCCTTGAGAGGACAAATCGCAGACAACCAATGTCTTTTGGTTGGGTTCGCGAAAGCTTTACATATATCCGCACTGTTTAGGTTTGGTGTTATCGGCTTTGTTCTAATTTTAAATCCAATACATATCATAGGTGAATATGCACCAACCCTCAATCGAGGTAATTTTGGGCCAAACTCATTGCCAACTAATAGAGAAATATTTTTCTTTTTCGTTTATTTTAAATAATTTATTTATGGTATCAGTAGCGTTTGTAGGCGATTAAAGTAAAACGTTCACTCTGTTGTTGATAGTATAACTAACTAGGAAAGTGTCCAAAAAAACAAAAATTGGAACTGAAAACTTTTCTAGAAGCTGCAAAAACAGGTATTTTTGGTCTGTTTGGTCGTACTGTTCCAACTAAAGTTTGATTTCGACTGCATAGTTCTTTGCTTATTGGATAAATTATTCATCATTATGTAATAGCCATTATCCAAAAACGGTTTCGAAAAACGTAATACAAGGTGATAGGGTATTATTGTCGGTCTCACTTCATTTGGTTAGGTAATCAAGTAAATCCTATCACTTATAGTTAGTCCTAGCATTTACAAGCCACAATATTTTCTAGACTTTGACGGTATATATTGACGGAAAGAACATCTTTATCTTGCTGTTGCTCTTTTGAAGACAGAAAAAACCCATTTGAATTATATTAAATTACCAGCCAAAGATGGTGGAACGGAGTAGGTTTGTTTTCACGCTGGTTGGGCGATTCCTAGTATCGTCAAAGCATATAGAAACTTGAGAGCTTTTCAAATCTTTTCAACGAAATTATTGCTGTATAAAATGCAATATACGACTAACCAAATAATAGTCCTCTACAAAGTTTAACTTCACACCAGCAAAAAAAAATGGTTTACCATTTTGCAGAAACCTGTAATAGACAATTCCGAACATTGTTTGCCGTCAATCCAGGCTTTGAAATCATTTGTTGAGGTCAGCCGTTCACCATGAGCACTAATGTTTTGATATTATCGTAGTTTACCGATTTTTGATCGCTTGTACTGATTTGCTTCACAAATGGTTCCATTTAGTTTCGTTTCAGCAGAATTTCACTGATATATCAATTCGGTTCATTAAATTTCTGTGTGTTAGTTCTTATAGCCTGCTCTTTTCAAATAATTCCTAACTGTCATGTAGTTGATGTTTAATGCCTCCGTTATTTCCAGACTGGTCGACCAAAACCAAATACATTTTTGACATTCAAATTTCCGGTACTGAATCGATCAAACCACTTTCGGGTTCTTCGTTCATTCACAGTATTCTCGCCGTATATTTCACAAATTTTTTTGGTATGTTTTGCAGTATTTTTACCTTTCTCATAGTAAAAAAGCACGTCGTATTATTTCTTCGAATGTTCTTTACATACAATGGAAGCTGAAATGTCACTTTTTATACAAATGTGCATTAAAGGTCATCGAAAGAGTGTTGCCCGATGCAAGCATTAACAAAATCTAGTGGCAAAAACAGCAGAGATCTTTTATGTGACTTATATTTATCAAAAATGATTTAAGGAACTGTACTCCTGAAACACGATTCTACGGTTAATCTATACCACCCAACATATGAGTGATCTTAGAAATACAAGAAAGATATCAAATTCAGCAAACACGATTTTAGCTTGAATGGTTTTAGCACTCGTCTTGCTTGCTCATGTTCCAGTTTTGTTTGTTTGGCCAATTGGTAACCGGTAGTGGTTGGAAATTCATAAAAAATTTATTTACAACTTATTGTCAATCAAATTACACCCTCGCTATGTTCAATACACAAGACGAATTGCGTAAGACATGCAAACAAAACTGAACATTATTCCTAATCCCCGTCATTATGAATGAAACACTCCTCCGAAAAAGCACAACAAAAATGCTCGCATTCAATCTATCTAAATTCATTAAATTCATAAATTATATCATTTAAATTAATGACTTGCGATTTGAACCCAACGAACAACAACAACAAAATAACTTTCGGTTTCTTATCATTATTAATTAATTTCTTGATCAGTAAAAAAAAACAAAAGAAAAATTCGTAAAATAACTATATGCCATAAATACACAAGCGAACGGAAAATATGTCATTTTCCCTTTCACAATGTACAAAACACCGTATTATCATGGGGAAAATCGTTTTCCCAAAAATAAAACAAATTTTCATATTGCTTCTGTTGTGCTTGCTGCTAATAATAGACAAATCATAAAAAATGTTTGTTGTGATTGAATTTTTTCGATAAAAACATTTTTGTTTGCTTACACTCGAAATAAAGCACAAAAAATAAGACGGCAAAAACGCTTTAAAATAAACTTTTAGCATTTTCCAATTTTTATAATCAGTTTAAATCCTAATTTACTTAGTGGTATTGCCATTGGTACATGCGGTATATAAGAACACTTTAACGAATTGAATACATTTTAAATAACAACAAGAACAACAACTAAAACGCGTCCCAAAAAAAAGGAAAAGTTAGCAATATAAGAAAACTTGCTTAAAAGTTTTGTTTCCCGTTCGTTTGTTATTTTCTTCTGAATCGCGGAAAGCACAAATACGTAAGCCAAATACACAGCAAAAAAAAACAAAATAAATAATTTAACTTTTCGTATTAATTTCGTCGACGGGAAAGATTGTGAATAAATTTTTATGTTCACTTTAAACACCTTAGCAATATAATTTTAAGCTTTAAGCTCGTTTTGCGCTGCTACGGCACAATACAAAATCGAAAAACATAAATTTTTGTTATTTATTTCTTTGTTATTATAGCAAAATTTTAATTGAACTTTCCCCGTGAAAATTTTTATAATTTAATTTTATGCTTTTTGTAATTTTATGTATGTATGTGTGTACTCGTACTTACTTTATATATTAGATAAGTTTTGAGTCATCATTTTTTGAGCTTTTTATGTGATGAAAAAACACAATGAAGAAAAAAGTTTAATTTTTTTTGTCGAATAAATTTTAATTTGGAGTGAAATATATTGTTGCAGTTCTGGAAAATTTACTGTCGGTTGTGGTGGTGACAAAACAAGTGGTTTTGTTGGTAAGTATGCGAAGTTAGTAATCGGTGGTAGAAATTAATCGCGCATTTATTAATAATAAAAATAAGCTTTTAACTTACTGAGTTAGTTATTCGAAAGACAACTAATTAATTGGTCTGTTTGGTTGCAGTTTATATTTTTGTGGGATCCGAGCTCGTTCGGTGACGTTATCTCATAAGAGAGATATCGACTGTTACTTTCGTGGTCTGCACCATATAGATTGAACAACCTCGACTCTTGTCGCTTATCTAAAATCTACTTTTGAACATTTAATCAGTAAAGATCCTTGAGTCTTTGTTGTATTATGGTATACAAGACCTTTGAGTATTTTACTGGGCATTTTCATGGTCCATTGTTCCCTGAATAATCACATGATTTGTATAAAAAAATACGAGCAACGCAAACTGCGAATAGAATAGAAGAAACTATTGAGCACTTCTTGTTCTTTATACTCTCCCCATAGACTGCACTGCTGTGGATCGACCTTGAGAATAACGGATACCTTGGAATTCATTCGAAGAAACAAATTTCGGTGCTTTTTAACAGGGCCAATCGAGTCTGAGTGACGGGGAAAAAACTTAATGTTTTAGCCAAATGTCTAAGTTTTTGTGAAATTCTACAACTTCTTAGACAACTATGGCTAATCACGTCTTAGACACTGATAAATAACTGATCAATTATGTTGTCAAAAGAATTCGATTCTCGACGTTAACCAGAAATTGACATGCTCAGAATAACATAACAAACGTTTGTGTGTAAACGCATTTGTTGTGAAGTGGACTTGAAGTGTAAAATAACAAACCTCACACATAGTCCAGACCACAAGTAATGAAAACGTTTCCAATATAACTATGTGAAATAATTTTAAGAATTGATGAAAGCTGTAACACTAAAAAACGAAATTAATAATATGAAAGCTTAGAAAGCTCGAGTAAAATATATTCTGCGCTAGGCAAAAAATTTGTACCCAGGCGGGGAAAATACTACAAAAAGGAAGTTATAAGTCAGAAACCAAACGCACTGCGGCATACTAGAAAATCGAACCGACCAATCTGAGTTACTTAGAAATTATTCGATGCCACTGGAAAAAGTAAGTAGGATCTCGGGTGATAAAGCGATGATTTCGGCACGAATGTTTTCTTGCTTGCTGGCCTACACTTTACTTTTCAAATAACCTCACAAAAAGAAGTTCGGTCCGAGGGGTCAAATCAGGAAATCTGGGTGGCCAGTCAATGTCGCCTCTTTAAAACATAAGACGTCTTGGAAATTTTCGTTGCAGAAATGGTTTTTAGCGCAAACAACGGCCCTAACAGTCACTTACTTTTTGGTCATTTAAAAGTGTTTTATAGATCTCGTATGGCTTTTTCGTTCCCCAAATGTAAAAATTTGGTTTATTAATACCTTGTGGTATAATAATTTGCTTCCAAAAATAAGATTTTTTTTAACCATTCGAGCGATTGTTTGTTTGTATTTCAATCGACGTGGACGGTATGCCGACGACAATACGACACTTTGAGGTTCTGGTGAACGCTCTCTTTAACCGCTTCATCAAATTCATTGAAATATCTTGCTTGGTCAATGATGAATGGCTTGTTGAACGATCTGTTACTGTCCCGTGCTCAACAAAACTCAAAACCGAGCGACGAATTGTGTTGGTATGCACATTCAGTTAAAACAACCGAACGACGGTTTTCGGAATGGTTAAACTTGGCTCATGTTTTCCGTCAATGAGGAGTTGAAAAATGTCAAAGTTATTTAATGTTTACGTAGAGACCTAAAAGATGGAGCAACCTGTATTTTAGACCAATACTTTCCAATGTGAAATAAAAATCATAAGAAAGTTTCAGCGGTTTAATATCAGAGAAACACCTCGCATCAAACAATGTTGCTTTTACATCTCCAATAATTTTTGAATACCAATAATTTTGTTTAAAGTACGACAACTGGAAGGATGCATTGAAATGAACTCTGTTTCGGAATATTGAAAACTGGAGAAGGAAATTATCAACGGTTAACAAGGCAACTCAGTCTAAAAGGGCCAGCCACTTATTAAAAGTAACACACCCCCTAAGTATTCCTATATTTCAGACACGCCTGTTCTGGCCAACGCTCTCTTGAACCACTTCAACTAGTTCATTTGAATATATTGGTCATTAATGAATGGCATGTTGATGATCTCTCACTGGCCAATACTCAATAAAATACAACACCAAACGATAAATAATATTGTCAGACAATACCATCCATGATTTTTCAACAATATGCACGTTGAGTTAACACAACACAACTGAATAACTTTTTTCGACATGGTCAAAATTGTACTGAATTGACGTTTCAAAAACCAGACATGTTTTAAGTCAATCGGTTGACAAATCTCAAAGTACCGACGTATAAAACGTCGCATCCTGTATTAGGGACCAATACTTTCGAATGTAAATTAGAAAACCTCAAGAAATTTCAACAGTTCTATACTCTTCTTGCTTAATATCAAAGAAAAAGCTCCCATCAAAGAATGTTGCAACATTTGCTGACAGAAAATTGGACTTAGCGAGTTTCAGTTCCTGAATTTGCCTCAAAGTGCAATAACTGGAGAATCAATCTTTCGATTGCAAATTATCAATATTTTTCTCTGGAGGAGGAAATTATCAACATTTAACAAATCAGACAAGCCGACATATGACACGATTAATTGAGAGAGAGTATTGGGTATGCGTTTGAATGGCTAGGCCTAGTCAAACAAATCATGTTGGAAAATGTCCTTCGATCGTTTCATCACGTTCTTGTGAAATTAAATTAAGTTGCAAAGTGATAACGTATAGAAAGCGATCTTCTGATTGTGTATTTATTATTTTTATTATTATCAAGTAATTCAACCTGGAGCTTTATCTACGACATGTGACATTTTTTAAAATAAACAAAAGCTTTCAAATTAATTTTAAAACTTGCAAATGCACAGCTGAGTAAGATCTTGTGCTTCACTAATAA
Source organism: Tipula lateralis (assembly GCA_963932295.1). Lineage (NCBI taxonomy): Eukaryota > Metazoa > Arthropoda > Insecta > Diptera > Tipulidae > Tipula > Tipula lateralis. The sequence goes on from OZ010736.1 coordinate 145,304,113, forward strand.
AGGATATGAAGAGGTTAGTGGAGTAGAAGCAAAGTATAAAGTCACTCAAATCCATATTGAGTTTCGTTTTCACGCGAAATTGTACACAAACAGACAAAAGCAAACGAGCTAGCACTTCTATAGCAAAAATATGAAATATTGTTGACATCTTTAGAAATTTATTACACTCCATCAGCTTTTCATTTTGTGTATTGTAAATTTTTTCGCTTTTCAATTGTCACAGCATGGATATTATACGAATACATAATATTTCAAACATAATTTTAATGCAACTTAAAACCTATACCTAAAAATACATATAACATACCTAACCACTAAGATATGACGACAACACAACGTCAACACACACTCACGTATTCATATTCAAATCGTATATTTATGCCTCTATTATAATGTATTATTGTGATTATTATTTATGTATTTGTGTGTGTGTATTTACGCATATATACGTAAAATATAATAATATTCATGGGGTGATTTTCCAGTGTGCCGTGTTCGAATGGATTATATTGTTAAGTTGAAGAATTTTCACTTAGAAAACTAAATACAATAACACATCATCATCCCTCTTCTCGTTTTTTGAACATTTTACATGTTATATACACTCATCAAAGAATCGTATCTTCTCGGTACCATCTTAAGTATTTTGCTCGATACTATGTGAACGTATAACAACAAAAAACCCGAGCGTACCCTAACACACATCGACACATTTTTTTGAAACACCATACCATTATATAAATTTTATGTTGATGTGCCCCTCTCTCTCTCTTTCACTCTATCGTTCATTCGATGTATCAAAACCTGGCAGCAGGAAAATATGTATATTCGAAAATGAAAAGGAAAAAATTATTAATTTTCAAGATGTGGCAAAATTATGAGGGTAGAAGGAAGTTTCGAATATATGTGTGTACAGTACAATGGATTTTCCATTGAACAAATGATAAAATTCAAGTAACGCTCAAACAACCTTTAAGTTGTTAGCGAAGCAAAACGAATTTCAAACGATAACACAAAAAAATCACAACACAAACACATATAAGCACTAAACTACCTTAAACTATAAATCTAATTTAGAATTCATATTATATGCATACATATACAATATGTTATATAAAATGTGTGTCTGTAAATGTGTGGGAGTATAACTCGCGATTTCATAAATTTAATAATTGCATTATATAGCGCGTATATGCAGTGACTAAAAAACACTTTGAACGCAAAAAAAATTTTTTTTAATTAACTCAAGGTTGAATTACGTAAGTAAATTTATACTTAACAAGCGCTTATTTTAAGAATTTAATTAAGTTTTGTTTTTAATTGAATTTTTATTAAATACTTTGACTTTCGTAACCTACATAATCACTGTGCAAAGCAATTATTAAAATGTGCAATGAAGATAATTTTTTTTTGACGTTGAACAATGCAAGTGAAATTAATTTGGCGGAAAGTTTGCAATAAGTTGGTGAACGGCATAATTAGGATGAGACATGATAAGCGTTTTATACTTTAGAAACCTATATATAAAGGGTTTTCTTATAAGAGGTTTCATTTTGATATTTATCGAGTGTTTTTTAAGAGAAATCGTTGAATGTTAATTTCATTGTAAAGAGGGAGGTGTCATTATTCATTAACATTTGAAAACGATATCAGCCAAATGGCCGGGCTATGCTAGCAGCACCATATTTTTTCATGACAAGAATTCCATCTTTAAGGTCTTGAATCGATTGTGGAGCTTTGGCATAGGCCTTATCTTTCACGTGGCCCCAAAGAAAAAGTCTAAAGGTGTTAAATCACAATATCTCAGCGCCCAACTGTGATCACCTCTGCAAGAAATAACACGGTCAGGAAACGAATAAATAAATATCGTCCACATCAATATCCTCCAATTTCGGACATAAATCTTTAATCATAGCTCGGTAGCACAATCCATTCACCGTAACAGTTGCACCACCCTCATTTTTAAAAAGTAAGGTACAATCACCCCACCAGCTCAAAAAAGAGGCTTTTCAACAATTATTCTTGGACTTTCTGAGCTCCAAATGCGCCAATTCTGTTACTAACGTAGTATCCGAGGTGAAAAAGGGCTTTATTACTGACGGTAATTTTTCGACGAAAATCCAGATCAATTAGCCAAGATACGACGTTTATGGTGATCGCCCAGCTTGAGTTATTGTGTTAACTGAACCTTAAGACCTAAGTCTCTATGGAAAATATGGTGTAATATCGTTTGTGAAATGTTTAATTCCAAAACAGATGCTGTTAATAAATGTACGTGGACCGACATATTTCCGCAAGATTTAAGAACAGTGAACGGTCAGCTGTGTACCACTTATCGCCAAGCTGGCCAGGAACTAAATCTTCTGGAAAATGATGCACATTGGGACACTGCACTCGCTGATGCATCGAACACTGCTCGAGCCCAGCCAATACACACGTTATTGGCCATAATATAGAAGCCATGTAATCCAAAACACCTTTGAGAAAAATACAAGGATTACAACATGAGTGAAAATACTACTCGCGAACCAACCAGCGGACGACCTTTTTGATCGCAACAAGAAACACACTTTGATTTTGACGAACTGGGGAAGTTTGTTCAGACAAATCTTCCGCAGTTGGTTCCAGAACAATGCATTGCGTATGACAGAATTATGCGTGCAATCACAGAACATAGCGGTGGACTGTTTCTCATAGATTAGCCCGGTTGGCAACCATACGATCACAAAATAATATTTCAACGGCCATTGCATCATCTGGAATTGCGGCAACTCTTTTGGATGGTGGGCGAACAGAGCATTCAGCATTAAAACTGCCGTTGAATTTACAAAATAATGAGGCACCAACATGCCACATCAGCTAAACCTTTACACGCAAAGTATACTCCAAACGTGTCAATCATATGGGACGAATGTACAATGTCTCACAAGAAAGTATTGGAGGCGCTTCATCGTACACTGCGAGATGTGAGAGGACGAATCTTCCGATCTGCACACTAATTTTTTTGTCTGGTAATTTTCGGCAAACACTGTCGGTTATACCACGTTCACAGATAGAAGCATTCTGTATTGTTCGGGTGAACAGTGAACAGATGAGCCAATGCGTCACTGGTATACAAATTTGGATGTCCTTTAACTGCTTTACCTTCTTTGAGACGATGAAACTTTTAAGCCGATGCATTCCATGTATAGAATTTCGGTACCACAGAATAAACTAGAGTCTTTGCAAAAATATCATCTGGGCACAATGAGTTATTGCCGGTGGAACCAATGCTCTTGCACGTACATTATTTACATAAATTCTTATGTCCTCAAAAACGTTTCGTTTTACTTCATTGGAATGAAAGTGGCGCCATCTGACGAAATTCATGAAGTCATTGGAATGAAAGTGGCGCCATCTGTCGAAAATTGATTGTACCAACTCCGATACCTTCGTGGCCTCATGGTCAAGAAGAAGAAGAAGAAGATAGATGGAAGAAGATATAAATAGGCACAAAGTCGAAGTTTAAATTTCGTTTGAAATAGCATTCGTTTAGAGGCTGAACACATTATTGGGAGCTTTTGCTTTCATTTTCTATTCGTATAGGATGTCTATGGTTTGAATCCGTATTATCAAAGCATTCTTGATTGTGATTTATCTGTGTTATATTATTAACGAACTTGTATTATTAACCATTCCACTCGCAACAATGTATAGTGGTGCATACATTTTGGTCTTATATATTTCCTTATCTGATGACCATTTCTCAAGCTGAAATCGGCTATCAATATCGTTACCACTTGAGGCGATGAAGAGATTACCTCCGGCGCTCTACGAAAATAAATTCAATTATAAAAAAATTCGAAGGATTCGAACCAGCTACTATTTTGACCACTACTACGTATAACTTGCACCATAACCACTCGAACATTGACTTCCATAACATTTACTCGATTGATATGCGCAAATTCGTTATATTGTAATCGCTATGTGATTTCCTAAGTGTCAGAATTTTTTAACTTGGTCTAAATGACTGTTTCGATCGTTTTTCAATGCCCAATATTTGTATTTGTATATGTGTTGGGCCAAAAGTCACTTATAATCCTCTTATTACTTTCAGTCTCAAACACCTCTTATCAGTAATGTTTCGAGGTTTTACAACAATAATGCAACGAGGTTGCACTCACGATATTCCATACTTTGTGGAACGTAATAAATCTTGCCCTCCACTTTCTCGTTTTTTCTATAGTCTATAACTAAGGTATACCAATTCATTTACCTCTTCGATTTCTTTTGTTTTTAGGCTTCAGCTACTATCTCCATGATTGACCAAAGTGCTTTGCTTCAGCTAAAATTGTTTTCTTCCATTTCATCGCTAATCTTTCGATACTGACCTTTCCCATGCGGCTCCGATCGAATGATCATACTCGTTATATCACTTGGTGATTTCCACAGCGTATGCGGTCAGTTCATCTCCACTTTCGTCTTTTATTTCGATCTCTATGTCTTACTAACATGAGACCTATAATCTTGAGTTTATCTTGAGGCCAACTTCGTTAGCTAGATCTGATAGCTGTTGTATTTTCTGATGCATGTCTGAGTGTTTGTGAGTGAGCAGCCACATGTAATCTGCACAGTCCAGATTATTTCGTTTACCTGTTAATTCCAATTGTACGCCATTAGGAGACGTGCGATTTTTATTTCTCGCTTCACATCATCCAATACGATGAGGAACAGCATGACTCGGTTACCACAGCATCCCTCTCCATTTCTCCTATGAATGCAATCAATTTTGGGATGCGTATTTCACAAAGCATCTTACCATATTGAGTTCCTATATCTTACCAAATGCGCGTTCGAAACCGACGAAGATGAGGTACAGTGGTGAATTCCATATTCACTGGATTTTTCAGTAATGATACAAATTGCGTTAATGTGATCAGTGCTATTTTTTCTTGGTCTTTAACCAGCTTGTTTGTTTCTTCATTTTGAATTGATCGTAGTTGAGATTCTGTCAAGAATGATCAATGCGAGTATCTTTATTGTTGGATTGAACAAAAAGATACCTCGCCAATTTTACCAGTCTCCAAGGTACCCTTTCTTTGGGATTGTAGTTGTCAAGCCTTCTTTCTCTTTAAATTGTATTCAGCTCCACAATTCTTGGATTATCAGTGTAAGTATATGCTTGCAGCTGTAGATGAATTACCTTTAAAAATTTCAGCGGTTATACTGTTTGTTCTATCGGCCTTGTTGTTCTTAAACTTTACAATGGTACTTTTAACTTCCGGCTCTGTTGGTGGATTTGTATTTAAAATTTCGTTGTAGGTGTCTTCTTCAAAATATTATTTCCATATCTCTAACTGTGCGCTTCATTCGTTGTTAATACCTGACCAGTATCATCCCGTATAGCTGGTATTGCCGGTGATTATCCGACTACGCCTTGTTCACTTGGCGTACTGTTTCTTTGTATCTGTGTTTTACGTCCGACCTATTTTGTTGGTACATTTGTATAAAGCTTGTTGACAGCATTCCTCAATCTTTTTCTATTTATCATCACTAATCCAAGATTACCGATTGTATTCTTGATAGCTGAGTAATCCCGTGGCAGTTTTGTTGTATGCTATATTGGTGCACTTCGTCATATTTTTCTTAATATTTCTTTAGAGACCGACTTCCTCGTCGCAGGGAAATGTCTTCCGATTTTGCCCAATATATTCATTTAGTTTCGCTTTGAATTGAAGCTTTTGTGAGTTGATACTTAAGTTAGCTTGCCCCACTTCACAAAGTGTTTTCCAAATTGTGTTTCCTGTGTATTGTGTTGAATACTAGTTTGAATTTCACAAAACTTGTAGCTATCTTCTGCAAATTCTATTTGTTATGATGCGAATGGGGCGGGCTATGTTTACACGATTGGTACTTCGACTAAGTTTACCGAAATCTTGTTCGTTTATTATTTTGGTGTTTGTTGTTGATGAAATTCAATTCCTAGAATGATCATTACTAATACTTTTATCCTAGTGTTAAGGAGTGATCATCTGCTCGCTTTGTACTTTAAGAGATCAACTTTCTTGGAAAACGTTATGATACGATTAGTGAGGTCAAGTAGAACTTTGACTATAAACTTAGTCCCATCATAAGGCATTTTACCTTGTGAGGAAGTAAGTAGAACGTAAGTTGTTGTTCTAGTGAGTCATTAATTACAGATTTTGTACGTGTTTTGATACAGGGTGGGGCAAAAGTCCCGCATCCATTTTAATTGCTCGCCATCTTGGTTATGTGACGTTTACCTCAGTTTCGCTTTAACCATTGTGTTGTGTAGACGCACCAATTTTATAATGAATGAATATATGCCATATGAACGAGCAGAAATAGTGACAACAATTATTGAAAATAATCATTCCATTATTATGCCACTCAGCGGAAATTGCGTCAAAAATATCCTAATCGTTCAGTACCTCACAAAACCACTATTTGTCGTATACATGCGAATTTTCGACAGTACGATACGACAGCAAACAGATCTCGTTCTGGAAGACAACAGACGTCTCGTAAGGCTGAACATGTGGCTCTGGTGCGCGATAGTGTTGCAGTGTCTCCAGAAACATCATTGGAGACGTCGTTCCTAATTACACATTTCTGCACGCAGTTTAAGGCGAATTTTGAAAACTGATTTGAAAATGTTCCCGTACAAAATTCAATTAGTCCAAAAATTGCTACCGAGTGCTCCTGATCAACGAGTTGAGTACAGTAATGCAATCCAAAAGGCTGTCTGGTGAAATTGAAGATTTTTCGTCTAAATTGATAATGAGAAACGGTTTTGGGGAACACAAAATCCTCAATTAGTTCATCAAACATCATTGCATCCCCTTAAAATTAGCGTATGGTGTGTTATTCATGGAAACATCATTGATCCTTTTTTTTTAAACTGACCAAGGTAAGGAAGTTACTGTTACTGCCAAACGGAACCAAGACATGATTCGAAATTTTCTTGTGCCTGAAATGGAAGAGCAAGGATTAGAGGACATGCGGTTTCATTAAGATTGGGTCATATCACACACAACCCGTTCAACAATTCAATTATTGAATAAGGTTTTTCCACAAAGACTAATTTCGCGAAATGGCGATTTAGCATGGCCAGCCAGATCTTCGGATTTAACAGCATCAGATTTTTTGTTATGGGATTTTTTAACATCAAAAGTTTATTAGAATAAGCCCCAAACGCTTGGGACCCCCATTAATTTGAAACATTTGTAGTAATTAGAAAATGGCCAAGCCTATGAATTTCGTAATAAATGGGCAAGAATCTCAATCGTTGCTTTGTCGATTAATTTAATCCACGTAGCGATTTACGATGAGAATTTCACAAAATTCACTATAGTAGATAAGCTGTTGGTATACTAACTACAAACTCGACTATATTTTGATTGAATGAGCTTTCGCACTATATAATTTGAGATACTTAATTCTAACACGGTGGTTTGATTTGTGTGTGTTACAAGTGATGAGCCTTTAATCTGCATATATCTAGATTTTTTACAATATATCAATTTACTAACAAAACCACCAAACAGATGTTTTGTTTGTCCAAAAAATACCACAACCATACAACTACATCCCCTACGCAAATTTTTGTGATAAATTTCCAAACGCGTCATATACATACATAAAGCTGCATTTTCACGCCATTCCATAATTCGGGATGTACAATCCCGAAAATTTACAAATTTTACATATATTTATGTCTATATGCTTCTGCTACACATATATATTGTGTGTACATGTTCCTGCAAAGTCACGATGATTGTGTAATAATATCACACGCAGCAGAAGCAAAGTTGTAAGTCATAAAAATGAATATTTATTACATAAATCATAATTTTTTTTATGTATCTTCGATGTATAACACATTCAGCGCACACATTGCTATATATTTGGTATATAGGTCCTCTAGAGCTGGGAGGGTGATTAGATATATATATATATACAAGCACATGGGATGGGTGAGTGAAGTATAAAAGATAAACCGCGTTAAATATAAAAATATATCGTATTATGTGTATATCGAATGTAGACGTATCGAATGTCAGTGTGATAAATTTTGATTTAATAGTAACATTTTGCCCATATATAGTCGAGGGAGTGAAAAATATAATTTAATAGTTTTTCATTATTATATAAAATCCTTCACACTTAATGAGATAAATTTCATTATTGATAATCGAAATGTAATGGGGATTATATGCATATATACTTTAGCATTGACCTCCATTTACTCCCCCATTCGATTATATTTATATAAAGGGTGATCTAATAAGAGGTTCCAGAGTTTTTTTTGAAATAATATACTGTCCATGACTGACTCTTAGGTACTTTATTCTATGGGTCCTATTTTCCAGCACTCTTTCGAGCATTTCGGCCGATACTCCGGTAATTACGCGTGCTATGTTCGCTTCTAATGCAGGATTCGATATAAACAGATCGACTATACCAATTTCTTGAATGTTTGGCAATAAAACTTTATTGATCATCCCTCTATTAGTTTGCGCTATTGACGTTTACATGCTGTCCTTCCACACGTGGATGATGCCACCTACTAATAAACCCCAAACAGAACATTTTCCAGGATACATTGGAAATACGACCAAGATTTCTTTAAACCAAGATCTCTTTTCAAAATACACCACAATCTGCTATATGAGAAACCCAGAGTTTGAGAACGGCGTCAAATAGATTGATTGCGGTCTTCACGTACACTTTACGCTACAGCAGCAGTATTCACATTACATCAACTTCTACTCTGAACAAAAATGTCTTATGAACATGACAGTTGTCAGGTACGTATCACCTCCTATTGAATGACCCTTTATATACAAAACATAGAGGGGTTGAAAATCATGTATGGGAAATTTTTAATTGAAAATTGTGGTTTTTCTGACCATCGTCTGCCAGCTAAATAATTACTTAATAAACAATCATAATTGCCCAACTCTGTCTAGATTAGGTACACAAACATATATACAATCGGGATTGCGTGTAGAAGAACATACCAATTTATTATTTGATTAAATTGCCTGCAATCCAACTATTCCATTATCGTAATTTTTCATAAAAACAAAAAAAAATTGGAAAACATTTTTTAATAAAAATTTTTTTACCCCAAGAGTAAGGGGTTGTGTATACACAAGTAATCAACAATAAATACAAAAATGTTGTTATACATGACTATGTGCATATAAGAGGAGTATGGTGTACATGCAAAGCTGCAATTTAGCTAAAAAATATTGAAACATATTTTCATCTCATGATACGTAGTTATGTTTTATGAACATGCAGTTTAAAAATTAGATTTTTTTTAGACTTATCGTCCTGTATACACTCAAACCCCGTAATACCGAGAACGGTCGAATGAATTTATACATTGTGTGTGGATATATACTTAAAAATTTCCACTTGTATAAATCTGCGAACATCATTTATGTATATATGGTCGGCTCATCAAAAATCAACATGTAGGTACACATACAGTACGGTCGATTGTAATTGTTCAAGAGGAGTTTTAGCATATCTCGTACGGTATGCGGTATAAAACGATGTACTTATCCGAAAAACATATATAAACTCACACAGGACTGTATTAGGACAAAAGACAAAAGGTATTTGTCTAGTTTTGCACAGATATTTTCACTAAATTATTCATGGAAAATTGACGTAGAATGAAAATTAGAAAATTTTTATGGTCCAATGTACCGAAAACAAAAAAGTCAGATCATATATAGAAAGTTCATAAAATATCATAACCACTGGAGTATATGTAATTTAGTGGGACATACAAAAACCATGATACTTATTCACAAACTACATGTGAGTATGACGAAATCATGATTTAGCTTTGAATGAATATATACATAGGATTAAAAGTCGAGATTAGTCCATTAATTTTTTTTGGTTGACCTTTGTTTGACAATTCTTTTCATTAAATAATTTCATTTCAAAATATGAAGTCAAAAAGCTCGAAAATTATACACTGGAGATAAAACGGTAGACAAAGTTCATACTTGATTGAAGAACATTTTAAATGGCTTTTATAGGCCATTGGTGGCCCGTACCGTGTCACCAATCGGGCTACATCGGTTTTGATCACGAGCCAACGCTTCATACTATTGCAAGCAACTAGAAGATGCCAGCGGCACTCACTGTTCGACATTTTTACCTTATCCGCATTTGCCTGATATTTTAATTTCAGAGGACGACAAAGATTGATTGCCAGCGGCAAGACGAACCTTGATATTCTGTCCCACACTATTGTCGTGAGTAATAAGAGATCCAAGATACTTAAATCTCATCACTTCTTCAAACTTGCGCTTACCACTACTGAAATCAATTACGTCTGAGTCTCGAAAACCAGAGATAAATTTGAAAGAGCTTTAAGTTGTTTATTAATCTTGTTTAAGATTTAAAAGTTTTGAAGCTTAGTTATTTAAATAAACAACTTTTTAAGGTAAAGCTCTTTTCTCGACCACTCCGGTTATAGAAAATAGAATAATTATAAAACGAGCTTTTTTGGCTTTTGAACCGGGAACATAAAAAACGTATATATACAAACGATAAAATCAAGTTTAAATAATTGACTAGAGTCTCTGACACTATCTTGAGCATTATACCTGAAAAGCAGAGTTTCTAGTCTCAGCCACTTATGATTAACCCTGTGTATATCAAAATTTTTATATAACGTTTTCATATATTTCTGTATATATACTTTATATCTTTCAGTCATCTCTGAGAAGCTTGCCACTAATTAAATATAATGACGGTATTCGATTATGTTATTTGGAAATTTACATAACTGGCCGAAATCATATAGAAGAACTATACTATATCAATATACTTGATGTGAATGTCGCTAGTTTGAAAGTGTTTTTCCAAAAGAGCATGTTTTATCATTAATTGGAGGTCGTTGATGAATATTTTCACAAATTACAATGATCTATTGTCGAATTTTATCATAACTTTCAAAAAAGCTGTTCTGCTGCATCACTCAGACCAGAACAACAACACTCCCATTTTCTAGATGATCTAATAATTTAGACCATTTCGATGAAGGTACAGATACTAGATTTACTGCTTTTAGTGCCACAAGAAATTACGAATCATTAAGCAATATTTTATGCAGCTAGGTCCGGTCCAACCTGTAACTATAGTTCATATCTGATTGTACGAAGAAAACGTTATTGAAGATTTGTAAAATATTCCTTAACACGGGCAGTAACCAAATGTCTTGATGAAAATAGGCATTTCATTCATTGGAAAAAACTGTATGATGGTGGTCGACTGTAACTAGTCGAAATACAACAAATCAGAAAGGTTGAATAACGATAACAAATGAATTGGACATTTGATAAAAGTGTTCGGTGAATCATGAAAAATTACTTGAAAATAGAAAACATAAACTGTCAAGCACCAGCCGATGTTCAGAAACAATTCGATTACAAAGATTAACATATTGCATTGCTTGGTAGCTCGTTGAGATTTATCGATCTTTTGTCATTAAAGATAGATAATAATTTTAATCATCAACACTTGGTTTGAGTACAACTCACTGGAAATGATTGTATACATCGCTTAGTGATAAGATAGGCAAATTTTAGTTGGATTATCAAAAAATATACAATTTTGAGTGGTTTCAAGGCAAGTATTAAGGCAAGACATTATAAAAGCATCATGAAAATTGAAAATTGATTTATACTTTTTGTTAAGGTAACCGTTCGAATGATTTAAGAAAACTTAATCTGGACACTTCATTTGAGGGTTATGGAATCATCACTTAAATAAGTTTACGAATTTCCATATCAAGAATGCTTATAATCCAATAGACTTGGATTAAGAAAATCAATTTCAATATTCAAATATTCGACAAGCCTACCACAGTTAACATCAGCGGTAATGGTGTATAACAACTACGGTGCAGTTAATCAAAACTTCTCAAAAAATCTTCATCTATCGTCCAATGACAGGACTTTTGGACGAACGACTTTTACATATTTTGCGACACTTAAATGTATTCTGAACAAAAATAATCTGTTTTTTGAATTCGGAAAGCTTTCAATACGTCACGAGCTTATATAAAAGCTTTTTAGTCAATAATCTTAATTCTTGTGTATCCAGATAAAATAATATCGCAATATCAGCATGATGTAATTTTTTATTTAAAAGCTCATCTCATATTTGACTATAACTTCCAATGAAATCTGGGAATGTCATTGTGAACGTATAAGCATCACATATAACAATAAGAGTATACATGAAAATGACTTAAGATTGAAATTATAATTTATGAAGCTTTTTTTTGACTTATTTATATTTAAAGTCGAAACACATAAAAAGTTTTCGTCAGCTTTTTTCAAGCAAAGTAACCAAAGCTACTTTTCAAAGTTCTAGATGTGTTTACAGATATAATCTATGGGTTAAAAGCAGTAAACGGCCCTAATGGCGTCTCAACTGAGTCCTTACGAATCATTAATACGAATTGTTGCGCATTGTATGTGGTCAGCCTAATAAATGTTTCTTATGTCAATCTAGTTAATTGTTGGTTAATGGCGAGATCGAACTCGAGACCATGGCGTGATGAGAAACTCTTTTAATCATTAAGCTAGAACCTACAACCTACAGGTATAATTGAGGAATTATCACGATTATGTAGGAGAGTGGACTGTCATGAGCAACATTGTTCCTAGCCCAATATCAAAATGATAGATCCATTGTTATCCTATCCAAATGAATTTTAAATTCTGCAGAGCTGTCAAAAACATAAGATGAGTAATTTCAAATAAAATTAACCTGAGATTCAACATATTAAAGAAAGAAAATACTGTTTTTCTATTATGGATCAATTTCCTAATTGAAATCAAGTTAATAATTTTTAACATATTTCATCAAAATCTGTCAAAATCGATCAATAGTTTAAAACTTTCAAATAGTGATATAGAGTTTCAGTTTTAAGAGGGTAACAATTTTACCATAGAACTGTAATCTCAAGCACCCACCACTGAATTGTGGGAACTCAAAGGTGAAATACTTTACTCAAAGGTTATATATACCTTACCTAATAAAACAGCAAGAGTAATAATGACCCGGGTTATATACGAAGTTCAAAGCAAGCTCAAC
>OZ010736.1:145319752-145644752 GCA_963932295.1 Tipula lateralis
AAAAAGCAATTTTCCCAATTGGATATATGCTAAATAATAACTTTTACAAGTTCCAAGTCTCCTCTTTTACTACTCTCTTTTTCGAACAGAGTTACTAAGCATATTTTAACCATTTCTTTCGTGTGGGTTGTTTAGCGTGTTTATACGTATGGATACGAAAAGGAAAGCTTTTTACTAAACAAAAGAAACGAAAAGTTGGGAATATGAAAATTATCCTTTTTTGAACTTTTTTTTCTGTATGTAACGCAACGCATATCCCGGTGTACAACAACAACAGACAAAAAAAGGAAAATTTCCATTTAGATGTTTAATATTTTCCGAATAAACATAAAATCAATTTTCACTGTTTATAGTTTATATACACTCATATATATTGTGTTGTTGTTCGGAAAATGTAGATCCTTATATCCATATACGGAAAATGTTGTTATAAATTTTCACGATTTTTGGGAAAAACAGATAATTTTACATCGTTTCCGCGCGGCTATAAACTTGATGGTAATCTTCACCGAGGAGACCCTATTATACACAAAAGTCCGCGTTTAGGATGGTATAAATAATCCCTTTTATATTTTTGTTTTGTGTATGTACATTGTATATATGTGTGTGTGTACGGTCGCAAAAGGATTACGATAATTTTCTTTTATTCTTGCAAGTGTTATATTTTCTTCTGAATCCATATTTTCGGTATATATAAGTATTATCTTAATTCCATCAAGTCACGCACAATGACGTTAATTACTTTATCTAATATTTTATTGGTCTAGTACAATGTTTTGTCTTTTATTTTGCTTATGTTGCTGTATGTATATAAGATTAAGACAAGGCCATAAAACATATTGTCTTTTTTCCATCATACAAAGTGGGATAGATGAGTATCGTACAGTAATTAAATTTTTAATAGGATTCATTTACTCGACAAGATGATGACAACACTATAAAACTTAAAGTGTTTGACATATTCGGTATTTTTGGTGGGAGATGATATAATACTGGCACATAATTCTGTTTTACTATGTATACTTGGGTCCTGTATATAAAAGCTCATTATCATTGGATAGTTATGGTTAAATTATGGGTTTTGTTTAAAACATTATCCGTTTTAGACTACCAGTGGCGTATAGAGCACTTTGTGCCGGTGATGACGGTACGTTGGAATAATAGTATTACACTGATTTCAGATGAGTAGCGTTCGACCACAGCGCAACAGTTGGAATAGACGGTTATATGGCGTATCGGAATGGTCGAGACTCCAGATAGACTCAAGCACAAACAATAACATCTGCCACAAATATGAAACGTAATTCCTGCTGATGTTGCCCCCACCCCATTTCGCAAATATAAAGAAAATTTAATTCAGAAATATGAACTATTTATGAGGTCCCGGAGGACGAAAACAAGCATTTCGCGCTCACCCTGGTAAGAAGATATAACATTTGGGTGGCAGAGTTAACATTGATTTAGACGCTCCCAACATATGTAAATATCTGGATTAGAACTTATTTGTCAGCTTAAGAAAAACCATACACTCTATGTTTAGCGCACACACTTGGTATAACAACTAGCCCTAACACTTTCTTCACAATTTTACATTACGTATAAATATTGTGACGAATCACAGATGTCACCTGTGACAGTTAAAGAGTCAAACACTATAGCAGTAATTTTGGAGCTACCCTGTAACCAAATGTTTACACATACAAACAAAATAAAAATAAATAACGAAATAGGCAGAGCGAACCAAATACGACACAACGAAACTTCGCGAAGTGTAGAGATGCAAAATAATGGAATGTTCTATAATTATTTGCGTCGTATAAATAGATGTAGACATTTGAGTTACGGAACAGTTCAATTTTGAATTTCGAAGTGTTAATATTGGGAAGTGATAAAAAGTGAAAGTAAAGTGTTAAAATAATTGTAGTGATAATTATTGTTTAAAATAAGTGTAATAATAATTATTTGTGAATTAATTGTTGAATTTTTGTAGGAAATAAATTTAGTTCAAATTTAAAGTTTGCGAGTTTATATTCACAATTCAGTGATCGAACCGGATAAATAATTTAAATACACTCGGCGAAATCGTAACAATATAAAGCGGTCGTTTTTACAACTAATAACTGTTCACTAGTACATCTCTTAGTAAGAAAACCACCCTCATATGTTTTTCTTTTACAGTAACCAAGTGATAGTGCTATACATGCAGATCATGTCGAAGGGAAAGAGATACTTAATCTACCATAATAGTGTTAAGCCGTCCATCTCAAAATCAACTAAACGGAAATTGTAGTGTTGATCACACTTGTTTTCATGTATGAATGTGGGAGTTGAACCTTGACGAACACAAAGTGGCTATGAGTGCAAAAAATGGATTCTAACATTTGAAAGAAAGAACTATAATATATATAGGTATATGTCCCGAGAAGAAACGTTAAATCGCATTTTGAGCTATTTTTAATCGTAATCAGCTTATCCGGACCAAATACCTTTCGACGAGCTCGCTTTCGGTGACGATGATTCAACGGTGTAATGAGCGATCTGGAATCTT
Source organism: Tipula lateralis (assembly GCA_963932295.1). NCBI lineage: Eukaryota > Metazoa > Arthropoda > Insecta > Diptera > Tipulidae > Tipula > Tipula lateralis. Next base: position 145,322,301 of record OZ010736.1, read on the forward strand.
CTAATTGTTGATAACAGTATGAAGAGATGGCTCGTAATCAAAACCAAAGGAATTAATTTTTGTCAAAAACAATATGTTGGGTGAGGCTGAGTGAACGTTGATTCAGTCTCCACTAATTACATATTCAATATCTCCTTGCACGAAAAATTTTTGTTTTCGAATTTCGATAGCTCATAGGTAGCTCAAAACTTTGAGCTGACATTTTTTATTTTGAAGGAGAGGAGCGATTTAAAAGATTTTAATGCACCAAATGAATATTATGAAAATAATGACGGACAAGGATTTGTCGAAACGGCTTTGGTATCGGTAATTTTTTTATTCGATAAGTACTGTAGGAGTCAAGGATTAGTTAATATAGGAGTGAAAAAAATCCATTTTTATAAATAAAAATTATCTGAACTTTTTATGAAAATTCAGTGAAGTTAATTTGAATCTTGGAATAGGTTTTATGAACTGATATTCGAACCGAAAATTATTTGAAGGTGAAATAGATCAAGCTTTCAACTAATAATCAACGATGGTGACTCCATTTTGTTGAAGGGCTGTAACCGATATATCTGCCCCACTTTTATAAGGTTGACTATTTTAAAGAGAGTCCATCATAGCCTTGTTGTTATGATCGGCTCTCTTTAAAATAGTTGTCTCTTAAATGAATTATTTTAGCTAGATAAGTCAACCGAAACTTACTATCTCAAGGTCACATTTAACTCTTGTTCAATTGCAGTTCAGTTTAATGGCACGTGTTTGCTGATAGCAGTGTGTACAATGAAGGTTTGTTCTTGACTCATATAATTATTAATCTGCACTATTCAAAAACATTTGAATATCGGTCTCCGAAACCCACCTACATATATATTATAGTTTACAAAAAAGAGAAGAATGATGGGGCACTCTATCAAATAATTTAGACAAGTCCATGGATAATTTATAGATGCCTTTAAACCCTGATAAATTTTAACACAGGTGAATGTGCTATCCAGGTAAATATTTTTTTAGAGCATTAGTTATGGAAAGCATTTGCTGCTTTCTGCAGAATCGTCGGTGGTGTAGTTGTTCCCCATTGTCAAACTTGATTAAAATAAACGCACTCTTCCAAACAGTTTAACAGGTTATAGATTCTAATAATTAATGTCTATAGAGTGGTCTATAGACTTTTTGTAATGAAAATATTTACACTTTTAAATTAACTGAATATTGATTGACGGTAAACGACATTGATAAGTCAACAGCAAATTCAAAAATTTTTATTCTTTATAAATCTCCGAAAAATGCAATTAAACCAACAAACGTCTGTTCAAAAATAGATTTGTGGTTTAAAGTAAACATTCATGGCAATTCGAAAGTTCTGTAACTTTGAACGCGCCTGAAATTACGTCTACTATATTAGAAATCTAATAGATAAAGGCAATTGCAGGAAAGGCAAACCCAATTCCATTAGGCATTAAAATCTGATAAGGTGAAATGTGGTCTAATTTCCTTATGTCTAAAACAAAACAAGTGCAGGTATTAAAAAAGGTTTTTATAATAGTCTACTTGCCCGAAACATACCAAATACGACATCACCATATAGCGGAAATATGGAAGGAAGTAGATGACCCATAAGATGAATACACTAAACAGAAAACGTATCTAACTATTTTTTGTAAATAATATCAGTTGCGATTTTTGCATTAGCGAGCAGGCCCAAAGAGACCTACCAGTTAAATATTATATCATAATATACGTTAACCAGAGAAATGGTATTAAACAATAGAATGTTGATCTAACTTACTACTTCTATAAATTTGGATATCATCAGCAAAAATGATACAGGAATGAAATACCGATTCTTGAGAAGCACTTGCAGTAGCTGGAAGAAAATTAGAATAAATAATTGATAACAAACCCAACAACCGAATTATGTTAAATCGATACTCCAAGAATATGGTTATTTTTTAATTTATTTACTATAGCTTCTCAGAAACAACCAAGAACAAAAGAATTCTTCAGTTAGAGACACTGGTAGGTATTTTGGTTTGGAAACTAGTGTTGGCGAAACATCAATAAAAACAAACCCATCCAAATGGAATTCGATTGACGTTGATAAAGCTGAATTGTTTTAATGGTATTTTTTCCTAGAACGGTATCGATTGTTCCACACAACCTCTTAGAGTTTTTCTCCACCGGTTTAAATTAATTTTGTTAAAATAATGAGAAGTATCCATGGATGACTCAATGTGAAGTATTTTAAAAGCAGCATATTACAACCATTTCCTCCACAAACTGACTTGCGAAGTGGCAAAAAAAGACTCTAATAATAATCTTTCAAATTTTAAGAAAAACTGGTACAGTAGTATTGTGCAAGTATATATAAGTATAATACGTTAGAGAATGCACGAATTCTACCTCAATTACTACAAGTTTTACTACCATGATTTAAGGACGGATGAAGTTTATGGTGTCATTAGAGCAGAATAAATGGTGTTATGGTTTGGGAAGGTATAACCTACTGTAGTACGATTTATGCAAAACGTGCTCCAAAAGCTTCCTCATACAAAAGGATTTTCGGGCCCCTTAAATTCACATTCCAGCAAAATAATAAGGATTGTCAACAAATGAGTATCTCAAAAAGATGTTAATATTGTAACTTGGCCACAGTACTCTTCAGATCTCAAAACAATTGAAAATGTTTGGGAGTGGTTGTCACGAAAAGTATACAAAAGATGGTAAACCGTGGATGGTGAGAATTAATTTGAATTAATCTTTGTTTTAAATTATTAAAGTTGGCCTTATCTGTCTTAAAAATTGATGATCAGCAAAATTTCAAATAAAATGGGAATAAAAGAAAAAATTACTTGGCTATAAGCTGGTGAGTAGGAGTGTATCAGAAAAAATCTAACACTCGTATATATTGACAGAATTTCGATATATCAAAAACTATAAGTTCAGCGAATAAATGGCTCAGTGGTTAAATCTGCGTCATTTGGAGCGGGAGGTACTGGGTTCGAATCCTGATAGGGGCACGAGGCAAAAACGATTTTTCACCACCTGATTACGATCGTTCGTGTGAATGAACACTTCTATGACCCACCTGTTGGAGTGCGTAATCATGAATCTTATGTCAGTACTATATAGGCTGGCATGAAGCTATACAATATATGTAGATGATTCTAGGTAAATCGGACCTATAGCTGTACGTTTTCCATAAGCTAAAGTAGGTAACGTAGGTAACGTAGATAAGCGAACCAAGCGAAAGAGTTGGGAGAACCTTGAGCCCCAAAACAGATTACATAGATAGAAACAAACAAACAGAACTATAAGTTCGACTACTGGCCTACGACATCTGAAAACAGAATCTGACTTTGCAGAGACCATATAATGATCACTGTCTACGAATTTTGTTGACCGAAACAATATCTCGATGTGGATAACCCAAGCCCGCCCTTTGGAAATCAATTAACAAATGGCCAATTCATGTTTGCATGGATGTGTCCACGTTTCCAAATGGATGTTTTTATGAGAAAAGAATGTACATGCTCCTTTGAGATCATTAGCGATCGCAAAGTACATCATTGTTTTTCCATCGGCGCAGTTTCGTGTCGTGAGTACGGACCTAAATTATAGAACCCATCAGATTATCCAAATTATTGTAAAATGATTCTTTATCGTCGGGTTAGCTTATCTCATGTGCGAAATCGACTGTTTGGAAGTTCAACACTTCGTTTGTGGTTTAATGAGAAATGCAACTCGAAGAATGCCGAGACCATCTCCACTTTATATAGTTATGTATATAGCATTGAGATACATGATTTCCACATTTAGGCCGTTACTAATTCTTACAGTTTGATCAGGAAGTCAATAGTTACAGTGACAAGCCCTTAATCTCATGTGTGGGTACTTAATCGTGGGTTTGTTGTTATTTTGGTGGGATCCGGCTTATGTTTACATTTTTATCATTTGAATTTTTTTACGGGTGCGGGTCGGTAGCCCAACGATACAACCTGATTAAATCTTAATTTATTTTTCGATCGGTCTTTTGGCTGTTTTTAATAAACGAAGTATAAGAAGTCAAATTTGTACCTCAACTACAGTATTATAGAAAATCCCAACATGTAAAATTTGACATCATCGCACGCATCACACACTTAAACTATAATAGTTTTGTTTGTTTGTTTGTCTTTATCTCTACAATCTGTTTCGGGGTTCGAGGCACTCCCAACTCTTTCGCGGTTCGCTTATTTACGTCCTACCTTACGCCATTACAGCCAAATCGAGGACTCTCCATGCCAGCCTATAGTATTGACATGGAAGATGGGTCGGCCCATGAATTCTGCACTCCAACAGGGGGTCATAGATGTGTTCATTCACACCACCGAAAGTAATCGTATGGTGAAAAATCCCTTGGCCATCCTGCCCCTATCGGGATTTGAACCCGGACCTCCCACTCCAACTGCCGCAGCTTTAACCACTGCACCACATGGGCGGTTCTCTTAAACTAGTTACCTCATTTAATATAAGATTTCTCCTGTTTCCAACCGTGTATAACTAATTGATCCGAATGAGGTAATTTCGTTACGTTTGGTTGTTATTCTTCGATTTGTATATACAGACAAATCTTGTTAATTTTCCAAATAAATAAAACAAATTTTATTTTTTTGACATCATTACGATTTACGACGATGGCAAATGGTGTTAATCGCGCAGTTTGACGTGAATTTCTTAATGTTCGATCATCCAATTAAAATGCAACAACAATCTAGAAGGACAATAAAATTATAAAATCTCACTAATTGGTGTCGAGTTGAAAACAATATCAATCAACGCTTTAAGCCACATGGCACGGTGCACAAAAAACTACTATATATGTGAGCACAATGCAAACTATATACGAGTGTTTCTCTTTCTTTTGTCTCATATACATAAGTTCCCTTCCAATCAACACATAAATACATAATACAATACACATGCATATTATGATTCATGTTTTATGTTTATTACATTTAATTGTCTTGATGAAATTCAATTTAAAAATCATTGTGATTTTTATTGCTAAATCATAAAAATCTATGTCGGTTTCGGATGATTATGATTCGGATGACAATGGAATTAGTTCGTATACGTATACTATGTACGTCTATCTACACATATGCGAAGACTGTTCGAATTGAATACAACACAATAACTGGTTGACTGTTGTGTGCCTAATGGGGTGATTAGAGTTGAATAAGGTATGTCCCCTCTTTTTGGTACAGAATCTCATATGACTTCTTTGTTGTTATCTCAGTTTTGTACATACGACAGTTTATGATGAATTTGTAAGATATACTATACGTATATTTAGGTGTGGTTTGTACTATAAGCCAAGTGGAACGACGTTTCGATATCGGTGTGGTCGCATCTTCAGCGAAACGTCATTAATTTAAATCAAGAATCGTATAATGATTGCATTGTTTGGGTAAACTGATAGTTAAGCCGGAATTTCATTTCCATGGTCGCGTGCCTGTATTGTTCGATTAATAATAGGAGAGTGCGAACGTCATTGATTGATTAATTTAGTTCGGTTATGTAACATATAGGGTCCAGTTCTACTATGGGAAACTAAAGTTTTCGAAATATAATAAAATTATTAACTCTACAATTGTGACGACTTCTTACCTCCCATTTGTACCACAATTGAGACTGAGATAATACAGATCGAAAATTTTTTGAGAGAAGAAGATTTGACTTCAATTGTCTGCATATCGATCTTATTGATCTCATTTATTCAAAATAGGTAGAGGTTATACAAATCATATGAAATATATGAATTTATGGAAGCCAGAGATTTAGGAAGTGACGTTTTATAAGTTGAATATACAGAATAAAGGTTGCATTATAAACAATGAATATACCGAATATAGTGAGCTTCATTCGAGAAACAAATTATTAGGACTAAAAGCGCTCGATATTTAGGTCAATGCTTGACCAATGCCAACTGAGGAGGTAGTAGATCAGTATATTTTCATTACAAATCCAAATATTATAAGAGCCGTCAATTGAGCATATTTTGTGCTACACCATTCATTATTTAGGCAGACCAATGTTTATAATCATTTACTATTCGAAAAGCCACAGCCTGACCCATAAACTTTACCATCTAATTGAAAATTGAACCTATGTGTTCGAACTCAGATTATGAAGATTCTCTATGAAGGGAGGTGTATAAAATTTCCTACAATAATGGGCAATGATGAAAAAAGCAAACACAACTTGATTAAAACTTTTGCAACAGTTCCAAATGAACTACTCTGAAACAGGTCATAGAGTATAGTAAATTGCTTACAGTGCAGTCGACAGTGACCCAAGACGATAAAACAACAAGAGGAAATTTATGTATCAGCACCGATGACAAACTAGATAGATTTCTCGGCACTGAATGGATATACGCATTACATTTGTTACCATCAACGGACGTCAAGAGCATAACGCAGAAATGAGGGACAACGTCTCTGACCTCGAAAATAGTACAATTGGTGGAATTCCGAGTATTGAGGCAAATTTAAATTGCCAAGGTTTCCCAATTTATATTAAACCAAGATTAGTTTCGTACGCAGTACAGCATGTGCAATTGAAGATGAAATCGATAGAATGCACAAAACTTGAAGATATATAGACGGGTTTTTCGGTGAGTATAGACGGATTTACAGGGTTCTGAAACGTTATTTACTGAAAAACAGAAGTGGCATGTAAAGAATGAAGATAACGCCAAGGCAGTAGTGAAAATTTCCTGGCCGACGAGTGTTTCACGATATTGAAGCTGAATTGCAAAGTAATTGAGTATTGATTCCTTCCCTCTAGAAATCTCGGCTATTTCATCGCGTCACACACATTATGATTCGTTATGAGTGGAAGTGTGTTACCGCGTTGTATGTTAATCTAGGGTTAAATATCGGAATCGATTACGATATTGGTGAAAATAAGTCGATGGTGAAAATTAGTCGAGATTACTTTTCACCATGTCAAGCTCCAGTGACTAATATTTCACAGAAATTCCAAGAAAGAATTCATTTAACAGAGATAGCAGACCATGAATAAGTCCTAGGATGAATGGGTTGCTACGCCAATCAATAGTATCATAACACATAAATATTGCCATCAATTTCAGGTTAACTTCGGCAATCGAGTGGCATATACCAAAACTTTTAAGTAAATCAATCTATCAATATGTTTTTATCTCAACTATCTATTTTGAACCCTAAGCACTACCAACGCTTTTAAAATCGTACTTTACGTCGAAGCCAAGTCAAGGATGTTTCACTATATAATAAAACCCGAATTAATAAAACCAATTGAATTGCCAATTCCAGCTTACTATATGAAGGCTAGCATGGAGTAACAGAGGAACACAGATGTACCCAGATGTATTTGTCTCCATTCCTTATCGGGATGCTACGTTCTGCTTCAACTGACCAGCTTTAATCACTAAGCCATTTGGTCTGTCTTTAAGATATTTTATCATTGTTAAGTGGTGAAATCTGACTTATTTGATTAAACACTATCACAATAACCATTTTACATACTGCTATAATACCGATCGAATGAATTTGACTGCTTATGGTTCCAGCAAGACCAACGCTTTGACTTCTTACAATTTTTACTTTAGTAAGTGTTCTACAATCTCGCACACTCGTATTTATATGCTTGAATTATGGCGAAAGCTTGCGAATGTGATTAGAACCAAGTGAGAGATACAATCAAGCAAATTAAACAGAGCACTGCAAGCTCACCGATAAACACAATGTTTGCACATTTCCTAACTACTATAAATGTGACATTTTCCCATCTAACACTACTTTTCAGTGGCTCATATATACAAATCAGAAATGGTGGTACAATTTTGTACGGTTAAACGTCATTATGTGTTATGTTAATGGTTAAGAGGGTATCTTATCATGCTGAAGCCTTCAGCTCGATTCTATCCGTTGTCCAAAAATAAACATGCTTGAAAGAATGGTCTGGATGCTTAAAACGATTACTAAAACGCTTTGAAGAGATGTTCCACCTTCTCCCAGTAGATATCATCGGTAATCAGAAGGTGACTTATGCTAGCGTCAGATTGTCTGTACTTTAGTCACTAATTGTTGTACTAAACGTTTATCGAAGCATAAAACATTACTATTCGAATCAGAGAAGGTTGAGTGGTGCTGGTGGCTACCTTGATTACTGCAACGATTACTTAAACTGGTTGGAATATAATTTGGTATTATAAGTTAATATCGCAACCTATGGTAACCTAGGCACTGGAATCAGTTTCATTTACATCTAAGGTAGCATTGAGTAACCACTCATATCTTAACGAGATGCGTGTACCTTTCATACTACATTTTATACAAACGATAAATGGTTCTCCTTTAATGGCTACCAGAAAGGGATAAGAATTGAATAAGAATGGCAATTACAGTAGAAAGGACTAACGTTTTGACAAACGGTAGGTGAATGGTGTGCAGGAAACACCATAGGTATTGAATTTAGAATAGAAGAGCAAGTGTTAGTGAATTGTGGGGATACAGAAAATTTAATGAGAGTCAATGGTCGAGTGGGTACTATAAGCCGTCTACGTAGTGTGATAAAAAACATCAACATCATGAGAATGCAGCGAGTAAATCGAAACCAGTTGTATCAAATCGAAGTATATCGAAATGCACTGTACTGAGATTTATACACCAGTAAATTGACTGTTGAAGCAGAATAGATTGATCAAGAATCTATTTGATTTGTATATAAGCAGAGCTAATCTTCGCATTTGAAAGGATTCATTTTAACCAGTGAAGTATGAAAGTGAAAAGTGAAGTGAATATTAGTGAAATAGCCGCCGACTAGTGATTGGTCTAATATTTCACAATTTATAGAATTTATTGTGGCAAATATATAAAATTCGAAGTTTAGTCAAACCTTTGGTTACAATTTTGATCATTGTTTGAGGCGTCAATAGCCTATACGAGCTGAGAAGAGTCTCAAAACTACTTTTAAAAGATTGTGCGGGAAGAGAATATGGGGTGGTTATCTTTCTTCACTCTGGTTCAACACTATAGCACATAAAAGGCTATTGTAGGTAAGTAGTTACATAAAGATCTGCCTCCATAAGCTCGGAAACAGTGATGTGCTATAGACATCTAAGTTTAGTAATGTATATGTAAGAAGAAGTAGGATCTGTGGTATCACATGGACTAACATCGATCTAAATGTGGGTAGAGAGACATTGCAACCTATAATCTAACCATACTTTACCAAATTCTTCGAGACATCCGATTCTATTGATCTGGTCGACGACACTTTCTAGTCAGCTAATATATTCAAACTCAATTGCAATTTTTCAGTGTAGCCCAACCCTTAGCAAGTCAAAAACTGCTTGTAGGTCGTAATAGTCTCAGCATATGCCAATATATTGTGACATGTTTGAATTACAGGAAATGAGTAAATTCCCAACATTACATCTACTCGAAATACCTTTAACATAAATACACAATACAAAACAGCCAGTGGGTGTATTGTTGTATATAAATGTACACACTTAACAATATTAAGATGTTTTGGTAAACACGAAGATTTAAAATCAATTTATCTACTGTGTATATACGGACTTTACACTTTGTATGCGGGCGAGGTTCATAAATATATTTAACCTTTACGCGTTAATGGAATAATCAATTATGTGTATAACAAAGTTGGACTACTCGAACGATGGGAGTATTGTTTATAGTGTGTATAGTGGCCATAATTTCATACCTTTATAATTAGATTGTGGCGTACGTCTATATATAAATCGTACTATACCGAATATAACTATACAGTATATTTATATACATGTCACCGGAAGTTTTAGACAAACTCATAAATTTAACTTTAGCGCATTTAATATAATATTCTGGATAGTATAGATAATACATACACGTACAGTAGTTTACGATATATACGTTACATATATGGATGTAACCTAGAAACTGTTTATTCATACATCCCGGTATTTACCATTTTGCCGGAAATTAAAACCTGACCCATATGAATGAACTATATATGGATAAAATATTAGATATCACTGCATAAAATCATACTATAATCAAAAATATACATAAAGCGGTTTCCAATAAGAGGTTTCATTTTGGATTCCCTGATATTATGGCAGCTATCATTGAAATTGTTAAAATTCACTAACAAAATGGTGAAAACTTCTGGTCACAGTTCGCCAAACTGAGCTGTTGGGACAAGTTAGTGATGTCAGGAATCGAAACAGTGCGCGTAGGATACCTTAGGTCTTTGGTTTTTCGAATTTAGTTATCACAAGAACTCAAGCCGCAAATGAATCGAAATGATCCGGATTTTTATCGAAAAATCATCTTCAGTGATGGGGTCATTTTCACCTCGGAGGCTACGTTAATAACCAGAATTATTGAATTTGGGTCTCAGAAAATCTTCGAAATGTTGACCTTAATTTTTCCAAAATGAGGCTGCTGCAACAGTTACGATGAGCTGTGATTCGGAAGCTTTGATGTATAAGACATTTATTTTCAGGAAGATGGCGCTACGTACCACACAAGCAACGAAACAGTCGCAATTTTGCAAGAAACCTTTCCACCGAAATCTTGCGATTTAACACCTTTAGACTTTGTTTATGGAGCCACGGGAAAGAAAAGGTCTATGCCAATGCTCCACAATCGAGTCAAGAGCTAACAGATAGAACTCGTGAAGTTATCGGGGACATACATCCGCAAATGTGCTAATTGGTCAAGGAAAATTCAAGCGTAGCCGTGGCAGTCATCTGGCTGATATCGTTTTCAAATGTTAATGATGTATCTTCATACCTTGGCGAGATGAACAAATGCTTCTCTTTTTTTTATATGTCAAACTGAACCCTCTTATTGGAAAACCCTTTATATCAAATCACACACAACTATATAGACGTTAAAGATTTATAGTGTTTTTATCACCGAGAGAAAAACTATATTTCAGGCATTCTAAAAATTTGATGGGACTCGTAAAACCAATATGCGTATACATGCAAAGTGTGAAAAGCACTTTAAGCAAATCGAAAGATACACTTTAACAGTTTTAGATAGTTTTCACTTTACAAACGATATAAAATATATGATCTCAGATTACTCTCTCGTATATGTAGATGTGTTTATGGTTTTTAGTCAGATACCTCGACGCGTTTATATATTTATATGGCGATGATGATCGTGATGATGTATTTATGTAGGTAGCTATAACCAATTACTTAAAGATATTCGATTTTTCATAAAAAGAAATTCTACTTTCAAAAAACTATTTGCGCATATAGTTTATTGTAAACAAGATTGATAATCATGATCGGATATCGTGCGGCTATCGATGATTAAAAATTTAAATAATTTTTATGTGATTGGCATTGGTTTTGCTACCAATATGGTAAATGTAGATTGACATAACAATATGCAAGTCTATTATATATTAAGATCGAGTATGATTACCTTCAAATGGCGGTATAGATCTGGCTTGTCCAGTCCACACAAAATATATAGTTTATGGTATTGATGTTGAGCTTGGCTTACCTGAAAATATATAAAAAAAATGAGTTTAAATAATCGTTAATAATCGCCAGTCTCTAATTTTAACTGACATATACTGTCATTGAAATCTGGTAAGTCCTTCCGTTTTAGGAAGGGACATTGTTACATCGATCTTTGACCGGACCCAAACAAAAATTTATTTCAAAATTTAATTTCATTCAAAACATATAAAAGAGCAGTGTTAAGTCAGAATGTCTAGCAAGACTCTCCAAGAACGTATGTATTACAATTAAAGAGAAACTGAATCATTGCTTCAAGGAAGATTTTGAATCAGCGACATAAGGTAAGATTGTCCCATCTCTTCTGGTGCAGATCGTTAAAGTGATTGTCTATGAATCTAAAGAAATGTAACTTCAAGGTAAGGAACGAATGGGTATCACAGTTCTATAAGATAAACGTGACCAAGTATTTATCAACTCGTTTCTTTGACACGCACATCAAGCTGTTACTTCCGAAACAAGTTTCACAACAGGTTGAATCAACAAACCACAAAGTAGCTTGGCAGCAGAGAAGTTTCAGGTATTTCCATATAGAGTTAGTATTACCAAATGATTTAGCATGTAAACCTCAGGACTTACAAATCTTAGAATTAAGTGTATGTATACTTATTTTATCCCTTATATAAGAATACTATATCTTTGTCCGAGAGGTAGCAAGGGTTATTGTAGTGCACTCTACACCTTTATGAGATAGATCCAAAATGGAATTTTCACCGTTTGATTAGGGATCGGTGATGTGGATAAACATATCTACGACCCTTTGTTGGAGTGCAGAACTAATGAGGCATTCTTACTTCCATATCAGTACCGTAGGTTGTCATTGCGCAATGTAATGTCCAGGATGGGCTACACAAACCGGGGTTATACGGTTGTTCAGGAAGTCATTTCGGTTTTTTTTAAACAGAGGACCTAATTTTATTTTTTCACAGCCATTTTCACGTTTAAACTGCCGAACTATTATTTATATTTTGACAGCTGACATAGTTAGGCGAGTTTGTTTGATACTTTCCACTAGTTTTTTGTTTGGTGCTCTATAAAAAATGGACAGCAGTATTTTCGGCATACTTCACTCTTTAACTATTAAAAAGGCAAAAATGTTGTCGACGGAAATTAGATGCAGAGCCGATGAAGCCAAATAAAGGCAAATGATAGATGCAAACCACCGAGTTACAACTCATGAGACTGCTGAGAAGTTATATTTGTCGAATTCAAAAATTGATGATCACGTGAAACGACTTGGTTTAATTTCAAAACTAGACTTATTCAAAATTTGTTTCATCGCAACGACTGTGATTTGCTTCTCAAACGTCAAGAAAATTGCCCATTTTTAAAGCACATCAGTACTGGTGACTTGGGAGAGCAAAAACATTAAACACAAAAGATCATACCTGTTAAGTGGAATTTCAAGGAGGTCGACATTTTTGACCATCAACCGGACAATAACACGATTAATTCTGGAGTGTATCGTTATCAACTGGAAAAATTGAATGATTCACTCGAACAAAAAACGGTTAGAATTGATCAATAGAAAGGTGTAGTGTTCTATCACGATAGTACGAGATATCATACAAGTTTGGGAACTCGCCAAAAGCTTTTGCATCTCTAATGGAATGTACTACCACATCCACCATATTCTTCAGATTTGGCACCTTCGGACAATTAGTTATTCCGATCTTTACAAAATTTTTTGAACGGAAAAACCTTCATTGTTAATCAAGACGTCAAATATCACTTGAACTAGATTTTTACCAGAAAAGAACAGATGTTTTTTGATCGTGAGATCAATCTCCTGCCCGAAAGATGGCAAAATGTACAGAAAAGGTAACTATGAAAGAGTTGGGAGTGTTTTGGACTCATGCCAGTAAAGTACACATAAAAACAAACAAATTACCAAAGAATTGTGTCGATACAATTGTGTTCATGACCGCAGTTAGTAATTCAATTTTATATTATAACGCATGTATTCGAGACCTTAAGCCCAAGTTTGTGGTAACCGTCAAATTTTGAATTACAGTCTTTTCAAAATGATCCTAATTAATCAGTTCTGAACCAGCAACACCCTTACTTTTATTCATGACAAAAAGATAACTCAGAAATTTACTTAACAAGATTTAAGGCTGAATAGGTTTACCAGTTATATCTCCCGTAAGTCAAAACTACCCGTAATTCAAAAGTATAACATGAGCATTTGATGGCAATTCTTACTATATCCATGAACGGTTTAAATATCACCTCCATCGCAGTAGATGTAATACGCCTGGAATGTTGACTCGAAATTCTAAGTGAGCTATCGTCTATTCTTTGGTCTACACTTGCCCGGTTTTCTCAGACAAGAGTGTACTTCACCAAATTAGGAGAAATTTCTCGTTTAGCATGGATCCGTTAGTGACATTGAGTGTAAATGTACTTTAATTTTTTGGTAAGGCCATCGATTGTCAAATTTTTGCAGAATGCTTAGATTAGCAGTAATGTGTTTACATTATCTGAAACGAGTTGACGTTACTATCAGAGAATTTATACGTAATATAACATAAAGGAATTTGTAGCTCCATTTTACTGTTAATCTCGTCAAAAATTTCAGACACTAAAATTTCTTTATAAATATCCATTTCGAGAGCAACTACTAATAGTTTAAGGGCACTGTCATATAGCAAGAGAAAGAGTATGGCGGAGATCCGAAGACGCAATAGGCGCAATGTGCATAGTCGCTTACTAATGTCAAGGAGAGGCTTTCTTATAGACGTTTCTTATTTCTATGTGGACTGTTTAGCAGATATACGTGGTAATTATTGGTCAGTAGTTTGCATGAGGTGAGAAATCATCGAATTATTTGACCAGCATGTGGCGTTTATCTTATTTTGATTAAGCACTTGTGCGGTATGCAAGGGCGACGTGAAACGCAAAGGGAAGTCATTCCAAAAACCTTAGATAATCATCAATCTAAAATGTACACACATTTCGTACTAGCAGTGTTACTTGCTTAAAAATTAAAAATGCTGTAGATTTGTCAATTTGAGATAAATTTATTTCAAAACTTCAGTGTACATATAGTGTGAGTCTGAGAAGGCTTCACGTTGCACGAATATGATGGTGTTTTGCTCCATTCAATGCGAAAAGCAATGTTTAAGGTGTTGACCGTCTCATATTGTGTAGTTAAACTTTGGCCTATACAAAATAGACCTATAATAAACTCCATTGGGTTTAAGCCCGGAGAATACGGTGGCCACTGTTGTGAAGAAATGCAGATTGTAATTATTTCTTGTAAAAAATTGGTCTAGATAAAAAAAATTCATCAGTAAAGAAGAATCAATCAATCTAGGCAGTTTGACGTTAGACTTCAGTTATACTTCAGTCACATGGGTATCAAAGGAAACGTATTAGATGATTAATTGGCCCGCTTAGCTAGAGCTTCTACATTTGTGAAACCTGAATCCACTCTAGGAGGAGTGACGTTATTATAACGCTAGATATCGACACCAAAAAAGATTGGACAAGCTCATCTCTTATCACATATCTAAAATGTTCTTTGACACAATAAATCTCAAAATATCTGAGTCTTTCTGGAACTATGAGCGAAGCACTTTGAGGATCTTGCTAGGTTTTCTCACGGGATATTGTTCCCTGAATGTAAATTTGGAACATTGCAAACTGTGAACGGTGTGGAGGAGGTGAAGAATAAACTGTTGATCACTTGTGTTCTGGTCTTGACGATAAATGCTATTTTGGACTTCATTCGAGGAACAAACAGATTTCGTGACTGAAAATGTACGTCTGGGAGGAGTTGTCACAATGATCCAATCGAGTGACGAAATATATAAAATTATCGATAGCTTTTTTTAACTACGAATCTACGATGCTTGTAGGCTTGTAAACAACGTCACAAAGTAATTTATGTATAAAAACGCTATTTGGTTGCTACACCAGCGTGAAGATAGTAACACTTTCAGTGCTGACCTATGTAGTTACTAAAAACACAAATTTTTTTGAAAAAAAAGTATTTACATCGCAGACTAAAAACATCCAGTAGAGTTAGAAACATGACCCAATCATAAGTTCAACAAAAAGCAAGATCTGGCTTTTTGTAAAATATTCTGCAAACAGTTTCATGACACGATAACGAGTTGGAGTCTCACGATAGCCAGATTCATTCCATTTTGTAGTGTGTTTGATCAATTTCAATGTCATTCCTGCTCACTTCTAGGCCAACCGATCGATCACTTAAACCACCCAGCTCGTTTTCAAAATCTCAGCCTCCTTTTTTTTTTGACCACGCAGTCACGAAATTCGCCACACATGCAATAAAATATTTAAATAAATCATCCAGACGCCAAAAAATCACAGCATAAAATTACGAAACGTTTCAAAGGCGACCGACCGCACCGAATATATAATATATTAAAAAATAATTTCATTAAAATTCATAAAAACCGAACATTTTTTGATTTATTCAACCTTTTGTAGAACTCTGTACACATATATGGATGTGAACTGTGAACTGCCATATACATTACGTCCATTTAAAGTGTTCATACATTATACGAGAGTGTATATATAATGCACACACGATGTTCGATTTATTTTTCAATTCTTTACTATTATTGTTATTGTAGTGTTTCACTCATATATATGCTTGTACATAAGGCTACATATATTTATGTGGGAAGATAAGAAGAAAACATGTTTATGATTTTTTTATTTAAAAAGACGTTTGTAGTATTATTGTGTTATAAACAAAACACAAAGTATATTAACCCTTATGGACATGACGTGTGAAAGGATATATCGATCTATAGTACCACACTGATGATAAGATGTTGAATTACTATAAGTAAATAGTATGCCGGGCCGGTATGGGATCTAAATACCACGAAACAATATTAATCAACAAGAAAAGAAATGAGAATTCCTATCCGGCCAAGGCTGTTTTAACAGCTATTTCTTTAAAATTCAAATTAAAGAGATGCCTTGTTGTTCCTACTGTGATGAACAAGATACACAGGAACGATGAAAGCGAGAGCGTCGTGAGTGTACTGATAAAGTAGGACGAGCGGAATTGGAACACCATGATAATGATGATATGAAGCTAACAACATAAATTGTTAAGAACCTGGACATCCAACGCCTCAATATATATATATATATATATATATATATATATATATATATATATATATATATATATATATATATATATATATATATATATATATATATATATATATATATATATATATATTTATACATGTCAAAGTGTGTGCAAATCATTTTTAAGAACATCGGTTAATTAGATGGAGTACAATCACAGATTGGTCATTGGCGAGTTCAATTCTAGAGACAATTGATCAACTTATCGAATCTTAATATTGAAACCCATAATCATCAGTGAGAGAGCGAGGTTTTAATCCCCTGATATTTATAGTATGTTTATCTACAATTCTCTTCATATATGAACTGAATAGTCTGGACTTAAACAGCTAATGTGTTTATGTCGTCCAAACCATAAATTGAGTTGACTGTGGCAAAATGGTTGTATATGCCTGTAAAATGTAACCTACAAAGTAACCACAAATTATCAAGATTTTATACCTGGCAGAGAATGAAAACTAGCAAAAATGGAACTTGATGGAACGCAAAGTACGAGATATTTCCTTATCTGATTGGAATTCATCCTCTTTGATTCGCGAATAGGTCCAAAAGGATTGAAGCCCTCAATATGATCTGGACAAAAATGGTCGATGTCTTCGTTTTTACTTAAATATTTAGAGCAACTTGGTATACATAGAAATAATATACGAGTTAAATTTTACAAAAAAATAGTAAAGTATTTACCGTAGAAGCGTTTCTGGGCGTTGAAGGTTTGGTAGATATTTCGTACGTCAGTGCTGTGGTCTTCCAAGCTGAAAATCATGATGTTGAGGCCACACTAATAAAGTGGTCTAATGGCATGCTAATGCTTGTAGTCTAGGTCAAGGACAATTACGATCGACTAAGATAGTGAACGCCTAGAATGAAGGTCCTGGTAACATACATTTCAACCTTCAACAGTTGCTTGTTTGAATACAAAGTTATGGTTAGATCGGGATGACCTCACTCACTGCAGAACTAGGAATCGCAGTGGTTATGCTGAATTCTACTTGGCGGTGGTTGTGCTTAATTTCTTCCCAAGGAATGCAGCCTTGACAACCTTTAAAAGTTTGAAGGGCCCACGAGACTATTTAAGTGAAATGATATTTTTCTAGATGGTAATTGGTAGTCACTGAATTTTGCCTTCCTTTTCACAGCAAGTGGGATATACCATTGAAATACATCTTTCACCGTTTATAATCATACAATCTTTGTAACATCAATCACAGCGAATCTTGACAGCAAAAGCGTCTTGCTTAAGGTTATTGTTATAAATTTTAGGTAGTGGAAAATTTAACACAAAATGAAACTAAATGACATATTTTGGGTTTTTCTGGCATTTTTTAACTATGAAATTGCTTGATGTCTCGAGATCATTCATATAAGTGATCATTATCATACAAGTTCATCTCTACAATATCAATTTAAATGATCTATGGCTTCCTCGTGGAAACGACAAACGAGTCTAACAAAGTCTTAACTGAGACCTCTAAAATAGCTACAACAAGTAACTTCGACAAAATAACCAGGCATTGATAAATTTTTTTTTCTGATTTGAATGTTGGCTTACAGATCGCTAAGAGACTGATACCGAAACATGTTGTACTATTACTTTGTTGCCAGACAAGAGATACAGATTTGGCCCAATTTTGAGAGATCATTTACAATAGTTCCAAAACAAGTTCAAAGTACGGACATATAGCATAAGTCGAGTCACAAGTGTCACTCTACTGACGTACGCCTATGATTCATCACTTGAAGACAAATTGACACCATTAAAGATTTGTGCACAATACATACAACTTCAAATCATTGTTTCAATAAACTATTTTCAAAATTCACACATTTTGATATTGTTGTGCAATTTGGCATTTGTTGAAAATTTCAAAATGTAATTAAAATCATATTTCAAACAAATATAAATTTTTTAATTACAGGCCATAAAGTATTCGTACGCTGCGATAATTATTGTTCAAAAATTGTATATAGTATAATGAGGCGACAGAAATCATACCACACCCAAACAGGCCTAGCAAATTGGGGACAACATCTGATTCAAAGGTTGTTTCTATCTTTGCAATCTGTTTTAGAGCTCAAGGCACTTCCAACTTTTTCACGGTTCGTTTATTACGCCCTACTTTACGCCCTACTTTACACCATTACATAACGTCATGCCAGCCTGAAGTACTGACATTAACTAAGGTTCAATAGTCTAAAATGACTATTGTTGTTCTATTATGATAGCGCGATCGCCTCGACGTAACACATTTTCAAATCGCTTTTCCAAAAATATCATCAAAATCTACTGAGCAGTTGTGCAATTTGGCGCTCGTTGAAAGTTAAAATTTAATTTTAATTTCGACGATTGTTTCACACAAATAATCAAAAACATGTATCATACCAATTAAAATCTCGTAAAATTGCTTAATTATCTCATCATTTTTTTTTTAATTTCAGATTTTTATAAATAGACATTTTGTATCAAATTGATGCAATTTAGAGAAATATTGTCGGGTATGTGTCGTTAGTTGGGAATGTGTCAGCATTACAGAATGAAGGGAAAATATGGATGTACAGAACAGATTGTGGGAAGGCTTCGGCAAGCAGATCGACTACAACACTCAATAAGATTGATTCTTATGTCACTATCAATAAGATTGATGTATAAGTAGACAGCATATATAACTAGCAAAGTTTCTTCCTATGTATGTAACAGCATACGATGCAATACTTCACTCTTTCGGCAGTTAATTGATGTTTTGTTAAAGTAAATGAGATTTATGAAGCGCGGTCCCATCCTTAAATTAATTAATTTATTTTAATAAAATTTATTTGACGAGCCAAGTAAAAAACGAAATCTCTTTCGTTAGAAAATCTCAATTTATAGCAAGTAGGTATCTGACTAAAGGCTCGTACTAACCTTTTTCGAGATGTCCAGATTAATTAGTAGATCAAACATACATTTCCTAACCAATTATAACTGCATCAAACTTTTTTCCTATATGGAGTTTATTGGAACAGAACCCAAATGTGTGCTAAGAAAGTTCATTGGCATGACGTTCGATATCTTCAACTCATTAACAATTTATCACAATGAATTCACTTTTGCCATCATCTCTGGTTTTTTTAACTATTTGGCGACACTATTTTGAAACGAATCGGGAGTGTAAATTCATCCTAAAGTAACGCGGTTACAAAAGATATCACAACTATTTTTTTGGCCTCATATATCAAAAAATGCCAGAATGATCCTATTTCTTAAAATAAATACTAAGTTGAAAGTAGTATTGAGCAGAATGACATATTAAGGAATAATAAGAGGTGTTTTCTAATAGATGGCGTTCGAATCACATGACTTTGTTTACACTAATATTATCAGGCCATACTAAGGACATCAACACGTGATCAAAATATAGAGTTTTTAACTATTTGTATTTAATACCACCAAGATCTGCGCCAATAATAGCTCGATGCAGGTTTACACGAAACCCCGTATAGGCTAGACATTTGGGTACCTCATCAATTAACAGTACGAATTTAATACACCTGCAAGCTTTGTGTTTGATCAAATTTAAAGGGAATGATGCATTATGAGCTATATACTAGAACTTAACGATTCATTCCACTCCCTTTTTTACCATTCACTACGGCTCGATTGACCTATTGTGACATCTCTTCCCAGACGTACACTCAGTCCCGAAATCTGTTTGTTCTTTTAATGAAGTCTAAAGTCTATGGAAAGAGTATGAAGAATAGGAGCACAAGAAGTGCCCAACAGTTTCTTCTTCTCCTCCCCACACTGTTCGCACTTTGCAACATTCCGAATTTCATTCGAAACCTATGATTATTCAGGGAGCAATGGTCTGTGAGAATGTCTAGCAAGATCCTTAAAGTGCATCTATCATAAATTAGGAATGACTGGGATCTTTGCTGGTTTATTTTTCCAAAAGAGATTTTGAATATTCTACAGGAGGTGAGGCGATCCCATCCCTTTTGGTGCAGATCACCACAGAAATAGTCCATTTCTTGATAAAGATAATGACGTCACCCCTAAAACGGGCTTAGGTCCCACAAAAGTGGAATACCTATGTGACTGGGTATCCGTTAAAGTCTAGTTTTATTCAGACTACCTAGTCGATTTGAGGTAATTATCGTCTCTACAATAAGTGTCGATGAAACAGTATTGGAATCAATCCCCTGCTCTCAAAATTGCAGCAACACCTGCCAGAAAAAACAAAGATTTTGTATATATAACACGGCACCAGCTAGATTACAGCATTCTGATCCGTCAGTAAAGATCATCATATCGTCACCAGAGGATAGGATGAACTATTATAGTCCCATGTGTGATTGCCGGTAATAGTTACCAAAAATAATTTCCGAAGATGTGCTTCGTCACCATAGTGTCCGAGGGCATGTGGGCAGTTGTGTGCCGGTCCACTTCCCTCCATATTTGATAGTGCCCAGCAGGGCAAGGAAGATTATATTTGCGCTGTACGCGAGCGGCTGTTTGCGCTGTACACCTTCTGATCCAAAGGTCAAGTGGTAGCAGACCAACATTCCACTCACTACTCAACAACATAATATTTCATCTTACAGCATGACTGAGATGCCCGGCTATAGTTCAAGTCCTGACGTTGTCTCTTATACTCTCGTAATGGTGTAACACTGTGCTAAAGCAATCCAGAAAATTAACTTCTGAAAAAGTTTTAAAACAATTTCGGAATAAATTTTACATTTTATCTAGATAACGTATCAAAAACTTATAGAATGCAATTTGGGTTTTTACCTTCGAAAGAAGACTCTAATCCACTTCAATGACTTTGTTGAGGGAGTCATCGATGTTGTAAATGGTTCACTAACTTAAGCGGTTCAGATTTTCTTGTCTAAATTCAACCGCCGTGTAATTTAGACTACTGTGGAGTTTAGTAGAGTTTCGTCAACCTCTTCTGCTATATGATCACATTCTCTTCAAAATATGCCGAAAGCGACTCAATTTCAATAGAAACTCACTTTAACACTTTGTCCAAATAAACAATTAAGTAACTCAATTCAGTGATTTATAAGAATTGGATACCAAACAACCATAGAACTCGCTAATTGATCTCAAACCTAATTACTAGGCATTATGTCGTTATACAACAATTAATTCTAACAATTTATAATTAATTCCACTAAACTACAATACAATATGTAATGTTATATGCTCGTTCCATATAATCCTTTGTTATTGAAACTTAAATCAAACTCTGAACAAACAGAACAAATTTGTTTCTCAAGATTTAAATCAAAAACTAATTAGACATGTACACTGGGTACACTCGAACAATAACCTTCATCTTATACTTATATGTATGTACATATCAATTCGTACGTATATATAAAGGGTTTTCCGATAAGAGGTTTCTGTTTGATATTTAAAAAAAACGAGAAAAAGTCTAAAGGTTTTTATAAGATCTGATTGGCTAGTTGTGATCACCTCTTCGAGAAATAACACGGTCAGGAAACTTTTCTTGCAAAATTGCGATTGTTTCATTGCGATTGATGGAAACAATGACACGTTGAGAATGGAGAGCTTTTCCACAATCATTCTGGAATTTTCTGACCTCTTTTCGATAAAAATCTCGATCAGGCATTTGAAGGAACCAATCTTCGAAGACACGACGTTTATGGTGATGGACTGTCTTGAGTTTTTATGTTGTCTGAACTTTAAACTCCTTAAGTCTTTATGCAAAATACGTTGTTTGTGGAATGTCTAATTCAAAAGATCGACGAGGAATCGACAAACCTGGATGTTTTTCAACACTACGAACTACAGCAACAATATTCTCAGTGGTTCTTAAACAACCCACACGGTTTCGATTATTAGCATCAGTAACTTGTCCCAACATTTCAAATTTATCCTCCAATTTTACTGTTGCCGGCCGAGAAGGTGCTTCACGACGACCAAGAAGCAAAGTTCTCACCATTTTTGAATAGTGAACTTTAACAATTTCAATGTGTTGTTGAAGCTATCATTTTAAGTTATGGCATACTACACAAAATGAAACCTCTTACTGGAAACCTCTTTATATACATTGCGAGATCAAAACACAAATAAATTATATTCCAAGTATTACAACAATCTCGTATATGCCGACACGATTTTCCACAAATATATTCACGCCCCAACAGTGTGTACGCGCCTATGCATTATTCGAACACAATAACGAATCCACTCCACAATTTTGATTTTGGATATGTAGTTAACACTTTCATGACATTAAGTATGTAGCAAACCGCTAACCAAATCCAAAATGCAGCCACTTGTAATTGCGTACAATAAATAATCGTGAAAGAGTTTACTTATATACAAAACAAACGAAAGAATGAATAAGAAACCATCCCGTCCCTTCACTAGTATACGAGTATATAACTACAAGACATTCATCGTCTTTTGTATTGTGTATGTAAGAAAACTGGTTCACAAAATTTTTTATGTCTTACATTTAGCCAAACAATGAATAATTATTTTATTAATACTCGTATAAACAATTGGTTATATCATTTAATAAGATTTTGGTACTCATCGACACAAAACAAGAATAAGTCTTATTACATCATATGCTATGTGAATGCATCGCGTTTCTGTGTGTTCTACTAGGTAAGATTTCGAGTCCAAAAAAAGAAGAAAATCGTAAGACGAAGCTCAATTATAATTGAATTAAATTACAAGATGAAGATGAGAGAGAGTGTCTTGTCTTGGGTAACACACACTTATATATTTGCACGAGTTAAGTAATTTTGCAAACATAATTATCGTTTCACTATACGGTACATATAATTACTTAGGTGCGGGAATTTAATTTTACTTTCGTGCGCGTTCTAGAAGCGAGAGTAAATAATATAATTTATTATGTAATTTGGGTTATTATACTTAATTATGATTTTGGATTTCTTTTTTTTGTTTTGTTGTTTTGGAATTATGTGTGAACCGTTATAATTCGTGGATAATCGTTTAAGTCTTTCTAAGGCCACAAGTGAATGATTCATTTCAATCTATTATTTGAAATGGGTAAACACATTAAAGTATTTGTATGGTGTCTGAATATAGAATGGGCTGGGAAGGTGAAATCCAGATCTGCAATTTTTGTCCCAGTCACTTACGCTCGATTGGCCAATTGTGACATGCCTTCCCAGACAATCACTCTCGGTGCAGTTCTTCTCCTCCCCCACACAGTTAGCGGTTTGCGATATTCTAAATTTTAATTCGGAACATATGATTATTCAGGGAACAATGCCCGTGAGAATGCCCAGAGATCCTCAAAGTGCAGCTATCATAATTCTAGAAGGCCTAGGTTCTTTGCTGATTTATTGATTCAAAAATTTTGGATATTCGACAAGAGATCAGGTTGTCCTATTTCTTCCAGTGCTGATCACCAGATAGTGGTTATAGTTGATATATATTTTAAGAGATAATGACGTAACTCGTAAGGCAGCCACAGGTCACACAAAAGCGGAAACTGTGCCTAACCGAGCCAATTTAACAGTTAATACATTTGTTTTGATACCCATGTGTCTGAATATCTAGTGAACTCTAACTTCATTTAGGCAATTAGCGTCTCCAAAACAAATCTCTATGAAACAGTATTGGAAACAATCGCCTTTTCCTGGCTGTCAGAAAGGATGCAAATACAACGATCTCTGCGATTCATATCCTTTGCAGAGTGCTGCTTTCTACCTTAAAGGTAGTAGCGTAACTACCAAGGAGGATAGATAATTTGACTTCAGGATTTTGTATGTATAATCCGGAACCAGCTAGATAACAGCATACTGATCAGTCAGTAAAGTTCATTATATCGTTACCGCAGAGGTAGGATGTTGTAGTCCCATATATGATTTTTGGTAATAATTACACAGTATAATTTTCCGAAGACGTGCGTCGGCACCATGGTGACCGCGGGCATGCAGGTAGTGGTGTACCGGCTCACCTCCCTTCATATTTCCCAGAAGGAACAAGTAGCTGTTTTCTGATTCAATGAACCAGATTCACAGATACTTGACGTTTAAAGAGAGCGATTTCATATAAGCTCCAAAGCCTAAAGTTTTGCAAAGTCCTGCGTCAAGTGAAAAAAACCATCTCAGTATTATTTACCTACCTGTATTTTGGCAATGTAATCGGCCTTAATAATTGTATTTGTCGTTTAAACACCCAGATTTTCCTTTTCAGAATTGGTTCAAACAATCATTACAGTCGTAGAGCAAGTTCATTAGAATAACTGATTTACCATACAATAACCAGCTTCTGTCGCTGTTCTGTGGCTTCAAATGATCGCTTTCCGCGATCACTGTTATAACTTCAAATGATCGTTTTTCGCAATCACTGTATATTCTAACAATGAGTGCTTTCTCATGTGAAAAAAGATCATTTTTAAAATACTCTTTGAGAGCTGTCTAGAAAAGCGGGGATTATAAAATTTTACTCAGACTTGTACTTAGGAATACAGGTGAACAATTTGTATGAGTTTTTCGAATTGACAAATAATTTGTTTAAATACTTAATACAAAGCTAATAAGAATCTGAAATTCATTTTAATTTCTCAGCTGTTTTCGGACCAACCAGTTTCAATTTTTTTTTATTAAAGCATCATACTATGTTTTGTTTGCGTGGTAGAGGTAGAAATGTTCGACATACCAACCATTGCCAAACATGCAAGTATGTCGAATTTTTACCGAATAAACCACAACCTCTGATTTCTTGGCCGTTCACCCTAATGAACCTACCATTAGGTATTACTTCACGAGGCAGGTTCAGCTTTCGAATCATCGACTCATTTCAACTCCTTCCCAACCCATGATACAGTGTACTTACTGCAGTTCATCTGCCGACTGGCCCCAGCATAAAATCAATAACGTTGTCTGGTATTAGATGATGATCAGAGCCACCGATATTTTTTGCTTCATTTGCTAAAACGTCGATATTCAAAGAACACATATATGTTCCGATAGGGTGCTACTCTAGAATTGATATAGAGTCGAATTTTTAAATCAAACAGCTAAAAAAAGTGTTAACACCCAACAAAGAAGAAGGAACCCACAGAACTAGGTGATATGTTGACGGTTGAATCATACTGTATAGAAAATTGAAGTATACTTGCCTTTATTTGCCTCATATTCAATATTTGATTACTTTGCGAGTCTTTTCAATGTGAGGTGCGTGCAATACAATAGTGTCTCTTAGTCTCATAAAAATTACTCGTCTGTCTCTGTTTCTAAGAATTTCAACGATCTCACTTTTTATCGATTCGGTTTTATTGTCTTAATGTATACAAAATAAATTTAAGATAACAAATTAATCTGCTTAGTCTCGCCTTAAATATTTCAATTCATTTTCGAATGAAATTTGATACTGACCAAATAGCAAAATGGTCAATGTGGCAGTATATAGAGAGCCAATGAAACAATCAGGCATGAAACAGGCCGAGCACTTCGGCTTCCAGTCAGATTGTTCAAATCAAACAGAAATATAGATTTCGATGACTTGAACCGTGATCAAATGAGTTTTTATGCATTCTTAAGACCAGTAAGACCACCTTAATCAGTAATTACTATAAAACTGGCCAAATTGCTCTTTACACCAAATATTTAAATTTACATTCAAGTATCATTGACATGATTATATAAAGGGTCTTAATAAAATTATCATATTAAGGTGTTTAGGAAGGAGGCCACTAATCTCTAACCGCTAGTGACGCCCAAACGGACATAGGATTGATTGCTTGAACTTCTAAATTTGCTCGCTTGACACCTTCAAATAAGATTGGACCTCCCATTTTTAGAAATATGTCTTGTAACCATTTACCGCATTCGATGCATATTCAATTTACATTTATTTGACGACTCAAACAGTTTAAATTTTTCTCAAGCTTACCTAAAATAGTCAAGCTTAATTTTCGTCTCCACCATTCTTAGATCCAATTTGTTTAAAATTTAAGTCCTCAACCACATTGCCACATAATAAATCTACATAAATCGAGCCTAAATTGGTATATTCTCGACTTGCCTATTGGAAATGAAAGCTAATACTTCTGATATGAAAGATGGATCGATCCAACCACAGTGCTCTTGGCATTGATGTGTCCATTCTCATGACCGCGGATCTTAAGAGTATCCAACTACCGCATCTTTAACCGCAAGACTATTTGGTCGGTATGTTTTAAATACTTATGCCAAAACTAAACAAATACTGAAACACCGAATTAATTAAATAAACCGCAACTTAATCTACTTAACATTATAATACATAACCAATTAATCACTAACCATAAAGTACCTGAGGTGTTAACCACCCAGCATACATTAATTAGCTCTAATTAGCTTATGACACCTTTAATTGATAAAAACTGTTCAAAATATTGTTTTATACAACTTTCATTTGTCTTAAAAGATCGCCTACCATAGATTGCATAATCACAACCTTGAAGAATTGTTAAACGCTTTATACTCCAATAATCTCGACCCTAAAATACGAATTTGTTCAGATGTTTCGTTCAAAACTTTTTGCATGAAAACAAAAGATAAGATGTAAATCTTAAGGGCTAGAGAATTTATTACCCCTTGCTTTGCAACAAACTATAAATTATCAAGTAGTGATTATAGTTGCGAATTTCAAGACACCCCATTTATATACCGATGACGTTTTTCATGGCCAATCAAAAGAATACACAATAATAATTGACGATGATGAAATCACTAAGAATGAGATAATCATTAAACAGCGACACAATGATAAATTCAAGGTGATCAAAAAGATTGTACATAGGTTATCCCATAACATACATGCCGCTGATACCAAAACGAAAAAAAAAATATTTTATTACGCGCATATCAAATCTCCAGTGTGTAAAATCAACAATGAAATATAAAACGTGACACGGGTTCAGAAAATGCAAATATTTTCCACCCACCCAAACGCAACATAATATCTAAAAATAAACTTACCGTTTACGAACAAAAATCTACTGTGCTCCGTCAAAAGGAAAACGAAACAAACTTTCCCGGCAACACCTCCGCCGAAATAGACACACACAAAAAAATTTTCTCAATTTCGTTTCAATTTTTAATCCTTGACTGTAGGAAAAATTGTTTTTCTTTTATACATGTACACATATACATTCACAATACGGCGAGAGAGAATGTATATCTATAGTACACAAAACACACGCAAACAAGAAAATTTCCAAACTGAAAAAAAAAAAAATCACGCATGTGTCATTGATACGAAAGGAAATTCACAAAAAAAAAAAAAATTTAATATTTTTCCAAATTTGGAAATCGAAATTTATTTTCTATTCGACTTTAATGGCCATATGCGGATTATATATAGACAAGATCCAGGCCGAATATGTGTGTGTGCCGAATTTATGACACTGTATAACTTATATACGACACTGATAGACACGAATTTTCGCGTAATTTTCCACCAACACAAATATATATTTTGTTTCTTATCAATGATAGCGAGACGTTTCTCGGTTAATATAAAACAACAACAAAACCTAATGACAATTATACTTGGCTATAATACGACACACACTTTTTAAAGCTTCTTAAGTTCTAAATCACTTGAAAAACCAAAAAAATACCATCAAGAAAACCACTGCACAACACTAAGCACACATATACACACGCACGCGATTTATTTTTCCAAAACGCGAAAATTTTACAACACATACACAAAACCCGGGATTGATAAAAAAAAATCGTTATTTTGGGAAAATTAATTTTCAAAATTAACAAACAAAAATCAAATTACAATAAAAAAAAAAAAAATTCTAAGATTTTTCCATTTCACAGAAAATTCAAAACACAGACCGAAATTGCTACGATTCCATCACTTCAACATTTGTAAATAGACTGCGGGTGCATTCTTGCTCAGTTTGGAATGAAAACGATTCGATATAATGAAATTCTCGCAGTAGAGAAAACGAAATGAGAGCGCAATAATGCGATTTTGGTATATACGACTATCTCTGTTTACACCAGATGTCAATTTTTTTATTTTTATTTTGTTTGTTGCTCTCTTCGTTTGTTGTGTTTGTGTTTTCTGTTGTTATATGCATATTTCCCCTTTTTGTTTTCTTGATTTAAAGCTATTTGAGTATGCTAACATTGTCGCTGGTTGGGTTATTGGAAAAAAGTAAAAAGTACAGCTGGTTAAATAAATTTATAAATTGGGATAAACAGCTGGACTTTAAAAAGCTTAATTACATTATATGAGATCGTTATGCAGATGATCACATGCAACTATCAAACACGTAGAAAAGTAAAGGGGATGTACTTTATGACTCTGGTGTCATATTTTTGACATGTTATCAAACGTTGTGCTATGGTTCCCTAATAAGCTATAATTCATTCACCAAAAACGGGAATAGATTCTTCTCTTCGTTTAATAAGCGAAATGATCTCATAGTGACGGGTGACTCAGTGGTTCTCATCTAAGTGCAGTTTAGTCACGAATACAGTATTGGTTAGGCCTCAGTTCTATTATGTAGAAACTTTTATTACTTGTAGCTGCCTCCCGAATAATTCTTTACGTGTGATCAATAGTGAATCCTCATTAAATCATGAGACAAATAAGGGTTTAATCTTAAATTTAGGTAGTTTACTTTCTCTATTAGTAATCTGGATTTGTTCAACAACTACATATTGTTATAGTAAATAAATATGCTTGCATGTTCGAAACCCATATAGTAGTTAGACTGGCAGTAATAGCAAACCATATGCCTACACAAAATTTCTATTTTGACTTCATTGAGGTTGCGATGGTTACTGTCTCAAACTTGTTTTAGGTGGACCCAATTGCTTTGGATATATTATGTCCGACCAGTCCTTATAATCCTTGTCTAAGCCCTATATTCAACCTAATCTGCTTCTTTCTCCGTCCCACCAGCTTAGGTACCGCTTAGTGGTATCTTCTTAAATTTCCATCGAGAATATTGCGTTTTATCGTTTGAGGTCTTCCTAAAGGCTAAAATCCGATTTTAAAATTTTGATTTTTGAACTTTGTTGCTGGTTGGGTTATTGGAAAAAAGTGAGAAATACAGCTGGTTAAATAAATTTATAAATTGGGATAAACAGCTGGACTTTAAAACGCTTAATAAGTTATTTAATTCTATAGCTTTGTTACGCATGTGATCGATCACATGCACTTATGAAATACATAGAAGAGTATAGGAGTTGAAATTTATGACTCTGGTGTTATGTTTAGACATATGTTTAAGTTATAAAATCTTCACAAAGCAATGTTCTTGTCCGATATTATTGGAGATGATTGGAAAAAAGGTCCAGTGGTTCGCATCTCAATTCACTTAACATTCCGGTTGAGCTTTATATTTGTTGTAGAAGCTCTAAATAATAGAAGCTGAATTTTAATGACGTCCAGAGTACATGATGATCATGAATGATCATGTCAAGTCATAATCAGGACGCCTATGAAACGTCATAAGGATTTAATCTAAATCTACTTAGTGCAATCGGTAAAGGCTTATTTTAAACCCTGAAAAGCACAGGTAACGTTGGATTTACCTGCTTTTCAAGTGCTTACTTATTTTTTGGAAATGTATTTGGAAATTTTTCATGCATGTGATCACGTGCACCTACGTAACAAGTAGAAGAGTATAGGGGTTGAACTTTATGACTCTGGTTTCATATTTATCCATATGTTTAACATGTTATAAAACCTTAGTTTAGACATCAAAACATGATCCTTCAAAATGTATTGAAAAGTTTTCTAATCAATTCACCTATTAAAAAAGAGAACTTTTTAATAGATCCTCTTCGTTTAATCAGATCAATGTTTTCATAGTAACGGTTGACTCAGTTAAGACCCGAGCTTAGTATTGGCTAGGCCTCAGTTCTGTGGTGTAGACATTTTAATTACTTGTAACTGCCTCCCTAAAAATTATTGACGTGGTAGATAGGTTTACTCTCTCTGTTAGTCACCTGATTTTCTCCGCCCACCAGCCGAAGTACCGCTTAGTGGTATCTTCTTAAACTTTCATCTGGTATCTTTCAACTGATTCTGAAGCAGCATAAATTTCACATCCTCTACTGTCCACTGCGCTACTTCCAGTTCTTCGTTTGAGGTCTTACTAAAAGCTAAACTCCGATTGTGCAATTTTGAGTTTTGAACGTTGTTGGGTTATTAGAAAAAAAGTGAGAAGTATGCAGCTGGTCCAATAAATTTGAAAATAGGATAAACAGCTGTTAAAGTCCAGCTTAATGAGTTAATTAATTTTACAGTAGCGTTATGCTTGAGATCACATGCACTTCTCAAACAAGGAGAAGAGTATAGGGGTTGAATTATATGACTCTGGTGTCATATTTATCCATATTTTAGACATTAGACTGTATTCGTTAACCAAACTTGCTCCTATCCAGTATCTGCTAATTATCTTACATCATACAAATATTTGTATTGAAATGGAGACGACTCGTTGTGCTATACTCTCTTGTGAGCGAGCTGTCTAATCTAGTGAACGGATTATAACTCCCTGGAAAAGGGCTTAGTAAAAGGCTCACTATTCCACTCAAAGTAGTTCTACCCAAAGTACCAGGCTCTTTCCGTTTATCTGCCATTTTGCTCACAGATTTAACTAACGAAATGATGAACTCGGCATTTATTATACAGATACTGTTATTAAGTCCCAACACATTCTCTTTTTCCAATGAGGGAATGTAGATTCTGACTTACACTAGGATCTGTATACACCTCAACGTGTGCAAAGTCGCATCATACGAAACTCGAACTGCTCCTATAACTCATTCATTACGACCCTTCAACTAGGCTGCATTGAAAAGTTTTCTAATTAAGTAACCCATAAAAAAGAGGAGCTTTTGAATAGATTATTTTCGGTTCACAAGGCAAAATTCTCGGCTTATAATAATATGGAGATGATTGGAAACAAGGTTCAGTGATTTTTATCTCAATTCCGTTTACATACTGGTTGTGCCTTAGCTAAACCGTGGTTCTTTGATGTTGAAGCTCTAATTACTTATCGCTGAATTTTAATGACCTCCAGAGCACTTTTATCCTTGTGATAATTGCAAATCATAACCACCTTCATGACACAACAAATATGGGTGGAACTTAAAGCTTCTTGGTGGAATTCGAAAGGGTAGAGTTATTCTCTTTGTTCGTAATTTCAATTTATTTAAGAACTAGATAATTGTATATGATAATGGTATGATAATTGATAATGGTAAATGAATTTACTTGCATGTTCGAAAGTCATTTAACTAAAGAATGGCAGTAACAAAATGCTTCTATAATAGGGGCCATATGCTGCCTTATTGTAATGCTGATTAATCTGTACCCAGTTTTTTCTAGACCCTATATGGCCAACCTTACTTAGTTGTTTAGGGCTGATTCATCCCCACTAGGCGAATTACGATTAGTGGTATCAACTTCCAATTCCATTGGGTATCTTACATCTGAAGCATCACAAATTTCACATCCCTGCTATGCTTTTTTCCACTTTCAGTAAGGCTCTCCATTACATTACTTCCAGTTTTTCGGTTGACGTCTTACTAAAAGCTAAAATTCAAATGAAGTGAAATATTGACTAGAATCAAAATTAGTGTACAGAGCAACCCATACACATTGAAAGAGGTCCAGCTTCTACATATAAAGTGTCTTCACTATCACAGTTGATGAAAATAGCCAGTATTGTTCTGGCTGTCTAGGAATTTAGTATCCATATTCTGCTCCAAAATTTTTCATAGGATGAATCATATGAATATGATTGAAAACGATCTCTAAGAATCCTATTTTACAGACGTCACTTCTTTGATTAGAATCTTTGATTTTTTGAACCTGAATATTTATGATCTGTAGATCCAATTTAATATGCATATGATCCGTCCGTCACCGATTGTAGGTTAATGGTAAAGAGAGTTTCTCATCACGCCGCGGTCTCGAGGTCGATTCTCGCCGTTGACTACAAATTAACATGCAACCGGATGACATAAAATGCGGTTGTGTGTAAAACCATTCATTGGGCTGAGCACCTACAATGTGCACCAGTGGTTTTACTTGGATCAGAAGGTTTCAGTTGAGACGCGGTTATAGAGCCGTTTACAGTGTATAAGCCATAGATTATTATTATTATGATCCGAAATATACTAGTTATTAATCAGAAGGCCTTTGACATGTCAAATGGCAAGGTGTTAGTGAAAAACTGCTTCCCAGGTGGCACTAAAAAAGGTATAGGTTTGGTCCCTCTGGTAATCATTTCAAAGATTTACTTTTAAGTGGATATCACTGCTATCCTACTCTGTGCAGTATAAATGTGCAGCACATTAGACGATAAAGCTTAACTATTTCTCCTAGCAGTAGACTCTACGGTGTTTAACTTCTGCCCGAAGACAATTCAGTAGTGGCTATTATCACACTTTTCTTTCACTCTTGGATGCATTTGAGATGAAACCTGCAATAGAAAACATTTAATCTACATATTTGAGCAACTTTCTAATTCGACTTGTCAGTTACCCATTTTTTGAAATTTGAATCTTTACCATCCTTTGAAAGGCCCTAATGCATTTTTCCAAAGATAAATATATTTATTTTTGTACGGGATATGAATCCTTATGGGTAACCGATCCTTTTTTCCACCACCCAGAGCACCTTTAAGTGGCTTTTTCTTTCAATATTTTCGCTTATAAATGAACAATTTGAGGTTGTAGGCCTCATCCTCATGTATCAATATTTCTTCCGGTTATGCTTTTTGAAATGTTGGTTTTGTTCCACTGTAAGGCTATACTTTCTGATTCCCAGTTTCAACTGAACCAAAAAGCTAATTGAAGTGTAAGTCACAAATTCTGTCTCGGTTTTTTACTAGAGCCTCTAGCGTATAGTTTTATTGAATCAGTTTCTTTCTCCTGCATAGCAGGCTGAGAGAGCACTTGTCTATTTCAGCAGTCTCAGAGGGTTTTGTCTGTTACTTGGTTTCCCTCAGAGGAAAGATATTGCTGAGTTTATTAAATAAGTCCTTGACAGTCTTGTTATCCTCACTCATTATTGTGGGTGAACCATCTACGCCTTATCGCCAGGTCTCTGTCACTGATAAACGGCTTAAGCCTTTACATACTTCAATCGCAAGACATGTCCTTCATCGACTGCATAGAAGACATACCTCTTCAAACTTCGTTTTTTTTAACATTTTGTTTTGACTACTGAGACTCTTCACGTTTAAGGTTTAAGGTTTGTGTGTGACACAGTTTACTGTAAAAAAAATATCGATTATTAAAAATATCGAAGAAAAAAAATATCGATTATTTCTTTAAGTGTTTCAAACTCGTATCAAACTTCATTCAAACCTTTTATAAATAAGCAACTCTCATTAGACAAATACAGGCTAACATTTTTAAAATCAAATACAATAATATAATTGCATCAAATTTTAATTTAAGTTCATTCAAACTTAAATCAAACTAGGTTTGACTAAGTTTGATGCACTGAAGTGTCGATAAAATCTTTATATCAAAATTATAATATTAAATATATATAACAAATATTATTTGAATTCTAAAACATTACTCTTATCTAGAATAATAATCAAATCAAACTTGCATTCAAACTCAATTGTTTGAGTGAATTCAAATATCAATATCGTCCCTAATTGAACCTAAAACTATGATTTGTTGTAATTGAAAAAGTATTAAGATGATTTTAAGTTATAATTTGATTCAATCTGCAATCAAACTTCAATCAAACTAATACGTTTGGGTCGCAATTATCGCCACTATTCTGGCGAACAGCTTTTAAATTACTTAATTTGTATTCAGGACGTCCGATTTCATTCCAGTTTTGCAATTTTATTGATCTAATCAATTAGTCTAATTGATTGAACACCCTCGGTTGGATGCAACTCGTACACTACATAAAATCTAATTAAAATTTGAATAATTAATTTTAATGCATGTCGCTATACGAGTAGCATAGTACGATTTCAACCGTCAACAATGAAAGTCGCCATCACACCGCTGCTATTCGCGATAGCACTGAAAATTCTTCAACTCTGCTCATCCAATTTATTCTCGTACAAAATTTGCCATACAGCACTCGTCACGAAAATTCTCGTAACTTTGAAAAATTTCTACTGTGCCTCAATTTTGCACAAATACTGATGATTTGCTTCGTATTTTATCACGTCTACACGCACCAAGCGGATATATTATACGTAAACGATATGGCTGGATTTTTCAACGACGTCTTCAAACTGCTGTCGATTATGTTTGCTGTGTTCACGATATATGTGAACGGTTTTGTGAAACGGATGGTATTCAAAAAATTTTGGACGACGCTCAAAACTCGTTGGAACACATCGATTTGGTGTACATTGCAACGTAACTATTGTGCCAAGTTTTACTGTACTCTGGGTCTGCTAATCGCTTGCGAACTAATTTTAATGTTGAATGGCCGAAAAACGCACAAGTGGTATATGTTTTGGGTGTACAATTTAGTGCCGATGATAGTCGAACGAATCTACTATTTGAATTTTATTTTGTACGCTGATGTGATTGGTACATGCTTGGTACTTTTTAATTTAGGATTTAAATCAAATTGTGCGACTAACCAAACTCAATCGGACACCTAGTCGTGTAGTGTACGAAAAAATTAGTAATCTCCGTAATAATTATCGCACACTATGGCGGGGCTCACTAATGGTGAGTGATATTTTTGGGACACCCCTGATATTTGTCGTGCTGTACAATATAATGCAGGTGACGTGCGATTTTTATTGGATCTACTTTAACTCGACCACTCCCGGTGCGGACAGTTGGAATTTTGGATTTGTACAATGTATTTCGCACTCGAGCCAAATAGTGGCGTTGTCGTGCTATTCAACGCACTGTTGTGCGGTACAAGTTCATAAAATAAAAACAAAATTGTACGAGATGGATTGTGACCAGTTCGATGAAAAGCTAAATTTTGCCGTTGATCAATTTGCCATGCAGCTGGAAAATGAGGAGATTGTGTTTACAGCGAAAGGATTGTTTGCTATCAATTTTACGCTACTCAAAGACATTGTGGCCATATTATCGACATATGTTGTTATATTTGTTCAATTTTCACCTAATTATTGAATATAAATTCGTTATTGTGGTGTAGACAGTCGATGTAATGTCTAAGAATGAAATTTTATTAAAATACATAATATATTCGAGGGGGGTTTTGGTATAGCTAATAATCGCGCATACTCGACACTCATACACACATCGTACTGTTCTCTTGTGTAGAAAACTTAGAATGTGAAATTTTTTTCATCAATGAATGTATATTATGCAGTTATAGAATTTTCTCCGATTCTGCGTCCTTCTACCCTCCCCATCACATATAAAAGCTTCCATAATTATATATAGTCGCGTATCGTACACATTGTAACAGGTTAGCAGAACTAGTCGACGCTGGTTAATTCACGAAAAATGTTTTTCAACAATTTTAAAATAATTTTCTTTGCGTTTCTGCAAACAATCGGTTTCCTGCCCATTACGATCCATCACAATAAACCGACAACGTTCGTAAAATATTTTCAAATCGTTATATTTACGACACAAATCGTAATCGTTACGCTGAACAATGTGATTTTGTATGGAAAGTTTCGGCACGTATTTGGCGGATACACAATGTTCGGCTTGATCAACGACCTAATCAAATTTCAGACCGTTAATTTGGCCCACTTTGCGATACTCGTCGAGACGATGGTAAATCGAAATAAATTTACTGTGTTGGCGAATAAGTTTCGTCATGTTTACGATAACTATTTACTGATGAGTAACGATACAGTGATGTTTTGTAATTCAAATACGAAATTGTTAAGACAATTTTTTATTAAGAATTTTGTAATTTTTATCGGATTTATGATCTTTTTTGAGACGAACATGGTGTACCAAATAATTACACAGAAAAATTCACCACTATTTTACACGTTGATTATCTCGTCGGTGATATACAATCGGTTTCGGCATGTCCAGTACAATTACTTGGTCGAGAAGGTGAATTTATATTTCGACCTGCTGAACGAGGAACTCTATTTGGGCGGTGCGGACATCGATTTGCATAAATTGAAGACTGTTATGCACATTTATGGGGATTTATACGACATCTTGGAAACGATTAACGACACCTTTGGGTGGTCGAATTTGTTGAATTTTTGGCAAAATTATATACAAATTCTAGCCGATTTTTACTGGATGTATTGGAAAATTTCAATCAACTATTCTCGATATATTATATGTTTTGGTGGTTTGATGTGTGTTGGACATGTAATCGACTACCTGTTCTGCATTCTGCCCAATGTGTATATTGATTTGGTTTGCCTATTTTCGAATGAAAAGTGTTTGTATCAAGTTCGACGATTTTATAGTTTTGTTTATCGGTTAAACGATATAAACGACAACGAGTTGATAAAGAGTTATTTGTTGCAAATTCAACATCAATCGGTTGAGTTAACCGCGAAACAATTCTTTCCACTACGATTGGTATTGGTCAAAGAGGTAGGTCAGATGTAATATGAAACGCAGAATAGTATTATAGTTTTTTGGAATTTTATTCTTTCAGGCTATTACATCCATCACGATCAGTATGCTCATATTTATCCAATTTGTGGCAGCGATAAAATAGGTCGACGCGATTATTTATATTCTTCGTTTTGTGGTTTATGTATTTGTTTAAAAGATTAATAAACTTTACATGTGCCTTCTCAAGAGTTTTACTAATGAGTATCTTAATTCACCTAAGAGGGTTGGCCATTTATATTCGCAATGATTTAACATATTCCATTCCCAGTTTTTTTAGGCCAAAGTGCGAATATTGATTTCAACTTTATTAGAGTTGAAATCCATATCTCAAAAAACACTGACTTGAAAAATGCTGACTGGTTAGGAATGAACAAGTTCTTTCAAGACTTCGAATGGCGTCCTTGCTTTGCTTCGGTAATATTGACCGCTATTCTGGTGTCTACTGTTATTCTCACAGGAATGGAACAGTTCATTCCTTCTGCAGGAATGCAACCGCCCTTAAAGAAGCCTATCACCGCAATAATTTCCAAAACCCGATAGCTGAACATCTATCCGCACTCAAGGTGAATAGAAAACTAGCAACACGAACGATATCCAAAGCTAAACTAGAATGAGAAAAGAAGGTTAGATCAGAGTTGCGGCAGATTTTAGATACCACCAACAGCAATCGAACGTTTTGGCCATTTACTCGTAAAGTCGAGGAAAACTTTCTGGAAAGTAGGAAACCGTCTATACCGCCTTTCAAAGATGGAAACAGTAGTTTGTTCCGCTGCCCATGAAAAGGCTAATCTCTTCGCTCGAAAATTTGCCGCTAACTCCAACTTAGCTCAAAGTTCTTGCAAACATTAACCCCAACAAGTCAGCCGGTCTGGATGGTTTTCCCCCAATTGTACTCAAATATTGTTGTAAATCCTTGTCAAAGCCACTTTCATGTTTGTTCCACCGATCTATGTCTTCTGCTACTTTTCCTTCCATTTAGAAAATTTCTAAAGTATATCCCGTGCCGAAAAAGGGCAGCATGTCGGACCCTTCGAATTATCGTCCAATCACTATTGTCTCAGTGCCTTCAAAGTACTTGAGACGATAATCAATTTTCAACTGATGAATTATTTGGAAGATCACCACCTAATTTCAGATCGTCAGTATGGTTTTCGCCGAGAACGCTCAGCCGGAGACTTAATTAACGTCATCACTGAAAAATGGAACAGGTATATCCATCAATCTGGTGAATCACAAGTCATTGCGCTTGATATTTCGAAAGCATTTGATCGCGTGTGGCTCAAGGGTTTACTGTGCAAACCCCATTCCAGAATTGCAATCTCATTTATTGAATTCAATCCCTTAACAAATTTCAATCCTACGTTTTTTTCTGGCCGAAATGATAGCTATTCGCCATCTTTTCGGATAGGTGAATTCAGTTTGGCTACATCTGACTCATTTTCGATTCTCGGCTTGACTTTAACAAAGAAAATGGGCCTGGAATGAACAAATAAACAAAGCAGCGATTAGTGCAGCTACATGTCTTGGATTTCTACGACGATGAAAGTTTTATTTTGCACCATCTGAAACACTTTCTAAGACCTATATAAGACTCAGACTAGAGTATACTTCTCACATTTGGTCTGGAGCACTTAAAACACATTTGGCTGCACTC
Source organism: Tipula lateralis (assembly GCA_963932295.1). Taxonomy (NCBI): domain Eukaryota; kingdom Metazoa; phylum Arthropoda; class Insecta; order Diptera; family Tipulidae; genus Tipula; species Tipula lateralis. Next base: position 145,361,204 of record OZ010736.1, read on the forward strand.
GATCGAGTCCAAGGTCGAGCATCTCGAATGATCGCGGATTTAAATTTATTTTCTAATCTCGATTCTCTTTCCCACAGGCGGAATGTGGGAGCTTTATGTGTGTTCTACAAATACTTTCATGCTCATTGCTCATCGGAACTTTACGAACTTATGAATGGTTTATCAAGACCTACGCGCAACTTAAAAAGACTTTTACAAAGATATACTCTGAAATTAAATTCGACCAATAGGTTTCAGAACTAGTTTTTTGTTCGGAGTGCACGAATGTGGAATGAACTGAATTGTGGAACGTTTCTCTTGGCGTATAATTTACATATATTTAAACTTAATATCAAAAGTATGAAACTTGAAGACTAAAACTCTTATTCCTTGAGTCCTTTCCAACCTCCATCCTTCCTAGTTCCTTCCCATCCTTATTATTAGTAGTGCTGTGCAAGAACAATCATATCCTAATAAGCATTAAAAAAAAAGTCACGAGAAAACGGAACAGTATCCTCTTCCAGGAAGAACATGACTATGAGTGGTTTGTTGCTGAAATTCCCAAAATAAACATCATTTGGTTAAGGTTGCAGGGCTTTAAGATCCTAATGTCTTACCCATGAAGGACTATCTGCCTCAAATGAAATAAAAGGCTAACCGTCAAACGATTTTGCACAAGATCGACCGGTAGTATTTTCATGAAGTTATTAGATCCAGACTCAATCTACAATATATCCTAGAGAAAATCCGTGTTTGAAATGGCTTAAGCATCTTTTGCAATTAAGATGCTGCTTGCAACATCTTATATCGTTTTTTACCATCATTGAATCACCAGATTTGGCATTATTTCAGTGAACGAACTCTAAACCTTTTCAAAATGGTTGCTATTATGAATGCCTTCTTTCACTTCTCTGTATGGCTTTGGTGCCTAGAACTTTAAGATACCCAAGTACAAATTGTGAGTTCTGAATGGTAATCTGCCTAAATCCAGTTTGCTGGTATTTACCAAGATAAGAAATATGTTTCCCTCTTCTCTTTTTGTGCAGTCTACCACCCAATTCTTACTTCGTCAATCATTAGGGTATTACTTTAGAAAGTAAATGTTCCTAAGGAGTTCATGTTTAAGGTGTTTCTTATATATACGTTTTTTTCCAAAGATGTAGAAAAATATTTGTGGATATTTACAGATCTCTGTTTTACCTATGTTAGTCTACGGTTCTGTTGTTTGGGGGCCTGTGGCAAGTAAATTTTAGAAGGATATGGGCATCCAGAGCCATTTCTGGTCTTATATCATCGATCCCAATACTTACTCCTCATAAGTTAGTACCTGCCATCATTGCAGTTTTTATTGTATTCTATGGTTTTTTGACTGAGGTTCGTTGGAATATAGACCACGTTCGGTCTGACTTTGAGGTACATAAATCGATTTTCAGTCACTTTGTGCAGAAAATATTGAACAATACAGACAGTATAATTCAACTAGTCACTTTGAAACTGGTCAAGGAAAACATGAGTTAATAACAGTAATACAGTTCTGGAAGAGGGATATCTTTTGAAACGGAGGTTATTTCTTACTGGAATTAATAAGATCTGGCTTCAAATGCTAACCAGCCCAAATAGGCCTCTACTGATACTTTTCAAACCACTTAATACTTAGAGCACATTACAGTGCAACGAATACTTTGACACATACTAGATCTTTATATTATTCTGATCCATTGTAAATTTTGCTCAACGGCCAGAATTGCACTCGAGAACCCGATGTGATGTATCTAAACTAGACCAACAACTGGTTCTGAAGTTACTTTTATGGATGATATCAGCACGATTCACATCTCGAGATGTTCGGTTTTAGCATTTGAGTGGTTCAAGTGTCGAGCTTTCATAGGTTTTGGAACTAGGTATTTGCTGGACGGGAGACAATGTATATTTAATAAGGAAAACGTTCCAGCTTATTAAAAAAATGAGATTTGAATTGAGCCTATACTGTGCTAAGAGAGCAAATATGTCAGATCTCGGTCTGGTTTTGGACCAACATTGTTGGACATTTGAAATATTTTATTTTGCATATCTTGTATAACATCGGGTTTTTCAATTAGACTTTTCAAACGGTTGACTCAATATTGACTAACGAAAGGCCTTATCTATTATAATGTATCAACTGGTCCAAATACACTTGCTAGGCTGACAAATACTATCAATCATCAATTTCTTGAACATTGTATTAACGATAGAATGTGCCAGAACTACTGTCATAGAGGTTAAAATTGCAATGAATCTCGTGTTCTTAAACCATTTGTTTTAAAAAAAACTCAGCCTCTATTATTTTGAGCATAGAGACTTCAAAAAATAAAAATTTTCAAACAAGTTGTATCGTGCTCCATTATAGTTATACTGAGAAGTCCGCATCTGAACTTTAAGAAATGCTGATGTGCTCTTTATTTTTTGATGCTAGGATTTGGAGTAAGAGATAATGTAATCCAAACTCTACAAAGGTTAATTAAGAAGTTCGTTGCATCCTTGTCTTCAGTCCTTTTCAATTCACACACAGATGACCTATTCCTGGTTCCTTATTCCCCTTTTTGGCGGTGTGGAAAAGATCGAGTATTTCACCCCTAAACCATAGAGGCCGCGCAAAGCATCTAAGTTGTTATATCTGCTAACAGTTAGATAATTACATATCGAAACTGTTTCAGATGGTGACCAAAAAATCTAGATAGAACCGCTGTCACGGGCGTAAAGTCATTCGGAAGAAATTATAAAGGCGGATGTCCTTGGTAGTTGATTACTACATAACACTAGTAGCCACTGAAGATATCGTTGCAGTAACTCGACGGTTTAAATAATTCCTAAATGAGCAGCGGTTGGTGGACAGCAGATCCGATAAACGACCAGTAATATCTTTTAGTGCCATCAGCCAGGTAAGACTAGCGTGGTTTGTCATCATAGTGAATGGGTGGCCGTCAACATAAGCGTGACATTTTTGTATTGTTTTACAACTAGACACTCCAGATCTATCATACTATAAACAGTGAAGCTTTTGTGTTATACATATATGCTATATGCTATCATCTCCTAGCTCATGTTTTTGCAAAAGTACCGCTTCTACTTAAGTGGAACCTGCATCGCATATACTTAAATCGCTGGCCATTTTTCAAAAGATTTGTCATTGGGGCAAAAATGATTGAGTAAATTTTCTAATAAACCAGCGATACCACTCCGAGACATCCAAAAATCTTCTCACCTGTCCCACAGTCTTTGGCATGGGAAACTCTTCAATGGCTTGAACTCTATTATAATCAGCCCGTAATCGTCCCCCACTACATAACCAAGTTATGTCAATCTCTTTCAGCAATAATTTGGTGGATTTTCACATCGATGGTAAGTCCTGTGTAGTGCATTAACCGGCATAGAGTTTGAGGTGCATTACAGAGACCAAATGGCATGACCTTAAACCGGTATAAGGATCCCGGGATGGTTAAAGCCATCTTACCTTTTGATGAAGGCTCAAGGAGGATAAGCCAAAAAACGTCTTTTATATTCAAGCTTGATATAAATGTAGTATCGCGTGTAATCTGATTAGTAATCTCTCTATAAAAAGAAACGACTCTTTCTTCATAATTTCGTTAAGCTTCCTAGCGTCTAAGCAAAGTCCTACCTCACCATTACCCTTTTTAGCAAAAGTCATTGAAGAAAACCGAGAGCTCTGACTCTCATCGATCACATCTATTTCTAACATCCGATCTAACTCCTTACACGTTTCACTAAATATGTCTGACTCACGAAAATAAATCCGATGTTTGGTAGGAGCCGCCTCTCCTCTCCCTATGCGTTACAAGTGTGGCTCTGCCTAGACCGAAATTTCTGAAAATTAAGTAATGTTGTTGTAAAACTTTCCCATCCAAAAGTCACATCCAACGGTTTGTTGTAAAGGGTTTGTTGCAATGATGGCACCTAATTAGTCGTTTGTATATACTCAAGGAATTTATTTATAGGTATTTTGTTCATTTTAATAAATTCAATTGAAGCTTTCAATGCCACTTATAGCTGCCCCACTGTCTAGAAGATCAACCAATCTCTACATCTGCGTAGGGGCGATTATGTCGTTGGATTAGAAACTATGTTTCTGATATTTGAGCCAGTTGACGTTTTGCCATCAACTTCTTGTTAGTTTTCGGAGTATTTGTCTCGTCTTTTAGTTGTTAATAACGATGATTTGTGATTGCTGTATAGTAAGCGAAAATCGCTAGTCTTATGCTTGTATGATAGTAGAGATTTCCACTTACTGCACAAATTTTATGGTGTATCCGCGCCCATTCGCAAAAGTGAGCCTGTGTGATAAATTCTCTTAGGTTTACCACGATGGCATGCTTCTCATGGTTTGATATCCACTCACAATACGATCTTAAGTCAAGCTTCACTAGACTCCTGGTTTTGTCTCATTACATTGTCTGGCTTTTATCTCATTACTTTTCTTTAATCCACAAAATGCAGCTCGTAGTCTAACCAATCGCGAAACGGCATTGCCCACAATATACACGAAAGCAACCAAATCATATATTTTATCTATTTGCTACAGACAGAAAAGAAAATCGTTTATCATTCAGCAGAAAAAATAAACATTTTCTTCTTGTATAAGATTTAAGTGCAATGCTTTAAGAAAAAACATTTATACCATTGTTCATTCGCTCAAAAGCGTCGTTTTGTCTTCGCCCAAAACAAACACAAACAAATAATCTAAATTTCTCATCCTCTCGACTATCGATATTGGGTCATATAAAAAGTCTTCACGGTTTTTGTCACTAGATGGTGTTGATGCATAAATATATCGGGCAACACTTACCCGATGCTTCCAAATAATGTACATGTGCGAATTACCAATGTGGTGACATTTCAGCTTCCAATGTTTGCGAAGAAATGCTGTGAAATGCTGCTGAAACGCAACTAAATCGAAGGAATCATTCTACCCTCCACTCTCCAGACTTTAAAGCCTGGATTGACGGTAAACACGGTTTTGTTAAAGAACCAACAAATCTACAAAATGTAGGTCATTAAAAATGGAAGCCGATGCTTTATTATTTACATAGTTATATATATACATATATATATATATATATATATATATATATATATATATATATATATATATATATATATATATATATATGTATATATATATATATATATATATATATATATATATATATATATATATATATATATATATATATATATATATATATATATACGCGCTCCTATAATTCAGATAGCTCTAGCATCTTATCTCTCTTCCCAAGCCTGTCTTCTCTTGGTGATTTAATGAACCATGTTAGACTACGTTAACCTCTGGGGTATGGCTGATCTCTGGGGTACGGCTGCTATGTTTTACAATATAGTCTTCCTATGATAATGCAAAGATTTGACATAGGTGACCGAATTTCTGCTATTCGTGGGAAGAAAATGGAACCAAATAAACAAAGTGAGAGTGATGCTTCTCAGACAGCTTTATTGGTATTGTGACACAGCTAGAAGATCCGGACAAATTTCAGAAAGATGAGATGTTCAAGAGATCAAATAGGACAAGAAGATTGCTCATACACCATATCTCGCTCCATTGAATCTCCAAGTGGGGCAAAAATAAACGGCGCTTTGAAGCAGCCGAGATGGAACAAACCGAGCTCGTAGGAGTGATGAAGCAGATAGCAGATCTATAACCGACTTCCAAACCTAGATTGATGTCAAACAACGTGATATTGAGTGTTTGGTAGGATTTGAAGGGAATCGTTCATTATAAGTTGCTGAATCGTGCCGAAAAAATAAATTCAATCTTGTACTGTGCAAATCTCGATCGTTTGAACAAAACAATCCAGAAAGTTTCGGTCTCAGAAAAATTGGAAAAGACCATAAATAATAATGGTCATAGGTACGCCACACGTGTACCCAAAAACCGCGAAGACTTTTTATATGACCTATTATTACAAAACAGTAAACTACTTGCGATTTAGTTAATTCGTCTATACGAGATGAAAGAAAAATTTTTGTTCGATTTTCCGCACACTTTTCTCCACCAAATCGTTTATGTTTTGGGTGAAAATTTTCATTTTTAACTTAAGTGAATTGAATTTAATTCGAGTCAATTTATGTTTCGACAATTTTTTTTTATGTCCATTAAGGGTATTACACGAATGTATTTAAGCACAAGATGATTTTTGCTATCCCACACTCATCATTTATGTATATATGTATGTGGGTGTGTTGGTATACAGTATCGTCATTTTTCTCTCATTTCGGACACAAAGACGTAACTAAACGAATTTATGATTATTATTGTATGATTCCCATGTGACACTTATCCTTGTATTGTTATCACATCTTTGAAAATATCTTTAGTTTACTATACTGTCTATATTTATTGTGATAAGACATGCGACCACGTTTGTTATACGTCTTGATGTGATAAGCACCCGGTTATTACATATATACAGGTATTTCAGTATATTTAGGTTCGAATCCCGACTATGCGGCATTATAATTCAATCCTTGATCATTTCAACACCTTGTCGTACATAAATAATGGAGGAGCGCGCGTAACGGAAAAATCAATCACAATATCGTCTTAACATGAACGTATACATAGCTACGTACACACACACTCGAGCTCGCATAAAAATCAACCTAATATTGATTTCCCTAATGTCTGGGTAATATATAACGTGTTTGTTATATGTGTGTTCGTTTCAGCGCCCCACTCTATTTACAACCAAAATTACCTTCATAAAAAGCACCGTAAGAACAATAAAAGCTTTCGCAATAAAATAAAAGCAAAAACTCTTAGAATTTATATGTGCTTACGTTTATGACATTTTTATTAGAATTTTCCTTCCTCTGTGCCGCCTCATACACCGCAACACTGGTTGTTGCAGAAATTTTCGATTTCGGAATGCGATTTGCATATGGTTGTGGCACACAAACACTCACAGGTTATAGACAAACCATATACAAGTCACTGTATTGCACATACATCCAAGACAAAAGCTCTCGTCCCCATACAAATACCTTATATGAATCGAAACATGAAACAGTAACAAGTATACGAACGACTTTTATGATCGAGATAGACAACATAAATAAAAATGTTAATTTTGCATTAATGCAGCATTATGCTGAATGCTATAATTATATGTAGATTTTGCAATTGAACGAAAGAAATTATTCGTTTAGAAATTGAAATGAAAAATACGCTTCTGTATACACATCAGATCCACCACACATCATTCATACGATGAAAATGGAATGAAAGCACGCGTGGTTTCAAAAGCCTTTGTCTACAATGCTATAAGGAATCGTATACGGTTTTGAGAGTCGTTAACATGTTATGCCCCAGTAATTTTGACGTATATATGCTTTTCGTCTGTATGTACGTCGTATATAGTGATTTCGGGTCGATACACCTAGAGTGCGGTTTAGATTTATAATATTGGAACTAAATCCAGTTGTGCGTGATTGTTAAGAGATTTAGGCATGAACATACTAAAAATTGCAATCTTGAAAATGTTGTTTGTTCCTGAAGCTCTTGATATGTCCATATTCTGCGGTACTCCACCGTGACGTCATCAGAATTGGTATATGCCTAATGATAATTGATAACACAAGCCATTATCGTCTTTCTTGTAGAATATGGGCAAAATGTCATTTATAGCTGATAATAAAACCAACATGAACTGATTGGTTGTGAAAATGGTTTGAGTGAAAATACACGTACATGAATGAAAAAATCGCAACTTTGTCGCAACATCATCCAAATCGCATCAACCTTTTGAAAAAATAAACAAAGCTGCCATCTTCAAAGCTTCTACAGAAGTGGTTCAACATTTTTGGGTGCAGGAGGTTTGACAGTAACAAAGAGCTAGGACTGTCTAAAACTGCAAACGCAGGCTTCTAGCAAGTTCATCAAAAATGCCATCAACATGGTTTGAATATTTGTGCCAAGTGTGTGAGATACTTGATTGTAGCTGAACTATCAACTTAGAGAGTGATATCTATCTGTGGATCTTACTTTATGTCTCAACAAGTTCAAAACCTCCTCAATCGCTCTCACTTCAGTTTGATGCACTCTACAGTAATCAGGGAGACGAACGAACATGCTCATCTTGAATTGTAAATAGTTAATTTCCCGACCTCCTAGTAGTTCCTGGCTGAGCACATAGTCCAAATGTTTTCCGAGATTCCAATGTTTTCCGAGACATCTTCTATTGCACCGCATTGGCCCAAATTGTTGCACCGTACATCAGGGTGGATGTTACTACACTAGCAGAGCACTTCTGCTTTGTTGAGCTCCTCTCATTCTCGTCATAAGCCGTGCCAATGTTGCGGTCACTCTGCTCTTGATCTTGTTAGAGGTAATGAGATGTGTCTTATATGACATTCTAGCATAAATCATTACCTCTAGAAATCTATTGGCCAGTTGGGCAAATTTTTGGGCTAGTGATTAGGACTGCTTCTGTCTTATGTTCTGCTAACTCGAAGCCAGCAGAAGTTACCCATTGTTAAATATGTCGTATCATTCTGTTGCAAATTACCATGATCGCTACTCTTTGATTTGTGACTTTCACTACGTCGATGTCATAGACAAAGCCATCCAATTCAGCTGCACATGCTAAGAGGAGTTGAAACACACCACCATACATCACGTAGTACCTAGATCGAATTCTTGTTGAGCTCTACCAGTTATCCCATATGTTTTCGTTCCATCACCGATTTTATACTTCAGAGCCCTCTGGATGAAGTAGTTTGCAATTGGTGTTTCGGTCTAGTGTTGTTACTGCACAGAATTTCTTTCTGCTACTCAACCATCTTGAACCAGATGTCGGTTCTTGCATCGATTCTATCACACATTTAATCGCATCCACTGTTAAAAGTATCTTTTTGAAACCATACTGGCGTTCTGTTAGGTCGCCAGTCCTTGCAATACTCTCCTGTGGGTGGCCGCATACTGTTCGTTCCAAGATATTTCCTTTTGTATCTAACAAACATATTGGATGTTAACAGGATGGCCTCCTTTCAGTAACATTACCAGTTACGGCTCCACATATTACACCTCAGATAAAATATATGGATTTAATCGAACTGCCAACTACAAAGCTATATTCGGGACATTGTCTGGACATGCCTTTATGACCTCTTCTTTAGTGACTGAGAAGAATATCCTTCTCCTCTTTCAATAGATAGTGCACTATATATTACACAACATCATCGGCCAAGTCGGAGCAGTAGCTCATAAAATGATGCTGGCCAAATACTATCATGAATGAGAAACTTCTACTCAAATAAATGAGATCCATATGTGACAGGAATTCAGGAAACAAAAGCAGAATAATTTAGTGCAAGCTTTCTGAATTCATCACTGTGAGGAGATAATCCATATGTTAGCTGAGCAACATTGTCATACATTACGACAAGGTTGGCTTAATCCTCCACCATCTAAACGGATGATAATTTTTACAGCTCACTTAATGACGGAGAGCTCGAAAATTGCTATCACCAGCATTTTGACAGATGCCAATTACGACACCTATAATTTTCCATAATGTCGACGACTAGTTAACTAGATGTGATCAAATTACGAATTATCTAGTACTAGCCTTGCTGACAGAATTTGACCTGAGACAGATTTGGATTTTGCATTATACAACTAACGACCATCTTACCGGTCTCTTGAAACAAAATCCTTCAAAGATACCTGATTTTTTCTTCGGTGATACGATGATCCAACACATCCGATCAGCACTATAGTTTTAAACACTTTGTGACATTACGAAATAAAATCAAATCGAAATAACAGTCTGCATACCAGTCGCGTTTGTCGACGTATCCAAACAATAATAAATATTTCAATTCTTATGATAATAAAAATTTCAAACCATCTAAGACATTTTATGTACTGTGTACAGATGTTAAATAGTCCATAACATATAAAATGATCAACACAGACGAAACAGTTTACAGTCTTGTGTTGTTGTTGTAGCATTTTCAATATTTTCCACAACCGTAATGTAATATAAAACAATAATGATTATGGCGCAACCACCCCATACTTTATAGGTGTGATGGGAAAGTACACGCGCCCGTCTCATACCTATACGAGTATGATATACACTTGAACTTGAGTGGATGTATTCAATTGCATGCGCGCCCGCATCTGTTTCAGACAGAAATCAAATGCATTTCTTGTGACTTGCTGTCGTCATATACACTCTATATGCTGTACGAGTATTAGGGGCAGTTTGGCGCAAAAATTAATTTTTATCAAAATTAAGAGGAATTTGATTGTAAGAAACTCGAGGGGGATAACTAACAACAACAACAACACAAATATTTTGTTATCTGTGATTTAATTCTGGAGACGACACAAAACAAAATGTTTTATGTTTTAAAACATGATTCTTATGCTCGTACATATACTGTACAATGTGGATGAAAAGGGGGAAGAATCGTTATATATATCCGATTAAGATAAGACAAGTCTAAATGAATTCATTAAGACATTATAAGAAACAGGGAATTAATTGCCATGTGGGGTGGACGGACGAACTCTTGTACATGTATATATGTATTGGGTTATATAAAACGTCTTTTTGTCTCCACTAGATGGTGTTGATGTCTACATATCTCGGGCAACACTCACCCGACCTGAGCAAACTATCAGGAAATATCGAAGACATTAAACATCAACCACATGGTAGTTTGGATTCTCAAAAAAGAGCCAACTACAAAACGAAGCTCAATGTTTGAGTGCTTCATGGATTAAGCTGAATTTATACTTCAATTTTTTCGTTCATTCGATATTTATTCAAACAAATTTTTCGGCCAATCGTAGTACTACAAAATGACAATTTTTTGTTTCTACAATTTGTCACAAGAGATAAGGCAGAACCATCCATGAAATAAAATAAAATAAGAAAATATAATATATTAACGAAAATTGAGATTTTTTTTTGACACATGAGCCATGAAAACTTAAAACAAAATAATACTGTGCGAATGCAAAACTAGAAAAGCAGGCTGTTTTTTGTGCGTTTTTATTTTACTTATTTTTTTCCCGAATTTTAACGCACAATTATTTTTTATTGACAGATAAATTTAACGAAGAATTTTTATTTTGTTTTATGTCCTGCTTGGGCGGAAGTAAGCAAAGCCTATTGATCGCAGATTTATTTTTGCTTATTTTTATTTTTTATTATTTCTTATTTTTTCTATAGTTGCCACTATAGTTTATATTTAACTTTTTGTGTTGAACGAACATTGAGTAAAAGAGACAACATGACACCAAAATGAAAAAGAAGCAAATAAAAGCCATGTTATTCGGAAACAAAATAAGTTTACGTGCGTGGCAATCGGTTTAATTTATTTTAGTAAGTGGCAGAATCGTTCTGAGAATCCCTTTGAAATTTTAATATAGTATGAATCGTCAAAACAAAATTACCGAACGCATGAATGAATGAATGAACGAAGAAATCGAAGTAATTTGATGAAACCAATTGACATCAGTGAAATGCTGTTAAAATGAAACGAAATCGAACCATTTTTGAAGCGAATCATTACAGGCGATAAAAATGGGTGAAATACGAGAATATTAAACGGATGCTGACTCTCCACAAACGACTTAAAAGCCAGGATTGATGTCAAACACGGGTATATTGAGAGTTTAGTTGGATTAAATAGAATTGTCCCTTATGAGTTGCTGTAATGCAGCGAAACCAACAATTCGGTCCTTAACAACCCGACTTATCACACTCTGGCCAAACCAACAGAAGAGGAGTTGTGCTTCATCATGACAATGCGTGGCCAAACATATTTATGATGGCTCGAAATAAGAAATTGACGGAACTTCATTGGGAAATTTTGATATAGTCCGGAACCATAACGGCCGGTTAAAACCATTTTTAAGGCTAGTTCACACTGATGGGATTGTGAAGCTGCCCTTAATATATTGTATATTGATCAATCTCAGCTGTTTATGGTGCAATGGTTTCTCGAAGACGCGTAACTATAATTAAATTAAATTTATATATGTGTGTATGACACACAAACGGTAATTCTACCTCATTCAAATGTGAAGTATGTAGATATTTATTACGAACAGCTGATAGATTTTCCCCGAATAAATTTATTAATTGACATCAAACATAATTTGTCGATTATTATCATCCAAAAAAAAATTGTTTACAGAGCTCGTTTGACTTAAATACATTTTTGGGGAAAATTTTGGAAAAAAAATTTTTCTCGAATCTACAAAATTATGATGATATTCTTGGAAAATGATTTCTATTTTAGGCCTTTCGATTTGTATTCGACGAAATACACTGACACACTATATCGTCAAGAGAATGAACGACCATATCATATCGAGAGTGTGGGTAGATGGAGACGCCCGATCATGGTATGCAATGCGCAAGTGATTATATTCTTACATGTACCACAATATCGTATATGTACAGGTGGCTTTTATCGATTCATAATCCATCATTTTGTGAAATAAATTTATCTCGCTGTTGTTCCATTTATATGGGATATCGATTCTGTTGTTACAATATGAAAATTGATATGTTTCCATACCGAGGCGTAACGTCTATTTTAGGAATTGAAGAATTGAGGAATTGTTATAAAAATAAATTATTATACATTTCGGAATATGTAAGTGTGTGATGTGTGTGCATATGGAAAACTATATGTACATACTCGTATATGTACATATAGTTCGAAGAAAATCTGTCATCATATGGGAATACGTAATGTACCGCGTGTATAAAGTGGAATTGTGTTGCGATTGCCAATTCGATATCTCGAATTCTGAATACTAAATAATTTATAACATAATGTAGATAGAGTAATGCACAGATAAATAATGAATCATCCAAAGAAAATTTGGTGATATAATCAGAATTACGGGAAAACAATTTGCGCGGGAAAATTTTTAAAAACACAAGTGTTAGTTCTGATTTCCTTTCTAAGATCTAGTACATTCGTTACGTAAGCCGAACCATCTCACTGTTTTGGATGCTACAGCTTTTACCTCCTTCCATGATTTACCAAGTTGTTTCGCTTCAGCTAGCATTGTCCTTCAGCTAGCATTTTCCATGTTATCGCTGGTCTACCTACTTTCCTTTTCCGTTGCGGATTTCACTTTAATGATACCCTCGTTATATCACTTAGTGATTTCGTCAGCGTAATGTCGTTAGCTGCAACCACACTAACACCAATGATCGAGTATTTGCTAGTCATCTAGATAGTCCATTGAGTAGACCTGTTAATCCCCATTGTATGCCAATAACGAACATGGTATTCAATTTCCGCTTCACATTATCCAACACGATCTGGAACAGAATTGGTGAGAGTACGCATCCTTGTCTGTCGCCTCGTGTGTTATAGTATTACTCACTTTGTTGCCTTTGTATTGAACTTGACTTCCAGCATCCCGATACATTTTGAGTAACAGTTCAATTTCTTGAAGATGTCCATTTCCAAAGTGTCTGTCAAAATGTTTTCCTATATTTATCGTATCAAAAGCGCATTTGAAATCGACAAAGGCTTGAATTCCATTCATTGGAATGTTCAGTAATGAAACGAGCTCTATAATTTTTTCCAGTGACTTTCTTTACACACTGGAGTAGTGCTCCCATATTTTGGATTGCGGCGGCCCTCTTAGAGAATGCATTCTTTATATTCCCCTCGATTGTCCCTTGTCATGTTCTTCACTTGACGTGCTGTTTCTTTATATCTGTGTTTCACTGCTGCCGTAGTTTGTTTTTAGCTTTAGTTGACAGCGTTCCTCAATCTATTCCATGTTTCCATGTTTCACTCATCCAATGATTCCAATTGTTTTCTTGGTAACCGAGTACTTTCGAGGCAGTCTTGATGTACACTTCTTTTAGTATGGTTCGGGACCTATCAATATGTTTGTGTTAAATTTCTTCCTAGTTGGCTTTGAGTATTTCACAGCTGCTGACTTGATTTGAAATTTTAATATCACCATAGTCGGTACACAGCATATCTGCTCCTCTCATTGTTCTGATTACTTTTACTGATGTGAGGAATTTTTCTGTTGACCATTACGGGTTCTATATGATTTTAAGTTCCGCCATTCAGTGATGTCCATATGTATTTGTGTATACCTATTTTGGTGTAAGAACCTACTTTCGCCGTTGAACAAAAGATATGTGATACTGAAGACTGCGAATCTTTTTCCATTTCGTCAGATTTCAACGCATTTTTACCCATGTCAGGTCGATATTTTTTGTTCTAATTTGAAATCCCTTTGTATGATTTTGATGTCGTACTTGTGCGTTTCTGCATAAGACTTTTGAGTGAAATCTTGTCAGTATAGTTTTATGTAATTTGATTGACTACAATTTATGAAGTTACCATCAATAATTTTTTTGTTGTGTCCTCATGTTCACTAAGGCTCAATTGGCTCATTGCATCACGGGGATCACAGATGTGTATATTCTCACCACTGGTTATAATGACATGGTGAAAATCCCTTTGGCTTCCTGCCCATATCAAGATTCGAACCCAGTATTTTCTTTGTTCCAGCTGTCGCAGTTTTAACCGTCCTAAACATGAGGTTAACTTAAGCATTAAAAACCCTTTAGAATTTATTTTGAGATGCATGGATTATGAAATGTAATATAACGCCAAAATAGAATCAAAAATTCCAAATCTGTCACGCTTGAAGTTAATTACTGGTGCGGCGGTGAGCAAACTCTGATTTTCATTCAAAATTTGCATGTCAAATTAATTTCAATAAGGCAAGAACCATCCAATGTTTGTTGTAAAATTTAGACAGCTTATGGCACAACCATCAAATATTGCAGGATTATGCGCTTGTTATATTATTTCCATCGTCATTCTAAGAGGCACAACTAATTTCAAAAGTTGTGGCATTCAGTGACAATACTTTGGTTTTGACGATGCGGATTGTCAAATGTAAAGGGTGGTAATTTCAAAGACCACCGTACTAGTTGACTGGTTAAATTATTTTGATTGATTGATAGATTCCCGGATAACGCCAGGACTCTTCCTACAGCCGTTTACATAAAATGATAGGTAAGAATAGGAAGGTATGCTAGCATAACTGGTAAAAGCCAATCATAGCCATACATAGTACAGACGATACATAAATTTAGTCTGGTCGCATATGCCAGATGATATGGATTTGATCTTTACGATTACACAAACAATCAATGACGTCATCAGATAGAAACCGGCCTAGCTTACCAACATTACAGATCACATAAGAATCCTTTCATATCAGATCACATAAGAATCACAATTTCAATTCATTAATCTGCAACCGCCAATCAGCATTCTCCAGTCCGCTTCGATGTATATTATTTTATTATACCAGTTTCGTTATTGCATTGCTTTCTGGGTAAAATAATTTTTTTCTATAACCTCACTTTAAAAAAAAAATTGTTTATGTTTGTTTCGTTTTGGAGGAATAAAGCATATATTACACTACACAAATTTATAAGAAAGTTTGCATATAAAATATTTTCCAAAAGCCACTAGATTAAAATAATTAATATATTTGAATGTCTGATTGGCTTAAAAATAATTATCACATCAAATAATATCAAATTCTCTTAATTGGCGATATTTTTGAGTGAAACATTTATTGATGAAATCGCTATCAAACGTAAATTTTAAACCCGTTCTTCAATATTTAGTTGTAGTGTAACATAGCCGTAGATTTTTTGTTTTGCAATTTACCGTTTCCTTTAATGTCAAAATTCAAATAGTCAATCGTTGCGTGTAACGTGTTCAATCATTTGAGTTTTGTAACTGTTATTTTCATTCTCGACAGTTAATTACACCGCTTTTAGAAGTTTTAAATTGTTAAATATTTACTTACTTACTAAGAGAATACCGAAACATCAACTGTTTGAAATTTTTTTAAACGTGACCAAGATCAAAAATTAGCGAAATGTGTCAAGTGCAGCAAGGAGTATAATATAAGTGTGAGTGTGACTCGTTGAAAATACTATTCTGCCTAGTTTTAGATGGCCATTTTTTTTAGTGCAAGACGGTTTTCGAAAGTTTGTTCATACATTAGATCCGAAATAAGAACTTCCGAGTAAAACGAACTTGCGAAATATACTTTTAAAGGATTACTTTAGATTATGTGCTCATAAAGTGTAAGGAGCTTTTATCATATTTTAAATCTAGTAATCTGGCTACACAACGGTTAAATGCGGAACAGGATGCTAAACACAATAACAAAAGCGCTGGAATATCACATTTTACAAACAAACGATTCTATCGCTATCCGATTCTCAAAAATGTCAAAAGCACCTGCCAATTTAACTTTAGAGGATAAGATGATTCTAGGTCTAGCCAATTATGATCAAATTCTTGATCTTTTTAATGAAACTACCGAACCAAATAAACAGAAACAATGAACGGAAGAGAACTTCTTCTGTGTGTTAGCGATGGAGTAAGAGCAAAATTATTTCAAATGAAGAGTGATCATTACAAAGCCTGTCGAGAATGTTAGATTCTAGAATTAAAAAAGGAGGTTCCCGCTCACAAGAAAATTGAAAAGAAAGACAGCTATTCAGGTACTACAAACAGAATTATTAAACGAATGTGTCAGCACAAGGTCAACAAAAAATTACAGGGTTTGTCAAAACTAGAACTGCAACTTGGAACTTCAACCAGTTTATTCGGATTCATGGAAAAAAGAAGAACCGAAAAAAATCGACAACGAACATCAAATGTTAATAGCATAATTATTCTCAGAAAATATTTAGAAACAGCCAATAAATAGGAAATTTCTATTGATCATTTATATTATTATAATATAAAAACCGTATAATGGTGGTGGTCGTCAATTTACATCTAAATTCTTACAAACTAAAATATAATGTGGTCACAGTTGATCCAGCGATGCAGAGTGCCTGTTCGTTGGTAGGTAGCTGCTCACATACTAACGAGCTCGAAGGGTTTGGTTCTTTTTAGTCTCCTAACCAAATGTTCATTATCCAGTAGCCGAGAAGCTTCCGCATTGACATGTTCCATTAGTCTTGATTCATACTTCCATGCAAATCTTTTTATTTCGTGTTTTATATCCGGAATCTCCAAATCACGATGCAAATCACTATTACGAATGTACCAGGGTGCATTGAATATACTCCGAAGTACCTTATTCTTTTGTATAAGTTTAATGTTAGTATTCTTAGTACAGTTCCAAAGCTGAATGCCATATAGATCGGCTTAAGGACCTGATTGTAAACCAGTAGTTTGTTGCATATGCTTAATTTTGACCTTCGCCCAATTAACGAGTACAATTGTCTATATTTAAGATCAAGCTCTTTTCTTTTCTTCTTCACATGCTCTTTCCATTTAAGTTTAACATACAGAGTCATACAAAAGTATTTAGCAGAGTTCACGTTCGGCACCATCACATTGTTTAAGCTGATTGTCGGCGGATTAACCAATGATTTATTCGTAAAGTTGACATGGGCAGATTTTAATTCATTAAGTTTGATTTTCCATCGCTTGGTCCACTGGCGAATTTCATCACTTGCACATTGAAGTTTATTCGCCACCTCTTCCACAGTTTTCTCTGTTGCTCGTATCGCGGTGTCGTCAGCAAACGTTGCTAAGCTTACGTGGTCGGACTGTGGTATATCACTTGTATATAGTAGGTAAAGTACTGGACCTAGGACGCTGCCTTGTGGGACTCCTGCCTTTACCTCTCTCAGTTCAGAATACTCACTCATCTTGTCTTACTCTAAAAAGCCTTTCAGATAAATATGATCTCAAAAGATCTCAAAGAGCATCTGAATCCAAATTGGTGATCCGGTATTAGGTCTCTACTTTCTATTATTGGCTTCATTCTCTTCAAGAGTAGTTTCTCCATTAGCTTTGAAATGATAGGGAGCAGTGATATCGGACGATACGATTTAGCTTCATTAGGCGGTTTACCTGGTTTCGGTAACATAATAACTTCCGCAACTTTCCAGGCCAAAGGAACATGTCTTAATCTAATAACAGCATTAAACAAGTAAGTTAGTTTAGCGATAGCTTTCTTTGGTAGTTGGTCATATCCAGGTGCCTTTGCTGACTTCAGATTGAATTGTATTTCACTGGTAACTTCTTTCTGGGTTGTCCCTCATAATTGCTGCTTTCATTTTCGATTATAATATCCGATTATAATATCCGATCAGCCAAATGGTTAGCATATTCTTCAGCTTTTGCTTTGTTATCCCTAGCCCACGAGCCATCATTTCTCTTAATAGGAGGGATTTGCGTAATTGGGGTTTTTATACTTTTAGTTGCCTTCCATAGTGAGTAGTTCGTATCTCCTTCAGCGGTCAATTTTTCCAGATACAAAGAAAACGATTTTTCATTTAGCTTCTGAATTTTTCGCTTAAGGTGTTGTGATTTATTATTTAGAATCGTCTTATCAGATGGACTTCTTGTTTGTTGCCATTTTCTCCTAGCTTTTCTTTTTTCAAAGACAAGATTCCGAATTTCTCTTGGGTAACTTTTACCAATGGTTTTTGATACTGTTCCAGTAGTATTATTCCAAGCGGTAATCTGAATGATATTGGTGAAATTTTCTACCTCTTCCTGAATAGTTTTTAGTCGTGTTTGTAAGTTAATCTTGTTTTCTACTTCAGATCTGAAGCTCACCCAATCAGTTGTTATATTGGCAAGAGTTGGTCTCGTTTCCTTTCTAATTATCTTGTCGCTTAAGGAAAGTTCACGTCAGTGTGATCAGAGTCCATATCTGAATTATCCTCTACTTCAATAAAATTTGATGAAACTTGTTTTTGATAATGCTTTTTATTTTTAATACCGTTAGCATTCCAAGTAGCAATTCTCAGGTTTTCCTGGTATATCATTTTGAGAGAATTGATTAGTATAATAAAGCAGAATTTCTCTAAACAAAATGTTAAAATTATGAATTGACCATAAAAAATCATTCATATACATTTTTCCTATAAAATATTTCCAGTACCGAATACAAATAATTCTCTTGATATATTTTGTTAGTACTGCTATAAGAAAATTTTCAGTAACCATAAAAAATGTATTCAGTACTGAATACATTTTTTATATTGGTAATGTTTTTTATTTCTTTTTCACTTTAAGAAAAAGTATATTTTTATCCCGCCTTGACTATTTTGTCAGTATATTTTTCATAATGGAAATCAGGCTTAATGCAGATAGTTTTGTTCGTCGTTGTCTTTTAGTGCTTTTCGTTTCTTTTTGAGTTTATTCTTGATTTTGTTTTTTTATTTTAGTTTACTACCAGCAGTTGTGACGGAAGGATGTCTCTGGTATTAATTCGCCAGAAATATATGTATTTAATTTTGCATACTGATACAATACAATACAGAAACAGTATCAGGCAAAATGGTACAAGAACAAAAAGAAACATAAAAGTGCTAAATTTTTTCCGATACAAGAATCAAACGCAAAAGAAGAGTTAAGTTATATTATCACTCTTTATAAATTTTATTGAATCATTTTGATCATATGATCATATTCGATAACCGAAATATCACCGAATATATATATTAACCGAAAATGAAAATAAAAACCAAGCAAATTTCTTATGAATGAAAATTCGGAGTATGTACCAATAAATGGAAAAACTATTCTACGACACTCTTGGTAAATAATCATATTTAGATCCCTCTTAAACAAAAATTGAGGTTAAGGCCTGTATTGTAAGATACAGCTAAGAAAAGTCAAAAAAGTGCGTGAAATCGACAGTTTACGAATGAATTGGATAAATTTTGTTATTGTCTAACCAATTACTCATAATTTCTTATAAATGCTATAATTTTGCCTGCGATATTATTGATGGTGATGTTAGATTGGGCTTAGTGGCTACTACAGCACACTTAGATCCGTGACGGTCCGTTGTGATACCAAAGGATCTTACTGTTTCGGAGAAGAGTATTTTAAGATTTTACCGAAATATTTATGTCTTTTGTGTGCCAAAGCCGAGCTTGAGCATAGGAGGTGGAGAACCGCCTCTTCCTCCTCCTAATTTATACAGCTTCTCCAAAAGTCATTAGCTTCTAGACTTAGCCTCCTCTCATGTTCTCCAAGTAGGCAGTGTGATGTGAGTTCCTCCTTGATCGTTTTAAGTTTACGTCTTTTAGGGAGATCAGTTGGTGGTGATGTTACTCATCTAAAATTTACAGGTTCATTCATTTATATTTATTATTAAATATTTATTTCATTAAATTAACGTTTAGAAAAACCACGTCTCAGTTGACCAGTAAAATCATTTTGATCAAAAGAATGGTCAGTATTAGGGTAGATGGATATCCCGCTAGGTAGAGCCGAACATATTTACTATAACACCAGATTAATGTTGGGTCATTCAGACCCATCAAACAACCGTACTATTCAGCCTCTTCCAAAATTTAAGATCAACAGCGGAGTTATGAAAGAAAACCTTTCGATTCTTGAAATGTTAACTCGGTAACAGTGCGGGTCAACAATCAAAGATTAGAAACACGAGTTTATGGACATTAACTCGAAATCAAAAATGTACAGTTACTTTTGTACAAACGATAAGATAAGATATTATCGCAGTCACATTGATAATTATCGGTAGTTTTTGTCATATTCATACCATAGAAGTAAGAAGTTCAAGTAACTTGTGATATTGGCAATACACAAAATGCAGGCGTTAGCAGGAATCGATACAACAAAAGTGTATTGCGAATTTGGTTTAGATTTCGATCAAGTGAAGGATTTAAAATTCCAACAATACTTTGTCCATAATGATGTAGTTAATTGGTTCGAAGAGGTATGTTGTTGAATAATAATGTTGTTTCAAGTGTGCCTACTTTCTTATCTCTCTCTCTCTATGCGTTTAGATACTATCGAATAAATTCCGGGAATTCAATTTCATTAAAATAATTTATGAACGGTTGTATCACTTTGATATTAATCACGTGAAGTGTGTCGAAATTTATTATGATGAAAATGATTTGGAAAGGTTTCAAGATTTTAAATCAGAAATGAACAAGTTAATTCGTATCGCACAATACAGAATGCCGTGGAGAAGTGATACGAGATATTATGTGTGTAGTGAATTACAATCGGTAAGTTCATTTGGTTCGAAGATACATAAACATAAATTTTTAATATGTTTTGTCTTGCAGAATGATTACTTACCAATTGATAACATTAATCTTATAAATGAATCAAATAAACTGCGAGTAAGTTTTATAAATACATTGGACTCATTATTAATGCACCACTGAAATTGTATCTAAAGTTTTAGCCGCAAAATGCCCTGAACTCATATTAGATATTATTGATTTACCGTGACCGAGGCCTGCGGATTTGTGAATTTGTTTCATTAAAATATTGAACATATCGATATTTTGTTGTGTATAAAAAACATCAAATCTCCTGTGGCGGAAAAAATTCATCCTATTGAACTTAAGTTAGAGCTTCAATACATTTATTGTTTTAATAATTAAACCATAACTAATTTCGTGATAGAGGGTTTAAAAAAATTTAACAATTATTATTTGTTTGTTTGTTGGCTTTTATCTTTACATTCTGTTATGGGGCTCAAGGCACTCCCAACTTTTTTGCGGTTCGCTTATTTACGTCCTACCTTACGCCATTACAACCAAACTGAGGACGTAGGTCTTTAGGTTCGATTTTATTAGGACCATTTGCACATTGCATAGCTCCATGCTAGCCTATAGTACTGACATGGAAGATGGGTTGGTCCATGAATTCTGCACTCCAACAGGGGTCATAGATGTGTTCATTCACACCACCGATTGTAATGAGATGGTGCAAAATCCGTTTTGCATCCTGCCCCTATCGGGATTCGAACTCGGTGTCTGCAGCTCCAACCGCTGGAGCTTTAACGACTGCGCCACTATTTGGTCGGTAACCACTATTATTTATAATATTTTATCTCTTTTTTTCAAGCCACTGAGGCTCAATTCGTCATTGTGACATCCCTTCCCAGACGCACACTCTCAGTCTCGGGATCTGTTTCTTCTTGTTATGAAGTCAAAGATATCTGGTATCTCAAGGTCGTCCATTGATCCTCAAATAAGTATTGTGAACCGAAACAGTGCATTCCATGGGAAGAGTATAAACTGTTAACAGTTTGAGGTGTTTCGAAGTTTTCCAGAGTCCTGCCTCTAATGAAGAGAACCATCTCAGATTTCCTAGGATTGACTGAAAAACCCTGGTCACTACACCAGGCTACAACTATGTTAATCGCAGATTGCATGTGATCATATATTACATCCGTATATTTACCTATCAGTATTATGACGGTTTCATCTGCATAACCCTGGCAAAAGAATCCGTTGTCGTTAAGTTGGACTAGGAGTGAGTTGACCACAAGAGCCCGAGACAGAACACCACCCTGAGTAGTCTCGTTACTACCTTAGTCTGCAGTAATTCTCCTTAACCTACGCATGACGCAAAAATACCGAACGTGTGTGGTCTCAATGCCATGTCTTTCAGCGTGTTGTTTGGAGTGTATTGGATATGCAAATAGTGCATTATCCCTAAAATGCCTGTCAACCAATCGCTTTAAGCATTTAAGTAGAAAAGGCTGATAGGCCGAAAAGAATTTTTCCTTTTCATATCTAGGTAATCCATCCTTTTCGATGAACACTACCTTGATTTTACTCCAAGATCTTGGAATGTACCCCAGGGCCAAACTGGCTTTGCTGCAGATATGTTCAAGGTGGTTTAGGATAATTTCCAGCCATTCCTGTATGAGATCCATGAATATTCCGTCTGGACCTGCTGTTTTAAATTTTGAGAAAGAACCATTGCTCCATCGGATTCTTTCTGTAACCACCTTCGCCACCAAGTTCTAATCTCTGAAACTTGGTAGTTTGTGTGGAAGTTTATTTCTATCAAATTCATTTGAATTCTCACTTTCGCTAAAATGAGTTATCATAATACATCTAAAGCTTCCTGATTTGTGCCCGTGTCAGTTCCATCAGGGTTCTATAGAGTTCCGATAGAGACCTTCATGTTCCCACAGAGAACTTTCTTGAGTTTAGCGGTTACCCCACCACTATCCACTTACTCACAGAAAGATCTCCATTTCGATGTTTTTTCACTTCGGATACATTTCTTGTACTCTCTTTGTGAAGTTTTAGTTGGGTGAAATCCCATGCTGCAGTTGAAGCGGTTTTCTTGCTTATCTCCGGTTTTCACTGGTTTAGAAGTTTTCTTATCTGGTTCCTCAGTCTGCCCAATTTGCTGTTGAATGCTGCAAACTTATCTGTGTAAACTGTACGCCTGGCATTCCAATCAAGTTGAGATGGTGGAGGACAGTTTTTCCTTGATCATCCTCAGTTTCTATTGCGTCACTACATTGTGACTCTACTTAGAGCAAAGTAGCGTTTAAAAGCAAATGTTTCCAGCCTTGGAACAGATGGTTCATCTAGGCCAAAGTGAAGAGGTTTGCTTTTCGCTTTCCTCTTTTTGGCAAAGATGATTCATTTGCTGGTCTTATGTCCCAGGTTTTGATTTTCTAGTCCCTTCAGAATATCTGAAGGTTCTTGAATCGGGCCCGGGATAAACTGTACCCCTTACAGGCTTGGATAGGTCGGAGAGGCACAAGAGGTGTTTATCACTTGCAATTAGTTCGGAAAGTGATGAACGTCGTCCTTCATCAAGATCATAGTGCTTGTCTTTGAGAAGGACACGGCGCTCGTGAATTCGAAGATACACTCTGCCTTTTAGTCTGGTTCCCTGGAGAGTGAGAGTTTTAACGTCAGAAACGACGAGTGGACGTTTCAGTTCTTGTCTTTTCCGTTGCTGGTATCCCGAGATCTTCTTCTTAGTTGAACAGCTTTTAACCACTTGCAGCCCCGACGATTGTGTCTAAGTTAGTAGCTAAGGCATCATTGTTCCCTGTTGAAGTTTCCGTTGATGCCACCAGAGATATGTGTTTTAGAGATGCCGAAAGCATCTCCAAGTTATTAGGCTTGGTTGCACTTTTCGGTTCCCCTAAATTAAGATTAAGGTTTGTATAATCCATAAAATACTCCCACGAGTGAAGGAGAAAAATGTGTCCGTCCGAGATCCGATGATCAAATGGCTACGTGATCCGGAGAGCGCCTGGTATACAGATACGCCGTTCAAGACTGAGCTATAGTTATGGACTGGGCCCAGTTGCTTAGCGCTCAGTTTTTGTCTGGCTCCCCACTTTAAGTGGTTATTCAGTTGCCTGATGGTCATAACGGGGAGGTAACAAAAGCACTTTTGGAAACGGAGCTGACAACTAGAACCAAATTGATTCCCCCAAACTAAAAACCATTTCTTTTGTAACACCTTTAATCCATTAATTTGTCAGTATGCTGAAATCATTAACGTCAAGAAGAACTGACGTCTATGCTGGTTAATTTTTATAAAACATTATGTATAATCAAAATGAGTTTTTTCTGGTGAAGGCCGTTTAAGTGGATGTCACACCTAGAGTCTACACAATTCCTATACGAAAATTAAAAATGTTCCAAGCTGGGCCAGTAAAGTATGATAATTTTCAGGCCGCCACAGATACATCACAATCTCATGTGCTGCGGTGGGTGTGGTATGCATAGCTCAAACTTAAGATTAATTTTGAGTGGTATTTGGCAACTGTGTAAATAGACTTTTGATGTCATTTATTAATATACTTAATTCTATTTGTTAACAGGTTGCACTGTTTGAACGCCAATTATTAATTCAAAATCTTCAAAGTTGTTTATTTCAACAATACAGACTAAAATGGGATTGGCATGAAACGCGTATTCTTACAGTTTATGAATTTAAACGGAGTTTAAATGAAGATCAATTAAAAAGCCTAGAAGGCATCTTTAGATACACGTACGACCAACAAATATTTATATCCGAAGAATTCATGTTTCTGAAAATAACCGAACCACCGTCAGTTATGTACTCCTTTGGATTGACCATTTTTCATGATCAACTGTTATCACGTTTATCTATTGAGGATATACTATCGTTAGAATTGGCCAACAAAGATTATCGTCATGAATCGTACAATATTGTTTTGGATCGAGATATTCAGACGCATCTCGTACAACGTTTCTCTTTGTTTCAGGAACAGAAGAAAGTTAAAGAATATATCGCTAACGATTTTACAAATTATAGATTAAGGAAATATTTTTTATACAAGTATCGAGATGGTATTCCTGGCACTGGGCAACTAAAGCACACACTCACTAGAAATAACTCTGGCTGCACTATAAACGGACACAAAAGTTTAGACTTTATTCCTTTCTCTGCAATTGACTCTGCAATTCAATTTGACATAATATCACCTGAAAATATAACTGTTTACTCTATAACTGTGCTACGTCACAACAGTGGTAACTTAATTATCCCGGATTCTATAATACCGAAGGAAATTCGATTGGATAGCGATATCAGTTCTATTTTAGATGAGATTACAAATCCACCATATTTCATTGAAATCACGATTCGAGCGAAGATTAAGTCGGTTTATTTCACTGATATATTACATAAGGTCTTGAAACAATTAAGCTTTGACTACAAATCAATCATTCAACTGAGATCAAACAATAATCAGATTAATAGTTGTATTCTAAATAGTTTTGTAACAAGAGTATACGAATTCGAAATTCGTTTTAAAAATATTATTTTTGATATTGCAAGTTTAGTACAATGGTTAAGTAAATGTTCAAAGTTAACTAACATCAATTTTACTGACTGTATTTTTCGGTTAACCGATAAAACTTCCAGAATGTTAAAAATGATGATAAAGAAAAAAGATATTATTGACATATGTAAATCCAATCTGACCTTTCAAAACATGAACTTCGATATATCAACATGCTCAACATTTTTATACATTAGCTGTGGCAAAATTGTTTACGATGGATGCAATCTTACCCCATCGTCATCGGCGATCATACCAACGAAATCTTTAAAACGTGTTGTGTGTAAGAACATGAACATTGATTTTCAAGTATTAGTTCCATTACTGCCGCTCATTTTAGTTGAATTTGATTACTGCCAAATCCAATCAAAACATGATCCAACATTGCAAGTTGAATTATTCCCAAATAACGGGCCAACATTTAGAAACATGGATATTGATGCAGAAGTATTGTTAAACATTTCATTATTTTACACTAAACTGGACCTAGATCGTTGTTGTATTCGATCGAATGAAAATATTAATATTCCCTCCAATTTTCCAACTATCTCTAGGATTTATATGAATAATGTTGAAATTGAAACGAAAGCGGCAGCGAAAATTTTTAATAGATTTGAAAATGTTAGTTTTATTAGATCTCGGTTTGTGGGTACAGACCTGTCTATCCCAAAAATTCATGCAAATCCCAATACCTATCAACTTTTTGTTGAAATATCAATAACTCCCGAATTTCTAAAGGGTTTAACATATTTGAATCTTCAAAACATTTCATTTGCTGATTGTGACATTACGAATCAACATCGTTTAGAAATTTTGGAGGCTGCACCACTGTGTCAAATATCTATTGTTTGACCAATTACTGATTCAAAGGTACTAATAACAATTTAAATAATGTACTAACACTCTAATTGGCTGCATATAAGTTATAAAAGTAAAGTAAAACAGCAATAACGAAAAAGAACGAATATGGTCAGAGCCATCTTTATTAGAGCCGTAAGAATATGACGTATTTTTTGTTGTGCTTTTTTTTAGAGGAGGTACATTTTACACTTTCCCATAAGAAGCAATGTAAAAATCACATTTTTCGAAATAATTTTTATCAATAAAAAAATTTATGTTTGATTTCTATTTTTACAGTGTTGAGTACATAAAATGTTGAAGTTAATTATATCTGAAAATCAATTATCTAAATATCTTAATAATTTAATAAAACATAAATTAAAATTCAATATGAATTTAAGAAATTCTATATATAGTAAAATATTTATATGTGTATTATCGACATCACCGATGTTGAAGTTAAAGTATTTACCAATAAGAGTTGTACATTTTTTAATCTAACCCGCACACATAACTTTTATTTTGCAGAAAAATATCCGTAGCTGTATGGAAATATATTAAACAATAAGAAATTTTATTTTAGCACATAAATAAAACTTAAATATTACTATAAACAATAATTTAAATGTAAAAAATAATATAATGAGGTGTGTTTATTGGTAAACTCTCTAAAAAACAAACCAGAAACATGACATGACGAAAAAGCTTTACAAAAGAGACTTATTAAATATTTAATATTATTATATTATTTATTATGATTATTATATTCATTATAGATAATAGTAAATGTATTAAAATATAATTTATTCAGGATAAAATATGTAGTTTAAGATGTGCTTTCGATATCGTTCAATAGATGTCAACTGGGTGTTACTTTTTTATATACAAAAAGTCGTTACATTTAAAAAAAATTGTCTAATGGATTTGGTTTTACCAATTCAAGTTAACGGTTAAATTTTATATGCAAGTATATGGCAATGATATAGATTATATAAACATACATTTATACATACATACATATATATCTTTATAAAATCTTATTTTCCTCCAACTCGAAAAAAATCCTAACCTTAAAATTGTTACAATATAAATTTCTTGACAAACTACATGTTTTATCAGCAAACACTCGATTTAATACGGATTTTGAAATATGTTATAGTATTTAATCCTGTTAAATGTAATAACATTTATGAAAAAATTTGATTCAATATAATTCAACTATACGATTCTAGTTTTAATTCCTATAGAATTATAGTGGGATTCTAGTAGTTTGACCGTTTTAAGATAAAAGTTTAAGTAATTGAGTAAATATTTTAAATTTAGAATAAATTTTTTTATTTTTGATTATTTTGAATTAATATCGAAATTTTGAATTTTGATAAACAAAAGGTTATTGTCAAAAACAAAGTAGCTTTTTAGTAGCAATTTTCATTTTTCCAAATGGAGATGACTCTGTTCTCATTGATCGTACGTGATCGATATTTCATATTGCACATGCGTATACAACAGAATATGTTTTTTTTTCATATGATAGTATGTATGTATTTGTGCGTATACATATTAAAAGTTTTTATGCGAAATATGAATTCAATGATATATTTAATTGAATTAATGCAAAAATATTTAAACGACACATAATATAAATATTCTTAATACGATTTCAAGATCAAAATGTTAAATTCGTTATACTTTTCATTGAAATATTTCATTTAAAAAAAATGTTTACTTTCCATATATTTTGTATGAGAGTTTACTTTTTTTCCTCTATTCAACCTCCTCTAATTAAAGCTCAGTTTTTAATATTTAGGCTCTGTTATTTAGTCGGTTCTGATATGGTTGAATAGGGGGTATTCGTTTACAAGCAGCCAAGCAAAGAAGATACAAATTCAATATTCAAATAAATTTGTAAACTAAATGTTAACTAAGTGTTTTGTTTTTCTTACGATATACAAATGTATTTACAATTGCAAGTGCATAATTTATTATAAAAAAACATCTATCATTGGCAAACACAAGCTGATTATTATCGAGACCGAATTAAAAAAGGCTGACTTAAAAAAAGTGCTTTTTTTTTTTACTTTTTATTTCATTTTAAAAATGACATTAAATTTGTATGAAAATGAAATAAAAATAGCTGGCTTTATAAATGCCTATCATAAGTCATTTTGAAATTAAATTAAGAATTCGTCACCTGAGTATTTAAGTGTTATAAACACATTTTAGCCATTTTTGAGTTAAGACTGTCATCTTACTTAAAAAAACGAGATCTTTCGATCTCGTTCGAAGTTGTCAAAATTTTCCTGTCTTGTTCCATTCAAAAGATACCAGTGATACATTCGCTGTAATAATAACAAAAAGAAAGTATTTATCTGTTACATAAACTGATCTTATTGGAATGGCATAATTTCGCATTATTTTTTTTTAAAAATTACATAAAATTTAAATGATACACACATACATATAAATTACCAAAAAGCTTTATATGCAAATGAAAAATTCAGTGACCGTTTCCACACGAGTCGTATTCATGATACATAGCATCCTAAATAAAGAAGCCGCAATCATCGAAATTGAACTTAAAAAGTTTATACCCCATATTTACTAACACATCAATAAGTTGTGACGTCATTAAAAAATAATAAAATCGCTCTGCAGTTCATATTTATTACTAAAAAATTGAACAGCGTACAGCAAAGAAAAAGTAAAAAAAATATTTTTTATTTTTGTTTTTGCTGTCAAAAATTGTTCACAAAATGTTTATAGGTTATACCCGTCCGTAGACAATAATAAATTATTTCTTATAATAAAACATATATATTATAATTAATAATTAATATTTTTGGCCTGTGGATAAATGTGAATGTGATTTGTGCAACTATATCTTTGGGTTTTAGAATTATTGTGGAAATATCACTACTCTTGAAGATCGCGATCGTCTTCGTTATCTACAAACATTGATGTAGATCATCGTTCACTGTGTTTAATTCCAAATAAAATCAAACTATTTTTAGTTCCGTGTGGATTGATGGGTCTAAAATAATTCTGCTGCGGTGATTTAGTTTGTTGGTGTTATGGTTTTGTATTTGTACTAATTCATGGAATTAGATTAGAATTTACTTGTTTGTTCCCAACATATTTATCGTTTTTGTTCTCTTTTAGTGTTTCACCAAATCGTTCAGCTTACCCATGCGATATACTGTGGTAAGACATTGCTAATATTCGTTCTCCTTGGCAACGATATAAATTACTAAAATATTGACTCTTGAATTTAGTCCCGTTGTCGGTTATACAAGTTTCTAGTTTACAATTATGTGAAGAATTTATTCATCTTCTCGATGTAAGTCGTTGACGTTAGACTTAGGGCAGTAGTGAACGTTGGAAACATTGAAAAGTAATACGACATACCACTTCCATTAGAAGTTCTCGAAAAAGGACATGAAACTAGCCAATAATATTGATGTTATTATCAATTTTTAGTTAGTATGACTCGACGGGCGATTATTGAAGTTTTAAAAATGTGTTTTGTGCATCTATGCAACTGCCGTAAAATAAGATTTCGGTATCGTGAGGGAATAATGTTCTTGTCACAAAATATAATACAACCACACAAAATAATAGTTCTTCGTCGGTTCTTCGATAGTTCGTCATTGTATAGACGAATTCCATTAATAAATAATTAATATTTGGGTCGCATTTGAGTCGATGAGACATGATACGATACCGACTGTTTAAAATCATTTATTAGCTTGTATTATATTGCAATATGTCGAGGAAGTCATATGTTTTGAATTTCCACTGTTAAATTCAATATACGGTGTAATGGAAATTTCGTTTTTCGGCTAAAAATGCTGTGTTTGAATTTCTGTTTGATTACCAATGTAAATGTTCTTTCGTAGATGTCTTTTGATGGGCTTGGAGGTGGGACTTGAACAATTATTTTAATTTCAGCCAATGTGAAGTTATTATTTCTATATAAACATGGAAGATCTCTGAAGAATTTTTATTCTCGTGCAAATGATTTCTTCATATATGTTTTGGAATAAAAATAAGTTTTAAAATCCACTGTCTTCTTATTACTTTTTCGGCCAAAAAATCTGTCATACGTATACATGTGCACATGGCAATAGCTGTAAACAGAATTCCAATAGCTGCATCTGTTTAACGAAATCACATAAAATAATTCATATTCAACTGACGTTTAAATATACTCATGACAATGTCTTAAAACAGAATTTAGACAACACAATAAATAAATGTATATGTTGAAGAAAACCATACATGAATGCTTCATATCCAACTGAGTTGAATCGTCCTCATAGTCATGATAATTCATTTAATGAAACAAAATTGAAACCATTGAATACTAATTTGTGGACGAAGCTAAAGAGTTACCGTTTTGTTGTTAAATGCTGTTTGTGTCTAAATAAATGTATTTTATTAAAAAAAAACAATTCAAATACTTAAAATTATTTTAAAAAATCACACTGTCAAAAATCGTAACGACTTTTATGATGCCATCTTGTATCGAGTTTAACAACTGCTGTCTTTTATAATGCCATCTTGTATCGAGTATAACAATTGAATGGAAATCAAAAATATTTAAATAATTTTTGAAGTATTCACTTTCTTTAACATGTATGGATATTTTAATTGTGCACTTCGTATTATCGCATTAATAATATGCTTTAAAATATCAATAAATACGATTTATATTATTAAAGTTATAAAGTGCCATCTCTTATTCAATATTTGAAGTATATGTTTCTTTTTCGTAGTTCATACGTCATTGATCTCGTTTTATATATTTTTATACGGCGTTTAGAACCAATTATAACATATACATGTATAAAAATTGAATAAATCAAACCGTTTTTATTTTTATCATAACTATTAAAATAATTCGTATTTTCATTTGATTTCCATTTATGTTATATGAAAATGTTTGATTTAAATTTTGATATAAAAATAATTTTTGTTTTCAGTATTTTTCATTCATTAAAATTGAGCCAAAAATCTTCAATTTTACATTAGTTCTTATGGAGTGTATGAAAATCTAGACCCCATAAAAAAGCTCGATAAATTTAAAGGGTCAATCATTGCGGCTTCTTTATTTAGGATGCTATGCATGATATCATGAACAATTAAAAATCGTTTCCACACGATTGTTGCATTCTACCCAAAATCGGGTTTTTGATTATGTATGTGTGAAATATTTCATTTTCGTATTATGTTTTGACTTGACAAGAACAGAAATCGGAAAAAAAATAATTTCTGTGGTCTTTTTACATAAGGGCATACGTCGAGTTATCACCAAATCGACTTTTTGAGATATTCGAATTCCCTGTACAAAACTACATAAGTCATTAATTTTTTGTCGTTTTATAACCATTAGAAAGGGAAATATTGAAATTGTTATAAAATCTCATCTTCTACAGATTTCCTCCTTAAAGTCATGAAATAGCATCACTTTAAAAAAAAAAGTATAAAAAACAGAAAGATTTTCCACATATCTTTTTAGTAAAGCATATAAAACTTACTCAATAATTGGCCATATAAAGTAAAAAATAGATTTGTCAAAGCGATTCAAACCAAAATAATGTCGCCCTGAAAAATGAACAAAAGCGACTTATGCCCTTTTGCAAAAAGACCACAGATTTTGTTTGTTAGCAACCGCTTATTTCGTTTCAATTCGTGAATTAATAATTTTATGAATTTTAATATTAATTATTTAATTAAAATAAATTATTGTGAAAAGTTTGTTGGTGTTTTAGTTTTTCTTACAAGTTCCTTAGTTGAAATTGGAAAATTTATTTGGAGCATTTTTTTTCAAAATTATTGTATACTGAAATATTGAGGCGAATATGAATAACAATAATGAAAATATTAATGAACAACCAATAACTTATAACACTTCTTATGTGTATATTTATTTATTTTATTTCATAAATGATTTATTAATTAATTTATTTAATTTAACTTATATTATAATTATTTGTTTTATGTGATAAATGTTTTTACTTTAGTTTTCTATTTATTTAAATTATATGGTATTACAATTTTTAATTTTATGTAAAATGTTTTATTTATTTATTCATATGCAATATTTAATTTAATTTATTTTCCACGACACACACTGTCACCAACAAGTGTAAAACGGTAATGAAAGTAATGGCCGAAAATAAATAGCACGTCACTCAACCAAGAGGGAGGACACGCGCACCACGATCGAGAAATACTTACACGAAAAAATGATAATGCAGTTGCTAATTATGATAATGTAAATTAATAATGTGGTGCATTAAACTTTGAATAGATGTCGGACACGAACAACAAAATATCTATTCAAAAGTAGTAGCAACTGACTGTACTAAATAAGCTATCGAAACGAGAATATTCTACAGGAATATAGATGATGCACTTGTCACTGTGAATATTATATTTACCTCGATTAAACGATAGAACGTGACGTAATAAAATTCGGCATTAATGAAAATGTTGCATTAATAAATAAAAAGCGGTTTGAAATATTATTGAACAAACCTGCTCAATTTACGAATGATAATCATTCAAAAGCGATCCTGATGTCTGTAGCTACAGCTTGCATGATTCTAGCAGCTTCAGAACCAGAAGATGAGGAGGAATCACCAAAATAACGAAAGTGCTGGATTAAAGAGTATAGAAAATCACGCAAAACTAGTGGCAATACTCAAAACTTAATGAAAGAGCTGAAGCCAAATTCCTTCGATTATAAAATTTTTTACGGATGGATGAGGCCTGCTTTAATATAGATATTGATAAAAAGGAGACTAATATGAGATCAGCTATAACTGCAGAGGAAAAACTTTCTGTTACTTTAAGGTATATAGCTACTGGCGAAAAATTTATAGAATTTGATTACAACTCCACGTTATCAAAATCTTTCCTAGCCAACGCGGTTTTAGATGTATGTGAGGTCATTTACAAAAATTTAAAGGATGAATATTTGAAGGTAAATTAAACATATAATATAAACATATTATTTATTTTTTTATTAAAAGTATACAAATACATCACCATTGTCATCATTTAAATTTTCTAGCGCAATCTATAGAACATTTTTTGATGTTTGTTGTTTTTCCAGATTCGCCTCTTTAATCACCTTATTTTCCAATATTGTTAATTTTTTTTTATTTTCAAGATTTGATCCAAAACTTTTAAATGTAAATGAACCAGGTGGTTGAAACTTACTAGTTGTTGGTTGACCATAATTTTTTTGTTCATATATTTCTTTTGCATTTATCGGTTTATACGATGTTATTTCTTGTGTGTGCTGATCCAATTCCTTATTAGGTGTGGAGGTTTTCAAATTAACTTCATCTTTATCTAATTCTATTCCAATATCTTCAAATAACGATAGAATCAGTGAATTAGACGAGGCGTTCGAACTAAATTGTAAATTTCTAGATTTTAATCGCTCGTCAAAAGTTTCGGTTCTTGAAATAGGCGCACATACATGATTAGTTTGTCCTTTAGCAGCTGGTTTTCTTCAGTGATTGCTGCTGACACCAACATCAGGATTTTAAATTTAAGTTCGTGAAATGTTTCGGCCAGTTTGACTGTTTTTAGTTCCTCACATAAATAATTGCAAAACACTTTCTCCTCTGACAACGGCAATGGCTTGTCTCTCTGTTTCCCCTGTTCTAATAATTTTCGAACCACCACAAGCGTTTCTACAGCCTCGGTTTGTAGCTCCGTCATTTTTTTCTTCTTCTGAAAATATAAATAAATAATTAATTATTTATGTCATTAGAAATTTAATAAAAACATATGTTAAACACTAATTTTATTTCAGTTTCCTACAACCGTGCAAGAATGGTCAAAAATAGCAGATGAATATAACTTGAAATGACAATTTCCCAACTGTTTAGGTGCTCTTGATGGGAAACACATAGCACTTAAACCATAAAAAAAATTGCACCATTATATTATAATTATAAAGGTTTCCATAGCATTATACTACTTGCCCTCGCAGATACTTATACAAGATTTATTTTTATTGATGTTGGATGTAATGGTATGATTAGTGATGGCGGTGTTTTGCAACGCTCAGATTTGTTATATATAATTAATCAACCAGATAAATATTTGCCCCCGAAAAAAGTAATACGGAATTCAAGGTTATTGCCCCATGTTTTTATTGCTGATAATGCTTTCGCTTTATCGGGAAATATTATGACACCATATCCATTTACAACTACAGATGACAGTAAAAAAACATTTAATCGTCATTTAAGCAGAGCTCGCCAGAATATTGAACGTTCTTTCGGAATATTAAGCAATAAATTCCAAATTCTGCAAACACCAATTAATTTAAATAAAGAAAAAGTAATAAAAAATGTACAGTGTTGTTGCGTACTGCACAATTTTTTAATAACAAAAGGTCGCTATGCTGAAGAAGTTGAGTGTGAACAAAGCAGCACATTTCAACAGTGTGACAATGATTCAGCGAATGTTAATCAAAAACTCACAACTACTGGCGAAGTTGTGAGGAAACAGTTTACAGACTATTTCATCAACGAAGGTGCAATATTATGAATTATAAGAAGGATCTAATTTAACATAGGTGCTTTAATAATCGATACACACATTGTATAAATAAAGAATTTTTATATTTGAAACATACATTCGGTATTTTATTTTCCAATTCCTTAGAAGACCCACTGTTATCTAAGCCAATCTGAAAACAAAAATATTAAACAATATTAAAGTTATATTATATAGGTACTAAAATAAAGTTGACTTACGTGTTCCGGATTAATATTTGATGGGCTTTCCTCTGTATCATTGCAATGTAATAGAAATTGCAGCTGGTTGTAGCACCACAATTTCGGTATATATACATCGTCAGTCCCAGCCCCGCTTTTTTTGGAATTGGCCACTTTTGATTTTTCTCTTGACAACTGACTTTGCAGCGTACGAATTTTAGTTCGTAAACAATTCATTGTTACGGTTTCTTTAGTTTTCATTAATTCTGTTAGAATATCATTCCATTTTTCACTTCTCTTGGACTTATTCCTAAAATGACGATCTAACGGATTATATAGACATGGAGAGACATTCCTAAATAAATCAATTTAAAGGAGGGTATGGTTTTTATTCCAATTATCCTTTGGCAGTGGTTTAAATTGTTCGGCCATATTTTCAAAAATTAAGATTATTAATTCCAAGACTAAAATTCAAGACAATAAAACTTTTTTTGGTTAACTTCAAAAGGAAAACAAATTCTTAATGAATCATAGAATTGAAAAGGAAAAAAAACTCCTCTAGATTTTTGTTTTGTTTCTTTATTTGTGTTAGTAATTCAAATCGAAAAAATCAAATAATTTAGTTGGCAACGAGATGCAACAGAAATTTCCCCTCCAAAATTTAGTTTATAGGCAAAAAGAGTGCATAGAAGTAAGAGACGAAGAAATGCAACAGCGTGAGCGCGACTCGTGTGGAAACAGCCAATAGCTGTTTTCAATCGACCAACCGATAGTACCCTAGTAGTTCGTTGTGTGTCTTTACTAAATAATCCATATTAAATTTAGCAAAGACACGCAACGAACTGCTATCGGTTCACTAGCGGGTACTAGCGGTTGGTCGATTGGAATGCAACTAATATTGATTTTATTGTTTTATTATTTTCGAATTTTTTTTTTTTTATCTTTATTTAATGGCTCTAGCTCCAAATAATAGGAGCCATTTAGCCCGTGTTCTTAACAATTTACATTTTAATTAATGAATTAACAATTATTTTGTACAATAATTAATTTAAAATTATATAATACAATGTTTGATTTAAGTTTCATTTATTCATCTTTCACGCATCGATCCGCTTTCATACATCAATACCATTCATTTTAATAAACTCATACATAGCCTTATATCCACTTATACCCCTTTTAAATATTTCATTCACACTCCTTGCACTTATGTGGATATCAAAGTTTGCTCTATTGTGACTATATTTGTTGCACTTTAAAAGCAAATGTTCAATGTCCTCTACAACCATACAAGAATTACACACATTTTCTTCACTCAAATGACGTTTATACAGACATTCCTTCCAATTTCCATGATCCAATCTCACACGCTCCATTGTTCGAATCATTGTAGTGTCTCCTTTGATTTCCTTAAAGAAAGGTTTTTTTAAAGGGACACTACACCATTCAAAGTACTTCTTGCCTTTTATTTGACTTTTTCGCACAAATTCACTCTCCCATTTTCTCCACAGATTCACCTGAAACATACGAAGTACATCTCTAGCATCCATAAATTCATATACATTTACATCTTCAATCAAGCAACCCCTTTTTGCAAGCATATCAGCTCTTTCATTACCTTCAATCTGTAAGTGTGAAGGTATGCATTGAAGAACAACTTCACTCCCACAAGATTGAAGGTACTCAAACAACTTATTTACATAAATATTGCCCTGAGTACCCCCTCCCTTACTTATTAAATCTAAACCACTCAGAGAGTCGGATAGTAAAAGAACCCTCCTTCTCCCATCACTCATTGCCAACTTGATTCCTTCCATAATACCTATCAATTCAGCATTCATTATACAGATGCCATCATTTACTCTTAACATTTTCTCTTTTTTTAGTGCTGGAATGTAAATTCCAACACCCACACGATCATCATTCACACTTGCATGTAGCATCTGTATACACAGTCAAATGAGCACAATATTTCATTTGCATCTTGCGAAATTCTCTCTTAACTGATAACTCATTCATCAAAGCTTTTGTTGTGCCTCCAAAATTCAAACATACCACCAGATTTGCAGGAGGAACAGTTGGTACCACTTTTTGAATCTTGTCGAATATGTTCATATTCTCCAAAATCAAGCGGGTTCTTTGAGTTTTCCTAAAATCTGTTCCTGCCTGCAATCTTGTTATCATTTTATTTACTAACGCGTTATCTTTCATAATCATTCGTACAGTTTCACGCACAGTGATCCACTCTCTCTTATAATTTAGAGGTGTATCACCCATTTCAGACCATAGAGTGTGTATTGGGGTTGAATTGATCGCTCCCAATACAACTCTAGCACATGCATTCTCAATTTTCAGTAACGCGTTCAACCCAACTTTAGAACCATCACCATACACGCTCATTCCATACGCAATTTTGGAGAACACTAGTGCCTTCCGTAGCATGTCAGTCACCCCAGGATGAGCACCCCATTTCGGTTTACTCACCCTTTTAATAACATTTAACCTACTCTTACAATTATCAGTTAATTTCTCCATGTGCGCTTTAAAACTTAAACGTTGATCGATCCAGATTCCCAAATACCTAGTTAAAGTCACATATTCAATACTTTCACTATATACTTGCACATCAATTCTTTGTCGCGTTCGAAAAGCCATACAACAACATTTTCTCGTATTCACACGTTAATTTAAATCAGTCAAACAGTTGATTACCTGATCCACACATTCTTGAGCTCGATCACATGCTGTTTCAATGTTTGGACCTTTACTCATTATAACAAAGTCATCTGCAAATTGCAGAACGACTTGGTCTTCTGAGTTTAGTCCATGAATCGAGCTCGTATACAGATTGAACAGAGTTGGTGAAATTTTACTCCCTTGCGGAAGTCCAATATCTACCTCTCCCTCCAATCTGTAATCCCTTCCACACACAACTAATTTCCGTCCATTCATAAAATCATACACCCATTCACAAATTTTTAGGGAAACCCAAGTTTAAAAGAACTTGAAACAGTTTCCTAGGAACCACAAAGTCATACGCCCTTTCACTGTCCAAAAATGCCGCCACAATTTTCTTATTTTCTTTTCGTACTTCCCACACAAACTTTTCCACACATTCATTGGCAGAGTGGTTGCGACGGAACCCAAAGGTAGTTTTCGGCAGCGAATTACTTTCATTCAAGAATTTTTCAATTCTTTCTTTCAACATACCACTCACTACTTTCATAAAAATGTTCAACATACAAATTCCCCTGTAATTTGTTGCCAGATTTCTATCCCGATCCCTTTTGGGAATGGGTACCACTCTACCTTCCTTCCATTTTTCCGGTATTTTGACACTCATCCACACCTTGTTAAGAATTTGAAGCAAAGATTCCTTTGCTTGAAAATTCAAATTCGCAATCATTTTATAGCTTACTCGATTAGTTCCTGGAGTTGTAGATTTTGAATTGTCTAAAACTTTCAGAAATTCATCCCATTTAAACTCAACACACATATCATTCGAAATATCTCTTACATTATCAGGTATTATACATTCATTATTGTCACCTAAGTTATTTTGAACATCCACCATCATTCGTAAAAATTGATTTCCATTTTCTCTGTCATCCAGCACGGCATTTCTGCCTTGTGCTTTATGACCTCTCACTCTATTAAATTTATCCCATACATCCCTGGTTGTGGTCCTATGAGTCATTTGAGACACATAGTCTCGCCAACTTTTCCTTTTTGCTCTACGGATAGCCTTTTTCAATTTTGCATTCGTTCGATAATAATTTACCCGGCATTCTCTGCAAATGCAACAGTTGAATTGGCGTAAGGCTATATCCGTTTTCTTTCATACCAATGCTGGATCTCTCTGTTCCACCACCCATTCACCTTTCTTTCCGTTGTGCCTACTTGCGTAGAACACTCCTCATTTACTCTCTCTATTTCATTCTCAAGTTGGTCGACATCATTCATTTCATTTGATATGAGAATATCATTCATTAGTTTAACCCATTTCTTACCATTCATGTTAACCTTGGTGTAGTTAACAACATTCACCTCACCTATACATGCTTCGATCATATAATGATCACCACCCAAATTCTCATCTGTTACATTCCAAGTGACTTGGCCGGCCAGTCCGTTAGACATTAGAGTAATGTCTATCGCACTGGCTCTAGCCCGAACATTCGCCATCCTTGTTGGCCTTCCATCGTTCAGGATTATGAGATCGGAATCTAGAACGAGGTCAGCCAACAAGTTTCCACATGCATCATTACTTTCACACCCCCACATCCTTGTATGTGCATACATATCACCCCCTACAATCACGTCACTTTTATCACTTACCCAATCAAATAATTTATTATAATCCCTCATGGCTCTTTCTCTGGCACTCACACATTTTATTGGAGCTACATACATGCTAACAAATAACAAGTTTCTATCCAGATTTTGAGTTTTGGCAGCAATGACTTCAATATATTCAAAGCAGAGAATCACCACTGGCATTAAAACCAGATGCTCCTGTGTCATAATTGCAACACCTCCAAAGCCATCGGCTCTCGGTCTGGATAAAAAATTGTATCCTTTCATTCTAAACGTCTTGTTCTCACGCTCCCAAGTTTCACTTATAAGTATCACATTCATACAATTTTTGGCCAGATAGTTCCGCAACATATCGCTTTTGGCATATATGCTTTGGACATTTATCTGACCAAGACTCACGCATACATTGGATCTTACCATTCAATCAGTTGTTCACCTTGATCCACTAATTATTCGTTTCCATCTCGAGCATGATGTCGAGCTCAATTATTTACATTTTGTTTTAAGACCTCACTATATGTATGTTTTGATTTTTCTGCTATTGTTGCTCCAGTTGTATTGGCATTTTGTTTGTAATATACTTCTTTTGCTCTGTAATACGTCAGGCGTTCAATTGTTTTAATTTCTATTATTGCTTTTTCCCTTTAAAATATGGGACAGTTTCTATCAAAAGTTGTATGCTCTTGTTTACAGTTTGCACAAATAATATTTTCGCATGGTATTTGTTCATGTACATTAGGAATTATTTTAGAACATTTCGGACAAACCGGCACCCTTTCACATTTTGTTTTGGTATGGCCAAACCTTTGACAGGTGTGACATCGCATTGGACTTGGAAAGTATACTCTAACATCCAGCCTTAGAAAGCCAGCCTTTATTTGCATAGGCAATTCGGTAGTATTGATAGTTAAAATATGTAACGGAGTGTCTTTAAGTTCGTTGTTGAATTTTCTCTTTATTCGCTCCACTTTAATTACTTTTTGTCCTTGGAGTTCCTTAGTGATTTCGTCTTCATTTACAGTCATTAAATCTCTACTGTAAATTACCCCTCGGCTTGTATTGAGAAATTTGTGTTCTTCGACTTTTATTTGAATTCCAGCTAATTTGTTGGTTTTCAAAAGTTTATTTGCCCCATCTGTGTGCTCGTAAGTACTAGCAAATCTCCGCTTCTTAATCGTTGCGTCTCTTTAATGTTTGGTGTTATCATAGAGAGACCTTTTTCAATAAGAAAAGGTGACACCCCATTAAAAGTTTTGTCTCCTTCCTCTGCTCGTTTAACAATCAAATATTTTTCTTCTTTATTTTCATCGAAATATTTTCGCCTTTTATGTATGTTATCATTTTCTTTCAGTTTTGCAAATCCCCTCGCGTCGACGAGAGGCGCAAACCTGTTCATCATGTTGATCGGCTTCCGCCCACAGGCAGCTGCCCGTCACGAAGTATTGCTACTTTTGTTGTTTGCTGTGTCCGACTATTTGTGTTATAATATTTATTAGATTTCCAAATGTATTGGATTTTAAAAGTATACACGTTTAATTTATGTACACAGAAGCCCAATAAAATTGGGGCTCAAAATTATTTTTTATTAAATAAAAAAAATATTTTTGTAGTTGTCAAAATTACGTGTTTATTCTGCAAATATCTAGGCTTACTGTTTTTAAATTTATATTAAAAGTTCAGTCAATCAAAT
Organism: Tipula lateralis; assembly: GCA_963932295.1. Taxonomy (NCBI): domain Eukaryota; kingdom Metazoa; phylum Arthropoda; class Insecta; order Diptera; family Tipulidae; genus Tipula; species Tipula lateralis. The sequence continues at coordinate 145,402,491 of OZ010736.1, forward strand.
GATATATTTATTTGAATATTGACTGTCATATGTAATGTATATTTACAGCCGGTTGTAGCTTAATGGTTAAGAGAGTTTCTCAACACGCTGCAGTCTCGAGTTCGATTCTCGCCGTTGACCAACAATTAGCATGCACCGGATGACATAATAAGTAATTGTGTAACGGACGAGTACCTATATTTTTTTATTTCCAATAGTTTCTACTAAACGAAAACCTATCAAGTACAAGTCGGGGATGGCTCTGGCGAAAACAGTTAGAAGTAAGTTCATTTTTACAATATAAATTCTTAAAATGTGATTATATTTTTTATTAATTCGCAGAAAAATATGGAACCGGCAAAGTAAGTTTGCAAATATGTATTAATTGGTGCATACCAAATTGGGATCATGAATCGAACATTTCGAACGTTCAAAGAACTTTGCACGGACGAGTACCTAGGGCCCCTGGCCTATAAGGATCCGCGACGAATGAATAAAAATATATTGCATAATATGGCGACACGTTTTCGAGCAATAATTTATGATAATCGAGATAAATTTAATATATAACATAAAAATTCATCTTCAATAAAAACTTTCAATAACAGTCATCAATAAAAACTTCCACCTCTAAATTTGAATGTCAGGTTAATAAATAACATTCGTCAAATATAATTGTTCACTTAATTCAAACATTTTCTGCTATGCAGCTACATGATACTCCAATCGCCAATACCAATTAGCTATTACATTGTGTATAATTTCTCGATCCACTTCTTGGTTTATATTTATATAAGACTAAGGCTACATATTCAATAGTTTTGTATATAATGTATTATTATTATTGATAATGAATAAAACTATGTTTTATTGCGCCTATATAAATCTTCTCCTGTGCCTGAAATTTCCGAAGAAATTTTAAATGCGATGAGTGGCATTTTGTCGGATGATAAATGTTATGAACACTTAGGCATGTAATTTATTCGTACTAAATGTACCAATTCAAAATTATAACTTTACATATATTACTCTATTAACGTAGAATGTAAAACTATATGCCCAATCAACCATGATGATAAGTATTTCGAGGTTCCATTTGCTCAAACAGAGAACAAAATAGACCCAAATTCTATACAAAGTTAAACTAACAAATTATTAAATAATTGTTATAAAATATTATAATATTCTTCATTTGCAGGCAAACGAGATAGATGAATTTAACTCAAATGACTCCTTAGATCTTCCCAACTATGAAGCACGATCGGAATCTGATAGCAGTACAAGAAGTCCAACTATAAAAAAACCTTAAGAAAACCATAACAAAAGAAGTCACGGTTATTACCCAAAAATTTGTGTAAGGTCTTCCTCTAAAAATCAAGTTCAACCATCTACTACTATCGATTCAAACTCTGGAATCGAAAATACTCCACCATCTCGAAAAAGAAAAAAAAAATATAACTCACTGGAAGTGCAACGTAAGAAATATAAACCGACAGAAAGGTAAATCGTACACCGATATAAAAGGAAATCTGCATCTTGCAAGAGCATTAAAAATATTGAATTTATCTGCACATTTAGATCTTTTGACTCATTTAATCCAATAATCCAATAAAAAGGCAGATACTTCATGATGCAATGGTTTTTTGAAAAAAAAAATATAATGAAACTACTGGTATTCCATCATCCCCCATAAAGGGAAGCATATTAAAAAAAACACCAGAAATTTAAATCGATGAAATTAGAAGACATATTAATAGTTTTCCTCGAGTGGAATCTTATTATTGTCGAGTAAATACCCAAAAGAAGTATCTTGGATCAGATTTATGTATCTAAAAAAAGTACAATTTGTATAAAGATATGTGCGATGGAGTGCCAGTCAAGAAGCACATTTATACAAAAGTATTTAACGAAGACTTTAACTGTGCGTTTCATTTACCCAAAAAATATCTGTGATCTGTGTTGCTTGTTTAAAGATAAAGTTGATTAAGATGATGCTGACCAAATTAAATTTTATCAACATGAAAAAAATAAAATTTGTGCCAAACAGAAAAGGGACGCAGATAGAAAAAATACTTATCAGCAAACAGCTATTTTAACGTACGACCTACAAAATTTGTTTGCTCTGTCAAAAGCTGAAGTTAGCAATTTTTACTACAAACGAAAATTTGCGGTATATAATTTAACAGTACATTGAAACCTTAATAAACAAACATACTGTAGCATATGGACGGAAGCACAAAGCGGAAGGTCTAGTAATGATGTGGCCATTGCATTATATAAAATATTAAATACCTTTGTTGCTGATTTTCCTGATTTTCAACAAAATATTCTTTGGTCTGACAGTTGTGTTCCACAAAATAAAAACCGCGTAAACACGACCATGATAATACAATTTCTACAGGAAAAAAACGGAATAAAGATTCCGAACCTGGACATCCACAGCTACAGGAAGTTGATGCAGTACACAGCGCTATTGAGAAACATTTGAGAGGAATGACCATTTACAGCCCTGTCAGTTTGCTAAAACAATTAAAAAAACTGAATTACAAAAAAGTACATTTGCGCATATAATGCAAATTTGCAAGTCCCTCATTTGCATTATATGCGCAAATTGAATTTTATAATTGGAATTTAGCATCCTCCATTTTTACTACTATGATACCATTTATGCAAGCTAAACTTATCAAGTATCAATCGGACGATTTGAGCCTTTTGCAAGTTTTGTTTTGATCAAAAATTTTAATCGAAAAAAATTTCCACTTAAAGTAGCAAAACCGTTAATATTCAATTGGGCTGTCAGCAACGAAAAGAAAATAGACTTAAAGGCAATGATGAAGTATATGGACACAGTGGATATAGTTTACTATAATACCGTATTGAACAGTACCAAATTAGGTGTGGATAGAAATACAAGCTCTCTAAAAACTATGAACGTTTTGCAAACACCTCCATCACGTAGGATTACTCCGCAGCGTAAGAAAACTATTACTAAGACAAATAAAAAATAAGTGAAAAATAACTAAATTACTATTTTTAAAGGATGAATTTTATTTTATTTTAATAAAGGTTAATGAATTACCATTAACCAATTTATTTTCCAGTTTGTGTTCCAAAAATTGGATCTTTTTGGGTTAAGGGTGTTCAGCAAACTTGATTTTGTTATATTTCCATATTTTTATAATGAACTACGTATAAAAACTAGAATTACATTGAAATAGTATTATAATTAACTTTTCTATGAAATTATGGTTCATACGAAAATTAGTGTTCAGTATTTAAATGTTACATAAAAGTATAAAATACAAAAGTATTTTATAAAAGTATCAAATAGTATAACATACAATCAGGCCTGGCTCGTGGTTTTTTTGTGTGTGTGTGAAAAATGTTTGGCGCCTTTGATTTTTTTTTCAATAAGGTACCTACTAAAAAGCTATATTATAAGCAAATACCGGTCACTATTTTCCATGGTCTTATGTTATTATCGTTTAAAAGTAAAGTGACGTCATTGTCAATTTTTTTTATGTTTGATAATTTATAATTGTCAATTTATTTTAAAATTCGGTTATAGTCTATAAACTATAATATTTTGAATATAATTATTTATAAGGCAAATTAAATACATTTGTGACAAAAAATTAAACAACAAGAGTTTTGATTAAAACTTTTTTCTTTATTAATCAAAAAAAAATAAATAACCAAAAATTAAATAATCCAAGTAATACAATTAGAAAATTAATAAAACATAACAAAAAATATTGTATAAAATATTAAATTAAGGGATTCGCCTAGCTTTGATTTAAGCGAAATCTTTTCTCAACATATCTAGGTTTATAGATTTGGAGATTATTGCCAAACCATTCAATTTTTCTTGCCCCATAGTTGATCGCTGGTAATTTTTAATCATTTTTAGTTTAGAAAAAGTTCTTTCACATTTAGCAACAGAGAAGGGTAAAGTTAATAGCACTCTTAGTGCAATCAGTGCATTTGGAAAGAGTTCTTAAACGTTGTTATTATAAATCCATTTCAAAATGTTTTCTGGGTTAGTATCAACTTCAATTTTCTGAGACAACAATTTCAGCTCAATTTGCAGTTCATTTGCGTCAAGATCTTTGCTTTCTTAATAGGTTAATGCTGTTTCTAATAGTTTACATTTATCTATGAGTTCATTACTCTCCATTTCATCACATTTTTTAATATCATACAAAAGTTCAAAAGGTTTCATAACACTTGAAAACGATTCAAAACGTTCTTTCATTGAAGCAATTGCTATTGTAAATAATATGTTGAAAAATTTCCTTTTGAATTTCATTTTAGGATTAATGGACTCGGGTATTTCTGGCTCCTCTCCAAAAAAAGCGTTCTTTTTCGGATCCGATTTTCTACCTGAGGACTAAAATCATCAGTCAAACTTCGGAATTACGAGAAATCAAAAATTCAGTGATTTTTTTCAACCCACTAGCTGCTGATCTCACATCCATGCCCTGTGATTGTAATAGTTAGCTAGTACAATTTATTTCTGTAAGAACATCCTGCCAGATTATTAGACTACAACTAAATTCAAAACTGTCTAATTTTGATGCGATTGATTCAGCTGTTATGCGTGTAAGTGCATCTTTTTCCAATTGAACGATTTCTTTTAACGCTGAATAAATGCCTTTCAATCCGGTTTTCAAAGCACTAACGGCATTAACATGGCTTTCCCATCTTGTATCACTTAAAGATTTCACTGTCAATTTACAACACATGGATATGAAAATATGCCAACGCTTTGGCGATCTTGAGAAAAAATTGTAAATTGTTTGGATGGTTGAAAAAAAATTAATAATTTCAATAGCTCCTTTTACAGCATCAACAACGACTAAATTGATATTTGTAATATGAGACTGAACACCGTTTTTTCCACGCATATTGGCTCGATTATCGTAGCCTTGACCACGAATATTCATAATAGAAAAGCCATTTTGTTTCAAATAATTTAATATTTCTTCGGTCATCTTCGCTCCGGTTGCATCCAAAATGTTAATAAATTCCAAAAAAACTTTCTTTAACTTCCACACTAGCATTATTACCTTCGATTGATTTTGTGATGTGGAAGTAACGCAGAACAATTGACCTCTGTTCTTTGTGGCTGGCATCAGGTGTACAGTCTACAATAACGGAAAAATACATTGCATTTCTTACCATTTCCAAAATATTATCCTTTGTAGTTTTAGCGATCAATAAAATAATTTCTTGCTGGATATTTTTTCCCAAGTAATGAGTCTTATTTGGATTTTCTACTGCTCGTTTCACATGTTTCTCTAACACCGGATCAAATTTTGAAAACAACTCAACAATTTTAATAAATTTACCATTATTTTCGATGAATATTATTATTCGCTTGAGCACTTCATCCCAATGTTCTACTTCACTCAAGTATAATTTATTAGCTAGACAATCAACGGCTTTACCACAAGAAAGCCGCTTTTTAAGCTCAATCCACTTTCCATAGCAGTGAAAATGCTCAGTACTTTGTTCATATCTTTTTAAAATTATTGTTATGTGGCCCCAATTATTTGTGCCTCCTTTTGCTAAGGCAAATTCATCATTACTAAATATTTTGCAACAAAAGCAGAATACCCGATCTACTTTAGATGAATATACAAGCCAGGTTCTTTTAAATAATTCACCATTTGCTGTTTTACGATAAAAATGTATTTTGTTAAATGATCGCCCCAAACTGTCTTTTGGGTACTGGTTAATGTTAGCTTGTATTGGACCTTTGGAAACTATATTTTGAATTTGTAAATTTTGCAATCCATTATATTACAAAAATCATTACAGCTAGATATATTCTCAGAACTTATTTCTACCTCACTATTTAAACATTCATCTTGATCAGCTGTACTAGTACTAGCATTTAAATCAACATTAACGTTAGTTTCGTCAGTTTCAGATACAGACCTCTCACCAATTACAATATTTCCATCGTACTCACGCTCATGTGTATCCATTTCTTCAACTATCTTATCAGAATTGTCTTCATTTTGCCTAACTTGCAGAAAACTGTTCAGCGTTTTTGATTTTTAAATGGCCTGTTTTCTCTATTTTGTTTGTTCTGCCAACCAGACAATTTCCGTTTCCGATCCATGTTACTGCAAATAATTTTAAATATTTAATTTTTCAGTATTATAATATTCAAATTCACTTACCTATAAAAATCAAATTTCTTTTCAAATTGTGAAAATGAAAATTAACTGCCAATATTTTTATGTGGCGCTGAGACAACAAAACTTACTTATCTAACTTTTGAAATAATACATATAAAGAGAGGATTTAAAAATTAAAAAAAAAAATCCATAAATTTTAAATTAAGTAACATTAATTCACTAAAATTCAATTTATTTACCACTTTAAAAAATAATCAGGAAAAATCTATCTTAAGGACTTTTTCACTTGGTGCGACTTAACTCATTAACAATTGCACTTCTAAAGAGAAATTAAGTAATTAGAAAACAATGTAACAATTCTAGGAAAAACAAAAACGAACATGTTTGACTAAAATTATTAAAAAAAAAAATATGGTTACAAACAAAGAGCATATAACAAGAAGAGACAAAAACTCTAACAAATATTGCAACCTGAGTCCCACAACAAAAATTTGAAAACTGAGTCCCACAAGCAATGAAGGCTTTTTCAAAAACAGATCCTTGAATAGAACCTAAAATATTTCGTCGTAAAAGCTTTTATATAAACACTCGTAAAAAATATTTACGTAATAAATTATATCATTAATGCAATGGAAAACTCCAAAAGAACTTAAATGATTCAAAGAACAGAAAGCAAATTTCAATGCCTGAAAATAGGTATTAAAACTCGGCGCCTGTGTGCATTGCACACTTCGAACACGCTTCGAGCCGGGCCTGCATACAATACATATTCAAACAAAACGATAAAATTGTGATACATATGCAATTTTCAAAATTTAAAATTTCAATTTAAACCAGAAATATGCGCTTGATGGAAAATTTCTTTTAATGTAAGATAAAGCACCTTGAATATTTTTAAAAAAGTTAGTTTTTTTACAAATATTTGAAAAACCTTTAATTGGGAGACATTCAAACTTTAGATTCGATTATCTCGATTTCAGGTTTTTGTCGCTTATAAGACATAAATATTCAGGTGACAAATTGTGTTTTTAGCTGACATAAAATGTTTATTTCTTGATTCATTTTGAATATGTGTTTAAAATCAAAATTCAAAATGTACCAATATACATCGAATCATATATATTGGGGACCTATATATAATATTATCACTGAGAAAAATTGTATCTTAAAAACAAAGGATTCTTCTTTAACTTAAAGAATTTTTGCCTATAGATTTTGCGCAAAACTTTTTTAGTTTTAAATTAAACAATTCGAAAAGTTAAAATCAAAGTTTTTTATCATTTGGAATAAACTATTGAGAAGTAATAATAAAGGACTTTTTCTTTTCTTCAGAAGGTTATTGAAAACATAAATTATTTAAATCAAAGAATTGTCATATTTTGGTTTAATGCAACAGAAGATTTTGATTTAAAGATGATCGAACTTTTATTTAAACCATTTTGAACTTTTTTTTGACAAATATATCTCTTTTAGCTCAAAGACAGAAAACTTTTAAAAATAATATTTATTTAGGCTTTGTTTCAAAGGATCTTAATATTTGTTTCAAAACATACATTTAAATTTTTAATAAAACAAAATTGTTATATTTGAAAATTCTTTATTATGAAATGATTGATTGATTGATAGGACTGAAGGACCAAGCGCTAGGCAAGATTCCCGGATAACGCCGGGCCTATTCCTACAGCCGTTTACATAAAACGATAGGTAAGGATAGGAAGGTATATTAGTTAGGAAAGAGCGACCCGGTTACAGACACCATGACAGTCGGTACTAAACTACTATTAATAGATAATCACAAGACAATCACAATTCTAATTTACTAGTCTGCAATCGCCAATCAGCATTCTCCAGTCCGCAACACCTATCTGCTCTGCTGTATTTTGAATAACATTAAAACTAGATTAAAACTAAAATCCTAAAATAAATTTATTGGTTAGGCGCTCAGGAATCTATAACTTAACTAATTAATTTGATTATTTATTTCAACTCCCATCCGCACAACTAATCTAATTAAACATGAGTAGAACTCTGAAAGAAATTTTTTTAACTTATGGCTCAGGTATCTGAAACAATTTAATTAATATGATATAATAGTTTAAGCCATCCATTACGATAATGTTACCATAAGTCGTCTGTAACATGCTCATCAGAGATTCAAAATAAACTAGGGTGAAAATCTTCAGCAGAACCATTTTCCTGTTACATAATTAGTAAAGTAATAAAATAATGTAATTTGTTAGTAAGATCTACATATATCATTTTCACATTATCATTCACATAATCAAATCATTCACACAAAATTACAAAAATAAATTTACTAAATAGGAATCTGTAACTTAATTATTATTAATTTTATTATTTATCCAAACTCCAGTCCACACACCAATCATAGTTAAACAAAATCACAAATTCTTAATTAATTAACTCACGGCACCAGAATCTGCAACAATAAATTAAATTAATATGGTATGCCAGATAAAGTACTCGTCAACCATTACGCTGATGATACCATAATACCAGAATATGTTTGTCAGAAAATCAAAATAAATCTCTGAAAACGTTTTATATTCAAAAATTATGCAAACTCTTTTTTTTAAATAAAATAAACTTTCCTTGTAAGCCCCCTCCAACTATATTCATATTTACACTTATATAAATTATTAAAACCAAACCTTTTCCATAAATTATTATTATTTTTATATAAATGGTCGTGATCAGGAATGCCACTCTACTACAAACGTAGTAGATCCGCCCCGACCTTCACGAACGCGTTCATTAATCAAAAAAGAACAACTGGTATCGATTTTAAAAAGCACCATTAAACCCAAACATGAAACTTAATACAAAACTTGATAAATTGAAATAACGCATGGACAACCCACAGGCACGCATGCCACATACATGCAGAAAGTATGGAGCAGAAGCACCCAAAAAATGGAGGAAATCGACACCCCCGGAGCGAACCTCATTCAAGGAAACCAAACACGATCCAAACTCAACATTCAACCAAACATACATCTATTAGTAGTAAACAAACTTTAACACGAGAACTCAATCGTAAATATCCAAAATACAAACTCATTCAGAGCACCCTCAACAACGAGACACTAACCTACACAAAAATAAAAACAGAAAGTGCAGACCTATCTCAACTGACTTCCAACAAACCGAAATCCATCCAAACACCCCACATTCCAGCGAATACTCCGGCTCCCAACTAATCCCACTCGCGTCGAAAACCCGACATGCCAACAACCACCACCGCAACTAGCTCAACCATCATGCCCGTCCCAATCACATGCAGCCACGAAATCTACCTCCCCCCAAACCACATCAGTACCATGAGGCCAACAACAAATTACACGCATGCAGCTACAAATACCTAGAAAAACCGCTTACTCCAAGATACTCCTGCACAATCCCAGCCCACTCCAGAATCGAGCGACATTCTCCAAAAATCCAACCAAAACATCAAAACCTCCCTATACTACAAAATTGAATGCTTCCAAACCACCACTGCAAAACCAACTGCCCGCTCCTACAGTTAAATCTCCGCCCGACCCGTCACTAACTTCCAGACTAAACAACCCTCAACCACAATCCCAAAATGTACCTTCGATAATGGAAGATACAGACTCGTGTTCTGCATCAAAACTAAACACTCCTGTCCTACAAAATCCCTGAGAATGTGTACACTTTCCTTATTACCTATGTGTCACACACACGCACCCTTGTACTATACACCGTTACCTCAACTTATACTATATTTCGCACTCAGATACGACTTCCTATCAAATGATATGAATGGAGCTCCTCGAAGTCAACACCAACTATTCCTCTTTTTAAAACTGTAGCAAATTTGAATCAGCGCCTGAACTGAACCCATAAACAGTAAAAATCGAAGCAGATCCGCCACACCTACAGCAAAGTGACTCCCTGAACGAAGGCATACGCATCTTTTACAACTCTTCAAAACAAGGGCACTCAAACCCGATAGAAGACAAAACCTGTATTCTCCATCACCGGCAACGCACCCCGGGACTACGGCTGAAAACCATTCAATCCCGAAACCCGCGACCAAGTCAAGCGTAGGCCCGATTCGAACGACGAAAAATTAAAAGCAACAACATTCAAATGTCAACGAGACTGAAACAACTCCACAATCATGACTTAAAATCACTAAACAATCAATCCTGCAGTTCAATAGGAAGCCCCAATACCGCGGCTAGTTTCGGAGGACGCCACCAGACTTCGGACCGAGCCAAAACCGAACAAAAACATGTTGGAGGAAGCAACCTCTATCGATACCTGGAACTTCACGCCATCAATTCGCTCCGCACCCCTAAGCACCTCTGTAGTTGAAAGGAAGCTTCCAAAACTAAACCCACCTAAGACAAACATAAAAATCAATCTAACCAAGGCAAAGGCCGAAAACCTCCGCTTACATATGAAATTTCAAACACGAATAAAATCCACTGGGAACCAGAATATCCACCATAACCGCTCCATACTCCCCACATACAAGTCACCTCTCTGGTCGTATAAAAACTGACCCTTCGACCATTAATCTTTACATGGCACCGCATTAAAATCCTAATTGCATTACAGCCAAAAACTAAATTTAAATTCTCAAACAATGATTAAATACAAGAACATTACATGCAAACCTATCAAATAGCAAAACCAGTAATTTATGTGAGGCACTGTAAGTATTTATATATTATATTATATATAAACAAATATAAACAATATCAAACCTGTATACATTGCCCGTATACGCATTGCAATATTATTGATCTATACTTGATCTATATATGTATAAGCAAAATATATAAAACAAAAGGGAAGGGAAATACATAGTCAAATACATATTTAGAATTTTATTTGACTAATGCAACTAAGAAAACAAAAACAAATTAACTTGCTATATAAAATTAAACAAAAATTTATATGCAATCGTTTTCAAGGACAATAGGACATCAAAATTTAGAGTAAAGAATGTGCATTTGTGTTTTCCACAACTGATGTATATAAAAAGACACAAATACACATGCAGTGAACGCGTTACAATACAATTCAAAAATCTCCAAAAATGCCCCCCACTGTATGCCTTGATATATATATATATATATATTATGATACACAAAACAAAATAGAAAAATCATCCAGAGGAAAGGGGAAATTTATGAAGATCGAATTATGGGATTGGCTCGTCAAAAGAAACAAAACAAAAACACACGTGTCGCATTCAATCGTTTTCAACGAAAAATTGTGTGTGTGATATTGAAATTGATGTATATAACTATATACCAATACCATTACTGGCAATGTATACACCATGCAAACTGACACACACAAATACGATATATGTACATCTCCATAATATATAACACTTAAACCTAAATATATAATGCAATATATATATATATATATATATATATATATATATATATATATATATATATATATATATATATATATATATATATATATATATAATATTATTTAATATTAAATATAATATAATATAATAACGATACTCATCTGAGATTCCAAAAATTAAGCCACAGACACACACAAACGAATTTATTTTATTTAATTAAACACCGAGTGAAAAAAACACGTCCACTCAGTGTGACGACTAACACTGCACTCCATTTTAAATGGTAAAATAAAATTATTGTAATTTGAAAATTCTTTATTATGAAATATCAACAAATAATATATAAAATCAATACATTTTTAAATAAATGAAAAATTTCTCTCATAAGTTTGCATTTTTATTATCTTTGATTTAGATAATACTTAAAATAATTGTAAACTCGGAAATATTCGTATTTGATGATGATTTAAATGCTGAAGTCCAATCACTTGACGTTTCTTTCCATTAATCACATATTAATGGCTAAGGTTTGAAATTTATTTTCAGTCATTGTTTGTTTGTTTGAAAATAATCTAAAAATATATAAAACACATATGCATAACATAATATATTAAGTTATTTAAAAAAAATTACCACTGGGAATAAAATCGGGAGTAGACGGGTTTGAAATTTTGCCGGTTGTTGAATTTAAATGGGAATGTTTCAAAAACGTTGTATACCTACCATATGTTACTGTAGCTTTCCCGATGGTTTCTTCTGGCTCTTACGAGGGAAGTTATATTCATCCTGCGTTCCAATAATTTATTATAAAAACATTGTACCATAGTATAAACTTTAAGCAAATGAATTTAGTTTCAAAATTATGCTTACCTGAAACTCAGTGATGAAAACAATTGCCAGTCTATAATTTTTTGACATAACGTGATGGTTGTTTGCAAAGATCGTATGCAACGCACGTTCAAAGATAAAAGAGAAATTAGATGCAATTTTGTTAGTTAGTTAAAAAAATAAAAACATAATTCTGTTATCTTCCTTCAGTCAAATAGTTGTTTGATATGGAATTCTTTTTTTTAAACAATTAACACAAAAACTAATGTAATACGAGTATACTTACATCAAACTATCCCAAATATAGATTACACGCTAAATTTCTTTTAATTATATTTTACTATTTATTAAATTTCATTTTAAATTAAAATAATCAACTCACTGCTTGCGCGGTACGACATTAAATAAACTCACATTCTTTACAGAAGAATTGCATATACAAATAATCAAAACATTTTTAATTCATTTTGGATATGATTTAAAATATCTATTTATAAAATGACAAAAAACGTGCATTTTTTATGTCATTTTGAAATTAAATTTGTTTTTTGTAAAAAACCTTTTTTAAGTCACAAAATTTACTAAAAAAAAATGAATTAAAAAAGTCCCAATTTTCCATAAAAAAACACTTTTTTTAAGTCAGCCCTTTTAAAAATTCAACCTATTTTTAATTCATTGTTATTTCTATTTTAAGCTTATAGCCAAAAAATACGAAAACCGATTACACTCAGAGAAAAACATGGCGTATTTTATTTAAAAAATAAGTAAATTTTACTGAAATATCGTTACGAATCCAACCAACCTAATGCTAAGCGATTAATGCGAAATTGGAAATGTAAAATTTAGTATAATGCTACGTAAAACTATAATGTTTATTCTGCTCTTAGAACATAGCAGCATTAATAAATTTTACTCAGATCATAAGTAAACCAAACAAATTTTTATATAAAATATAACATAGCATTATTTGTTAAATGGAAATTATTTAACAAGATGTTTTGCAATATTTAAAAATTTGACAAGTAACGATTACAATGGTGAACGGCAAATTTTAAATAATAACATGTAAAGTGCATTCATTTTTAAGTTAAATTAATATTTAAAATTTACAAGTTACTCTAGTGTTATTGACAATTCACATATAAGTAAAATGTGAATTCCCGATTTGTAAATTAATTCAATTGTTTTGTTATGTAAACTGTATATATATATTACAGGGTGAGTTTCCTAATAAATGCAGGGCTCTTATCTCGAGAACGGTGCTAGATAGGAGAAAATTACTAATGAAATTTATTAAGAGTCGAGGGGGACGTCTAGTGGTGATCTTCAATGACCTTGAAACTCATTAGTTTCGGAGATATAGGCTAAGGTTTGGTTTTTTTTAAATTAGAACCTATACTTTTGAGTGTTTGTTTTTATTGAGCAATTAAAAGTAAACACTTTTTGCTCACACATCATTTTTGTAAAGTGTATGATTTCAGAGATATGAGCGAAAATTGATATTCACTAAAGCAATCGAATTTTCCCTAAGTTCTACAAATTAAAATAGAAAATATCAAATGTTCTTTGACTTATTGATCTGGATGTCGTTCAGCGTATAATCTACAGAAATACAAACTACCTGTAATTTGGCGACATAATGCGAAAGCATGGATGACCAGTTCATTATTCGAAGAATGGCTAACAATTGTCGATAAACAAATGAGAAAGTCCAAAAGACACATTTTATTAACAATTGATAATTGCCCTGCTCATAATATCCACATACAATTTACCAATATCAAAATAAAATTTTTGCCACCAAACACTACGTCGGTGATTCAGCCCATGGATCAAGGGATAATTAAAAACTTTAAACTGCATTATAGGATTGATGACATCCATTATCTCACAATCACTGCTTGTCAATGTTACACACTCAGCCCTTAAAATAAATGTTTTACAATCTGTAAATTGGATTGATGCGGCGTGGAAAGCTATGAAACCAGAAACAATTTCTAATTGTTTTCAAAAGGCTGGTTTTTTATTACACACTACTCAATCTACGATCGAATTAGAAGATGAAGTGTGTCTAGTGCTCGATGAATTGCAAAACGATAATTTTATGGAATACATAAATATCGATGAAGGATTATGCTTGTTCGAAGAGCCTGATAAAGATAATTTTTATTAGGAATGAAAACTGACGTTCATGAGGCGCGAGAATCCGATTTAGACAGTGAGGGCGAAATTACAGATGGTAACGAGAGAATGGTAGCAAAAAAAGATGTTGCAATAATGTTGCAATCCATTAAAATTTTTGCATTAGAACGGTGTGCCGAGTTAGTTCCTTTAATTAATGCATCTGAGGTAGCCTTTGAAAGGTTCTTAGTAGATAGCAGACGAAAAACTCATCAAACAACTATTGATACATTTTTTAAACACTAATAAGACCTAATCAACGTAATTTTTGTTTCCGATCTTTGGTTTTCGATCTTTTATGCGATACAATTAATAAGATCGTATTTTGAATACTTATCTATGTATATTTGTAGATTTATTGAATTTATTTTTCAAATTTATCGTATTAAGGAAATGCAAACGTTTATAAGTACATACGGATATACATGTTTTATTATTTATACTGTAAATGAAATAAGTATGTACATTCATGATACATATATGTATTTTATTTATATGTACAATGTTTTTTGTTTTATATTGAAATACATTTTTATTGTTTAAAGAAATTTTCTGTTTAGTCTGGCTTTTAATTTTCATATTTTTCCTTAAATTGACCACCTCCATAAAGTGACCAAAATTACTGGGTCCCTTGAATGGTCACTTTAGAGAAGTTTCACTTTATATATATATATATATATATATATATATATATATATATATATATATATATATATATATATATATATATATATTTGTGTATATATTGTTTTATAATTTGATCATTATTTTTTCAAAACTATTAATTCTATGATGAAGTTGTTAGCTCGTACATTAAGGGGATCCTTCCATTTTGATTCTTCAACATCCCACGGCGTTAGCTCGTACATTAATAGGATCCTTCCATTTGGATTCTTAAACACCCCACGGCGAATTCTGAATTTGTAACCAGGATAGGGATTAGGCGCAACATTTAGTGATAATAAAAATTCAACAGAAAAAAATATTTTTAAATGATAACTTAGATGCAACCAAAACTGCTATAAAAAATATTTGAATATGAAATCAAAACAAAAAAAAATGATAAAACGAAAAATATTTTTAGCGGTACCTCAATACGTACCGATAAAATATTTAAATAAATTTAATTATATATATATAAATTTAATAATATATATAAATTTAAATCTAATAAGAAAAATAGTTTAGTTATATTAAATATGGTAAGTAATTTATTCATTTAATTTTTAATTTAAAATAAAAGATGAAATATTTGAATTTTATATTTTGAATTTTTATGTTCGGTGGCCATTCGAAAATGACATAATTTTTACGGAAAAATATTTTTTAAATTATTATTGTTATTACAGTCGAGATTACGACTCAGCATTGTGCAAAAGGATGCCCTAATCGATATGGTGGAAGAAAATTTTCAATTTGTACAGGGCACGAGATAACATAACTTATTTATGAGTACAAATATATATTTATGATATTATTTACTATAGGAAAACATGCGACAGCTCGCGGTGCTACAAACAAAAAAACTACATGGAATGCAATTGGAGATGCAGTGAATAGGATTGGTCCATTAGTTAAAACTGGTGAGCAGTGGCTTAAAGTATGCAATGTGAATTTTATAAATAAATTGGTAAATATTTTTAACCCATATTTATATTTTAGACTTGGGTTTCCTTGAAATACAAGGTGAAAGAGAAACTAAAGTTTATCCGAAACCATCGAAACCGCAGTGGAGTGGCACCATTAACGCACGAAGATATTGGTGGCAATTGGTTATATTACCGATAGTGATTGGCGCATAATAAATATTTGTCATCTCGACGGATTAGATGGCCACTCCGAGCTTGAAGGGGCATTTAATTTAATAGTATGTAAAATACATTTATTTTGTAAATATATATATATTCGAAAAAAATTAATTTTAGTCAGCTCCACCAGTGAGAAATTCGCCACAGCCGTCTACATCAGCAAATATAACAAGCTCTGTGAGTATGATTATTTTAATAAAGGTGAAATATTTTGTTGTCTCTGATTCATAATATAAATTAAATTTTAGTCAGTTTCATCCATTGTTGAAAATGTACCAATGCCGTCCTCAATGTCCACGTCAGTAAACAGCGTACCAATTCGTGTGAGAATATGAATAATATTTAATTTCTAAAAATAAACAGCCATTGAATAAAATGTTATAAAATCATTTAATATTAAATTAATACTTTAGGTTGATTCATCACGCTCAGTACAGCTGGAAATTGAACCGGTATTGACGTTTTCATCGACAGCGTCTAGTGATGTTCCATCTAACCATGAAAGCGTTAGACCAGCAGCCCGAAGAATTAGACCAAGAGTAAGTAATTGATGTAAATAAAACCGCTTTATTTATACAAAATGTTTATATTTCAGCACAACACTATTATGCAATGCATACAGCGATCGCTATGCCTTCAACAGCAGTCAAATCGCAATCAAGCGATAATTATTAATGCGCAATTGCGAGCTGAGTGTAACCAAATAAAAATTTTGGAGGTGATTCAAGAAAACAATCGGCTATTGTCATATCGCTAATATTATTATATAAATTATTATCTAAAATGAAATAAAAAAAAATAACAAGAAATAACTGTTTAAACCACTAAAATTAAGGAACATATACTTAGCTTATTTATTCCGAATTTAAATTCGTTACTACCCAATTGCGATTTTCTTGCCCAGCTGCGAATAACGTACTCCTCCTCTCACTATTTCGATCTATTATTTGTCCTCGCTCTGGGACAGCAACATCATCCTCGTTATAGGGAACATTGTTTGTGATCAGGATATTATGTAAGATCACACAATAATGAATAATGTTCGTGGCTGTACGAGGTGCGTAACGCAATTTACGCTCTCCTAAAGTACAACTGAAATATAACAAAAATTTAATCAAACATTTAACTAAACTAAAAGTTTTTATATTACGTACCGAAAACGGTTTTTTAATAAACCGATACATCGTTCTATTTTGCATCGAACGTTGCAATGCAGTTTGTTGTATTGATTTTCTGCACGCGTTCTCGGCACCTTTATATGGTTTAGAAGAAATGGCTGCAATGGATATCCACTATCACCTATTGAACATGACTTATATTAGTTTAGCAAAAATAATCTATGAAAAATCATTACCTAACAGCCATTCCCGTCTTTCACCTTGCTCATACCTCAATTGCAAAAATGCAAAACACTGGCTGCATGTCCAGATATAACTGTCATGAGTAGAGCTGCAATAAATAATTAAGTGTTCTTAATATACACGCGATTTATAAATTAATATTATATACGAATGGCACATCAATAAGACAGACTAAGCTCTCATTAAAAATTGAAGAACTCACACATTTTATGCACTGGCTAATTAATACTAGTTACTTACCCACAATATCTTGCATTACAATTGATAATTTTCAAGTTGTTGTCACATATCTGCAGAAAAGAGACATAATTCAATTATTTATAAAAATATTAAGATAAGTAACGATACACTCACCAATTGGGTATTTATCGAATGATACCCTTTCCGATTGACATATGCATGTTCAATGTCTTTTTTAAGCCAGTTATGGCAATGTGTGTGCCGTCAATCACTCCGATGACGTTTGGAAATCCATATTCTGCAAAAAAACTGTGACAGTTGGGTTAGCTTAAAATGATTTAATGATAATTGTTTAATTAGAAATTATTGGGTGTGCATACCTGGCTTTGGTGGTTTCAATTTCCGTAACTGTCTGAGGAAACCTTATATATTTTCCAGACAGCTTCTCAGCTATTAAACTAGTGTATTTCCTTACACAGTTTGAAACTTTGGATTGGCTCATGAACGCCAACGCATCACTTCCCACTCGCTTTTGGTAGCTTCCACTTGCCAAAAAATTGAAAACTGCTAACATCTGAAAAAGTTAACATACATATTTGAATTTTTTATAATGATTTAGGTACACTTCCGAATTTATATAAAACGGACAAAAATATGCATTACCTCTATATGAATCGGTATTTTTTGGATCGTGTCTGGTATACCTTCAATATTTTTGACTTCTTCAATGAGCCAAATTTATTGGAAGCCTATACAAATCCATAAAACTAAAGATAAAAAAGAACGTTTATTCAAACAATGTGATATTAATAATTATACATGTACATTTAACATTTAATATTGTTCAAAACATTATACTTTTTTACCTGTTTTCTGGTATATCAAAGGGATTCATCGTATCCCTCATTTTTTTTCGTAAAATTCTCAAATGATGAGAATTTTCGAAGTGTAAGCCAGCAATAAGCACAACACTCATATCCACTTCACTTTAATTTAAATTAATATATATATATATATATATATATATATATATATATATATATATATATATATATATATATATATATTATATTATTATATATTATATATATATGTATATATTAAATTATAATTATATATGTATTATATAAATTCACAATTATAACACCATATGACACGCAAGATACACTAATATGTTTTAAAATCTAAAACGTCAAAATTTCAAACATAACAGAAAATAAGACGACATACGTCTGCAATACAAAAACACTATTTTTGGTTGGACGTACGTTTTTCTAGCATATTACAAGAAATTTTATTGATTTTTTTATCACTAAATGTTGCGCCTAATCCCTATGCAGCTTTTGTTAAAATCTTCAGTATCTAATAAAAAGATATACAAAATATTATGTTAATGAGAATATATTTAGTCGTATGTATGTTATATATTTTACCTGCTTGTCCAAGAGCCGATGGTTCCGTTTCCCAATAAGTCTGTTGTTTTCCTTTCTGTTCGTAAATACCTAGCTCTCCTACTTCTGACAAAACAATTTAATTTTTCTCTCGGAAATAACGGGCTAATACGTCTTTTTAATATTTGCGCACAATCGGCTGCGAACCGAGGTGAACCATTTTTTATCTTTCTGCTTCTTAACCCAATAAAGCTCAAATTCTATCAAGTTAAATGTCAAGATATAAAATTTTGTGTATTCAAAATAAAACATTTTAAATTTTAGCCTACCAAAAAATGTTGTAATGTGAAGGTCTTCCGATAGTTTTCCTTTGATACCACAAACATCGAGATATCACTCAATTATGAGCAACCGATGAAAATCTATAGTTAAATTAATAATAATTAATTAATTAATATAATACAATAAATATAAGAAAATTTAAAATTATGTACAGGATATTTACTTTTTTCTTCTTTTATTCCAAAAGTTTAGCCTGAAATCGGGTATTCCCTCAATTTGTTTGATTTCAGTAGTTCTACATCCGAGAAAATAATAAATTTGGGATCATTTGATACCAGTTCCACTGAAATTGTCCAGCGGGATATTTTTTTATTACAAAAAAAATATGCGTTAATTTTGTCCGCCAGTATATATATATATATATATATATATATATATATATATATATATATATATATATATATATATATATATATATATATATATATATATATATATACATATATATACATAAATATATAGTTTGTGTGTGTGTGTGTCGAAACAAAGGTAATCGTTTCATAATCAAAGAAATATTTTAATTTTATTAATTTTGAAGGTTTTAATTTTTTAATTAATTTATTATTATTTAAATTTACAAAACTCCTTAGTTCACATAAATTTCCTGTCAGATAAATGCGTCCATCAATAAATGTTCTGAATTGAATTTTTTTCCGTGTTTTTTATTAGTTTAGCTCCAAAAATAGAATTTACGGAGAGCGGTACTTCGGTATCTGAGAAAAAATAAATTTTCTTGACTTGCTACGTTTGAAAATATTTTCATGAAATATGAAAACCAACAAAGTAGTTATATCATTATTGAGTAGCAAATAATTTGGTTTTATCGATCATGACATACTCCATTGAAGCATAATTTCGTACTCATGCATTGAATTCTGTTGTAATTCTTTGGTAAGTAATATCTAACTCATAGCAACAACTTTCATTTTAGTAACTATTGTGAATACCCTTAACATTTTGAAAATTAATTAAATCTAACCACTTTAAAGTTAATTTTATGCAGGATTGTCACCTACACATTGCACAGCATCAATTCAATCTAATGGTTGTAGTTTGGCTGGTGTGATTTCCATCACTAGGCGATTATAGTTATGTTAGTTTTCGCATAAGATACATATTCTTGTTTTTCATGATACTCTTTTTTTAATTTCTACCCAGTAAATCTAATAGAATACAAGATAGAAAGTTTTTATTCAGTCTTATTTACTATTCAATCAATTACCTGCTTAACTACGTGTAATATTGCTTAATTGAAGGGCGATGCTATTTACTGGCGCATCACGTTGCCTTTCAGATCATTATAAGTTCAGTAGTCTCTTGTCTTGATCAAAATTTTACTCAATTTTCTAATGGTTTGCTATAAGTTTGTGGTATTGTAACTAGTTTTTAATGAATGAAGTAGAAAGTAATCGAAGATTAATGTATAATCCTATTTTAATTCCAACCCAGTATTTCTAATTGAAATCACTTTATCGACTACGTTATTTATCGAAAAAATTTAACACAGAAGTTTAAAAATTATGTTAAAATCTTTTAAAATATTGATTTTTCTGACATATTATGGTCAATAAGTGAAGGCGACATTGACTGGGACAGTGTTAAAATAAGAAGTGTTCTTGTAAATGACGTAAAAGTAAAACTAGAATATTTGAAAAATGGCGAGGTTCTCAATTTACCTTATGAAAGATACAAATTACTAAACGACTTGGATATATGCGAAGACGATTATTCTTAACCATTTAGTTTTAATTAAAAATTATTAATTTTTATAATATTCCAAAACCTGTAATAAAATATAACAAATTTGTAACCTGGTTTAATTTAATTATATCGTTTCGGATCCTCTCACAAAAGACCATGTTACGTAGCTCTTATATCCATGATAAGAGGGGAGAAGAAAATTTGGCACATTACAATCTCTAGGAAACCTTCGAAGAGTAAACACTAATCAGACGAATCGAAACTCGAAATTCTTAAGGAAGAGGTACAGCGGCAAACGATTGGTTATTAAAACCAACGGTTGCATGATAATCGATATATAATCGAAAATTTATTGAGGTTGCCCACTGGCAGTATTTATAAAATGATAGTTTGTTGCAGAGTATTTCAATGGTAGTCTTCTTTACACGTTGTGATGAACCCACAAAAATACCATCTGCTTCGGATTCCAAATGGTTTCCGACAGACTCTATATTGAACTATGAGGTCTAAAGTTCACTTTACTAACTCTCTGTCGTTTGATCTAATTCTATTGGTATTTCAACAGCTGGTAGACTCAGCGACACAGCTGTCAGCCAATGGGTCATGATTCTAATCCAACTTCAATTTATTTCACAATTGACAACAGCTTTGGCACTTTACTAAAAAACATCGGAATCGAACAACAGATCTATAACATCGTTACTTAAGTTCAGAAATCTGCTCAAATGAAACTTTAGCCCACATGGGGAAGTTTGGAATATGCAGACAACCTGCATCTCCTGCTCCGTGTTCATTTCTCATGATCAAAAAAAAAAAAGATCAAGATTAGAGACTATTTCTGGAGGCCATGCCGGTGTCTACGCACGGTAACAATATCGGATCGTCACCCAATACTACACATTAAATTTTGAAAAATTGTTGCACTTGAAGATGTTCATAAGAAACTCTAAATTAACGACATTATATAGTGGTATCTAGAAATGAAGAACAATACAACCTCTAGAGTTTATGTTCACACAAAGCACTCACAATGAGTATTCGGCACAAACACTCTTGATTTTGTCAGCCACATGGGGTTCTGCCACTTGCCTGAGAGAACTAATGTCGTAAAAAAATTCTCAACTTATACCACAGTCGGATTCGAAAATTTGTATAGGCATATGGTAAACTCCTTGTCCCAGAATTCACTCACACTTGCTCTTCTACTCAAAAGGCATGAGATTGCAAACAACTTTTCCTAGACTGTCGAATGCCAGAATGCATTTTCGATACTCACGAGTGAATTGGCTAGTATAACACTATTCGTTGCAAATCCTACATCAAACATCGTTGGGGCTGTTGTACACCGTAAGGAGAATACAGTTCATCCTACTACGGACTACCAATCAAAAATTCAAAGTTATAAAAAAACCAGCTCTTGGACATTTTGTAACTCCATCTAGTCGATTTTAACTTATTCATATAGATAAAGTAAGACCACATCCATCATCTCTTACAGATCGCGTTGCAGTGTTCCACCCAATAATTCAACCGATCAAGGAACACAATTTGTGTCAAAACTTTTTGTCATCACCAAACTAGCACTGAGTTAACAAATATTTTTGTTTCTCATCGAATTCGGACACCATATCCTACCATCCACAGGCTAACGGCATGGTTGAACGCTCCTATTGTCATTTGTTAGCCCCTTATGCCCGCAGATGCAAAACCGGCCACCAAACTATTCCGAAATTCCAAATGCTCACCAGCTGAAATGGTTTACGGTTAAACTCTCAAGCTATCCGGTGACACAATGACCAGCACAATGACCACAATGAATCAGCAGCTCCATGCAAAACCTTATCCACATGACGAAACACACTTGTATATAAAATTTGAATGTCAGTTAATTCAATTACAATATTTACTTTCTAATTACATTTATAACGAATATTTGGTTCACCCACAGACATACAGTGATATGCATCGTTATACTTTCTTCAGAAATCTTTGTCTTATTTCCATTGTCGTTTTTGTCTCACTAATTATAAATTCAAATTCTTACTTTCCTAGTCAATTAGAAGACATTAGAATAATAATAGACGAATGTTCACATAAAATACAACCGATTGTCCGCCAGATAGACGGTAGACAAAACCAACACAGCAACACTGTTTGTATACAGTTAAAGAAAACTTTTTTGGTTGTTTTATAGACTTTAAGGTCATTGACAGTGAAGACATTTTGAGCATAAACAATTTTATTGACATATTGGCTTTAGGCTATGTGAGGCAGAAGAACACAGACAGCAGCATCTTAGACAATTGCAGCAATAAATTGAATAACTATCAGCATGTGGTTCGTAATGGACGACAACGCCTATGAATCGTATATTTGTACCTAGGTCACGAGGGCCAACCGCAGTGGAAAACAACCATTCGCATTCAAATCGATTCGTTGATGTTGAATATGCAGCAAATAATTTTTCACAATCTCGTTGCGGTCTCCATCATTGTCACAATCGTTCAGTCGATTGATAAAAAGGGTAAAACTGTTGAATTCCATTCAAACACCGTTCGTTCGACGACAAGCATATCATGATAATGTAGATGGTTGGTAATATGCTGAGTATGAATCCTACAAGATGGCCACAATAGATACCCTATAGCACACAACGTAATAATTGGCATGAACCCTTATCTTCCAGTATATATCCATTCATTAAGATTTGAGAGCAACTTTGCATGTAATTTAATAAGTTCGCCCAGCCAAAACACGTGTTGATCATATCCAGCGTGTCGTATAAATTTTCATAAATGCGGTGCTCGGTCCAACCAATCTCAGCTGGCGATTAAGGCATTCCAAATACAGGTTTACCTTTTCGATTAGTTAGTTGTACTGGACGTGACGGACACGATTCAACAACAGTGATGTTATCGTTAACGAGTAGTACAAAAACGAGTCCCAATCTCTCAGTATCTCGACAAATACATGATACGAGTACTCGTAGACGAGACTTAGTCCGGCCAGCAATCCGACATTCTTGTGAAAAAATCATTTCAACAAATGTTGATACTTCTTCAAAATAGTCACATTATTTCCACGATCAAGCGACAAATATTTGTCGTAGATAATCCGAAATTTGGTTTCGATTGTGATAAACTATTTTCGATGTGCCACAGTTTCGAGTAAAATCACGGTATGTGTGATCTTAAAGTTAACTAAATGTATAAAGTCGGTAATCTTCCCGAAACGGGAGTACCGGTTAAATATGATGTCGATTTTTGTACAAACAATTATATGGTCGACAGTTAACTTTGGCTAATCGACTTGTTGAAGTCTGATATCGGTTGGAATCCGATTGTTTGCAGGAAGATGTTGAAATAAATTACAGATATCATCATACTACCTTCATAAAGTGATTAGGTCATGTCTAAAAAATTACTCGGCACCTTTTATTGATATTAAACCAAGTCACTCATCAAAAACGTCCACTCATAGTTTATGACTTTACTGCTCTGATTGCAACATCCCTGTCCACAATCTGTATCCCGAAACCCAAACCAAAGTCCAAATATCAGATAAAACATTACAATTCGACGAGATGATATGAAAAACGGAAGCACAAGTAGCGCCTGACAGATCATTCGCTCCTTATATCGGAGGCCCGCGTTTATCTATTATGTCGATATGACCAGCATAGTCGGAGCATAGAATATGTATGGGCAGTTAAGTGACAACCCATCTCATTCCGTGGTTAGGTTAAATTATGATGGCTGTCACTAGGACTGATATCGGCACATAATTTCAAAACTCTTCGTTGTTTTCTGATCGAACAATTTTGAGCCCAGTCTGCATTGACCCACAGAAGTTTCATCTTAGCTATAATAGTAGCTAGTAATAATTTAAGAAGACTCCTATAGTTTATATCGCATGCTGGCGTATAACTATACGAATCTAGACATTTATCCAGTCTTGGCCGGATCTGCCTCGCTACTCCCCACTAGCTTGGTTCATCTGATTTTATATTCCCCGCTACATTGAAATACCATGCACTCGAAATATTAGCTGAAAATTGAACTGATCAGTACGATTCAACCGTTTGAATGGTAACATGGTAACATCTCTATACGAAACATCTCTATACGGAATACGAAAAAACGGGCTTACTCATAACAGCATCACTGAAGCCATTTTTTGCTTTTTGCTGTGGTATTCCAGGCACAAAGATGTAGTTTAGACTTATGATCGAGCTCGATATCATTTGTTTGTCTACAATATCTATGGGAGTGATATCAAAGAAAACCTCCAAAGTTAGAGAAGGTCTTAAAGCAGTGGTTAACAAGCTGCAGCGGAAAGTACCGGGTTCGAATCCCTATAGGGAAGCATTGCGATAAGGAATTTTCTTCATCGATCGTTAGGGCGGTGCGATCGGTGAAGCGAATGAACCATGAGACCCATTTCTGGTTAGTTCCATCTTCCATGTCAGTACTATAAGTTGGCTGGGAGCTATGCAATGTGCAGATGGTTTCTACGTTAATCGGATCTATAGCCGAAAGTAATTTAGTGGGTTGTCACAATGGACTACTCTAGGCCTGAGTAACGGATAACACTATATAAAAAAGAGTAGGTGTTCTTCCAAGTTCCTCACTAATATATAAGAAGGCTGTTTTCTGAACTCCATCGGAGTTTATAGCTAACCATGATGCGGTCCATCAAATAACAATCCCATAAAAGAACAAAGCTCTTATGAGTATAAAGCATAGAGTCAGTGTACAACATGGAATTCCAGCCTCCATTCTTTCCCAATGGCACATTTATAGAAGTAAAGCGTTATATCGGCTTTCTCTATTCTTTCTATTATATAAGGTGTGTCGCAAGATGAAGTTACATGCATGCGATTCCTTAGGATGCAAGGATATTTTACGGGACCTCCAATATTATTAACTCCATTTGCAACCACCCCTAAGGCCTGGTCCTTCCATTTTATAAAACGATTTTTAAATACCAGAATCCAAGAAGGGCAGCTATAATAAAATGCGATCATAGATTGTGACGTACCCTTAATATTCAATCGGTTAGTAGAGAACCCACCAATCGGCCTAGGCAACCAATTGGCCGTGTTATAAACTATGGTCTGACGTTTTTATAGGTTCATTCAATATTCAGAACAAATATACTGGAATATTCCTTGTGCTTAAGAAATTTCTCAACAGGCCCTATACGATGGAATGATAAGCAGTGGTGAATGTTGCAAGGCTCCAATAAATTCCATATAACCTAGGAGTTTATAAGCCTGATACAAGACATGTATAACCTGGACACAGTTCAAATGATATTTTCTGGTCTAACCGTGTATTCCGATATTCGACTTTTGAAGAGGTTCTCTCTATATGTAATACGACAGTAGTTAAGGGCCCGGGGTAGTGTCGATAGAAGTTGTTTTGAATCTAGAGTCATAAACCATTATACAAGTGTGATGGTCTGCATGCGCCCTGTCTTTTAGTCATTTTTACTATTGCAGAGATCATGACACTAAGGCATGCATTATCAAACTCACACTTTTAATGTAATAATATCATAAAGGCTTCCGCTTAAGGTTTTGTGAATAACAGTACAATCAATTACTATACCGGTCTTAAATACTTCAGAAGTGAGTTACCTCTTGAAAATATTTCCGAGCTTCCCCAAAATATACGATATATGAAATGTTTTTCAGTATGTTCAGCCATGATTGGGATATAATTATGGTTGGCGTACTCTAAAGCTTTTATAAACCATTCGGTAGGCTTATTAAGTATTTAGCCATCTGTTGAAATGTGTCTTGTATTGTGGAATAAATATTGTACATGGGATACCAGCTGAATGGCTTGTTAATGAGCCAAAGGTCAACCTAATTTATTTTATCTTTATACTTTCGGTTTAGAATCTTCGACTTACCACTGGCAATGGTTAATTCAATAATCACCTACAACGACTCGATCTAGCCCAGGAGACATTATGTGATAACTGTCTGCCATCATCTGTGTACTCTGAACCACTTGCCTATGTTCTTTGAACTAAACTGCTGAGTCTCATTCCTGTGACTCGCCAGCACAAATTGTGATAGAATCTTGGTTTGCACCTTGGGCCCACTAATAACTGCTAGCTTGGAACCCCTTAATGTTTTTCTTACAGTAGTGTTTAGCCCAGTCATAATGTCACGATGATTAGAAGAAGATTAAAACCGCTGAAAAAAAATTTTTTTTTTTAATTTAGCTTTAATTGGGTGCATGGAGGACTTTAAGACTGTCTTAACTCCTTGTAATTTTCAGAGCTTCTGCACTCAACGCGCGATCCAACAAGTAAAGGTTGATAGTTGCCATAAACTTGTGCATTTTATACTCAAACGGAAACTTTTCACGTCCTAGACAATAATGGTATTTTCTTCTTTAATTGTGCAGAACAAAGTGGGTGACAAAACTGATCCCTGAGGGACTCAGGCATTTGAGGATTGTGTCGTTGATGTACTCCCATTTCATAATCAACGTTGATTTTTCGGTCTTTGAGAAAGCTTTTTATCCACTTGATGGTCATCGAATCCAAGCCCGCAAGTTTACAAAAAAAATTCTCATGCCAAACCTTGTCGAAAGTCTTGGATATATTCAAAGCGATTGCAAAGGCTTCTCCGTGTAGCTCAAGGGCGAGATTCCGTTTATTTGTAACATACGTCAAAATATCGGTTGTGAAGCGGCTTTCATGGAAGCCATTTTGTTTATCTGAAATTATTTTTTCTTAATCTCAAGATCATTCACCAGTTGTTGGTTAATACATTTCTCAAAAACTTTTGCCCCAGTTAACACAATTGATATTGGCCTATAGTTTGAGGGGTCAGTTTTATCACAACTACGTTTAAAAACCAGTTGCACCATCGCACTCTTCCAGGCGTTTGGATAGTTACCTTGCTTATAAGAAAGGCGAAAAATTTTAGTTAATATTGGAGCCATGTCACTGGGAAGCTCATTCAATATTCGAACAGGAATTCCGTGAGGTTTGGTGGCCTTGTTAATGTCCATTGACTATAGTCTCATAGAGACAATTTCCTCCGAGATGTTGACAGGATTCATTTTGGAACCACAATACGGAATTGACAGAGGCGTAACTCCATCGGGGACAACTATAAGGTCGAGTTCTGAGTGAAGATGCTTGCCAGTAGGTCGACCTGCAAGTATGGATCCACCAAAAACCACCATCTGTACATTTCAATGCTGAAATAGATGTTTTAGAAATAATGGCAACCGATGCGACCATCTGGTAAAAGTTGCGATCGAAGATATTTAACTCGGAAGTCTTAGAGGCTTTCTTTCTGTCGGACATTTTCGCTTCCTTAGCACAGATTTTTTTACAGATGTTACGTGTGGTCTTGTATTCTTCAAACGAAATTTCGTTGCGCTTATATTTCTTGTAAGTAGATTTATTTTGTCTGACTGCTTTGGCGGCTGCTAGAAAGGGGATTGGAAAATGATGATGATTTTATACATTCCATGTAGAACGGTTCCAGTGAAATTGGAAACGGCGTCGTCTATTTGATTGTTATAAAAACAATGGTTCTCCCAAGGGAAATGTTGATAAAATGACGGTTACCCATCATTGTCAGCCTCGTTAAAATGCCATAAACGCCTTGACTGCTGTCTAAACTCTGGTGTTCTTAGGACAAATATTTTTACGATTATCAAGTTGTGGTCAGAATTTCCAATTCCAGCCTCGACACGGCTTCCATGGAATGCGGAATAGTTGTAAGGCAAAGATCCAGTATATGACTGCTTGTAGTGTTTTGACATTCAAATATGGAATCACTAACAATCGGCGTAAGGTCATGCGAAACTGCAAGCCACTCCGACTGACACCCAGCATAGTTCGTATTTTGGTGATTCAGCTAGTCTATATGGCGGGCATTTAAGTCACCAAACATAATTAATTCGCAGTATAGGGATGTTGATTGCGAATGTCATCACATTTGTCTGATAAAACTTCGAGGTCACCTTCTTACGTATAGCTGTTCATTGCTATTGGTGCCTAGTCCTATGTTCGTCCTTCATAACTTGGCAAATTTTTTGGAGTGAGGTCATCTATAACCAAGCGAATATTTCCTCCCTTAATTAAACGCGATATCGATTTTCCACCAACCATCACCTGCATAACTAATTATTATTTTTAGCTGAATAATTAATTAATCCTGTTAATTAAATTACAAATTGTTTATAATTTTATAAAATTCATTTTATGTTACACCACATATAGTTAATAGCTAGCTAGCATATCGCGATAATTCTCAACATGAATTTCAAAAGTATCAAAATTAAATTAACAAATTCCCAAACATACTTTAATCTAATTTTAATTATTTTTCAATTAATTTTATCCAACTACATTCGATTACGTAAACCGAATAGTTTTGTTGTAAACAGTTGTTATCAGTTTTTCAATTATGTTCAAATATCGGTTCTGATCATTTATATCGGTGCGATTTGTCGGTACGAAAACCACATTTTCTACTCGAACGATATGGTCGGCTATATGAACGATACGATTAAAGTTGTGACCCTTGTCGGTTCGTGGCTTATCATGCTGCTCAATAGTCACATAAATAAACGGGCGCTTGAAGAATTTTGGCTCAAATTCGGCCACTTGTCGCATGCACTCAGGTGCCGCGATGCATGGCGACAATTTCGGAAATATTATGTTCGAAAATTTTGTATCGTCATGACTGTTTCGATCGTGACCATAACAATTGTTATGTACTCGTTGCAAACGTTTGAAAATTGGAAAATGTTTTGGACCGTTTCGATCGTTCCGTTATTTATTGAGTATATGTTCTTTATGAATTTTGTGCTGTACGTGAATATCGTCGAGTACTTTTTGCGATGTTGCAATGCGCGTTTGACGCGGTTTACGAGCTATGACGAGTTGAAAATGATTAAAGTACAGTTTGGCTATTTGGCCGATTGTGTTGGATGTATTAATTGGGCATTCGGATTGCCGCTCATATCAGCGGTGATACATTGTTTTGTGCAGTTGTCGTGCGATTTGTACTGGATTTATGTGCTGTACAAATATAATTATGGAGTCTATGGTGGTATGAATTGTACTTTAATTAAATTGATTGACCGCACACAGGTACACATACACTGTGCGACGTGGACAGAGACCGGTCCTTTTGATTTATAGAGCTAATATGGGAGCTTTGCAATCTGGTTCTCCCGTCTAAGTGATTTCGACTTTGCAGGAGTTAAGGTTATTGTGATTGAAGAGGTTCATAAAACTATAACAGTGTCAGTACTTCCATCATTTTTGACGAGTTTGTACTGTCGAAATTGTATATAGTTCATCTTTCTGACACATCTCCATCTAGTGGTCGACCACAAAAGCTATGATTGTGTCATTGTAAAATGCGACTGGAAAATGAAGAAACTAAAGCCTCACGTCGTGCATATGTATGAAGTTGTCGTCTGGTGGAAATCTTTCAGTAAAATGAAGAATGCAGAGAACAACAACCTCCTTTTCATTTCAATTGATAAGCAAAGTAGATGTTAGTATAATGGATAATTTAAAAATTGATGGAAAGGTTTAGTGTGGAGTTTGAAGTAATGTTAACCGCCTCTCCGGCTATCGAAGTGTATTTTAGGTTAGATCTGAAGCAAGACGGTATGGATGCCATTGAATTAGAAAAAGTCTAATCATTATGAACATTGTGATAGATATTGCTAGACACTGTCTACTTAAGCATGCAAATATCGTTGAGATTCCCTTGATGGTTACTGTCGAAGTAAGTTAAGACAAAATAGAGGCTGAAGGGTGCTGATGTGTCCATATTGTTATTACAATGATCACTATAACCTAGTCTATGTTTGAATCATTATATAGTAGGTATCTGTTTGTCTGTCTGTCTTTAACTTTGCAATCTGTTTTGGGACTCAAGGCTCTCTCAACACTTTCACGGTTATAGATCCGATTTATATTGCACAGCTTCAAGCCAGCCTATAGAACTGAGATGTAAGATAGCAAATGAATTTTGCACTCCAACAGGAGTTATAGATGTGTTTATTCACACCACTGATCGCAATCAGATGGTGAAAAATCCCATTTGCGTCCTGTCCCTATCGGGTTTCGAAGCTGGTACTTTCCGTTGCATTCCCACATAATTTCGAAAATCGAATCATATTGTACTAACACTTTGGAAAAATGAATTTGATCCACGATCAAGCGCGGGAAAATTGGGTTATAACTCGGTCAATAGGGTACGAAGGGGTGCTCACAATGGTACATTCAGGTATGAGACTTATAACTTCAACCCAAATAATATAGTCATACTGTTCTTTGTGTCCCCATGGTCACCGATCTCTGCTTGAGAAGGATGTCGAACATTCCAGAAGAAATCATAAGATGATTAGGCACACTTGTCCCATGAAGCAGAATTTTGAGATGCCTGGCTCAGGTTTATATTTTATAACAAGCTTTGTGAGGAAACAAGTCTTTTGTGGCCCCAACAAAGCAGTAAGGATACTTGCAGTACTTTGGACAAATTTTTAAAACTTTTGAGTGAAAGGTCGGACACATAAATCCAGAAGGAAAAAAGCTGCAAGTTGGTACATTAAGAATGAAACCAAGATACGAACGCTCAATGCTGTTATATGCAATGTCTCCAATGATAAGGAACTTTGACTCATCAATGTAAACAGTCGAGTTAACAATCGGTTTGGAAATAACGTGATATGCACATAGTCCCATTAGATATCGGATCACAATTATCCTTCATTCTTCCCAAGGTATGCTCCATTTTATCATCATCATATATTTATTCAAACAATTCAAAACTTAGAACTAAACATTAGTGGGCCGACCCTGAAACGAGCTTAACAAGGTCAGTAGATATTATTTTAAGGCGAGAAAGGATAAGGGACGCTATTCGAGTGGAATTGCTAGATAAGTCTTTTGCACTGGTAAGGGTCTGAAGAGTGCAGAAGACAAGGTGTCTCATTAGAACAACAGATGGTATACGGTTTGGTGACATGGACGTTAGAAACTGTAAGGGTCTATACATAGAATACAGTGCAAAGATGGCTTAAAGGATCGAACACTTGTATAGTATTAATTTGGAACAATTCATGAACAGGAGAACTCTTACGTGGATGCCGAGTCATATTGAAGTAGACAGGTTATAGCACTCAGCAAAACCGAGATGGGGCTACTCACTGGATTCTTCACAGATTACAATTGATTTATAGAGTGTCTTAAGGAAATGCGACTCAGATTGTGTAAGTTGACGTTTGTGTGATTTAGAAGCGAAATAGGCCGAACATGCCATTTACCACTGTGCAGCTCTCGTCCACCAACACCTTTATCAGCTTGGAGGAAGAACATTAGGATCACTTGGCCCAGCCTATATAAATAATTATTATAAGCTTTAAGGCTGCCAATTGCAGCACTCAACCGGTTTTCTCATTATTTGGCTTCACGAACCCCATATTCCATTGATTCTTTATTTAAATTTTCTCGTTTTCCAGACGGACCAATGTTCCCTTGAAACAAACATTAAGTCAAAGTTAAAGAGAAATCAAAGAGAATTTAAGAGAAATCAACGATTTTTTAAAGAGAAATCAACGAAAGTTTATTTCATTGTAAAGAGGAAGGTATGCCATTAACATTGAAAACGATTTCAGCCAAATGGCCCCACGGCCCCCCAATTCCATCTTTAAGGCCTTGAATCGGTGTTTAATCACAAGATCTTGGTGGGCAATTGTGGTCACCCCTTCAAAAAACAGCACGGCCAGGAAACTTTTTTTGCAAACTTGCGATCGTTTCGTTGCTTGGGTGGCACGTAGCGCCGTCTTGAAAATAATCGTTGTCCACATCAATATCATTTATTATTGGTCGGTAGCGCAATCCATTCACCGTAACAGTTGCACTAGCCTCATTTTCGAAAAGTAAGGTCCAATCCTTACCCACACGAAACAATGACACGTTAAGAATGGAGAGGCTTTTCGACAATAATTCTTGGATTTTCTAAGCCCCAAATGCAACAATTCTGCTTATTCATGTAGCTTTGGAGGCAAAAATGGGCTTCTCTACATCATTTTGATGTTTTTTTGAGGTAAATGTTAATGAAAAAGACGAATCGATAGGATTTTTTTCAACAGTACGAGCAACTATGCATCAATATACTCTTGAGCAATGCACACGGTTTCGATTCTTCACATCACTTACTTGTCCCAAAAGCTCAAATTCCACCATATTCACTATTGCAGACCGAGAAGGTGCACTTCTCGAACAAAAAGTGATTTAGTTTTCACCATATTTAGCAATGGTGAATTTAAACAATTTCAATGCGTGGTTGATCGTGTATCGTCCCATTTTTAGTAACAGCGCAGTTTTTACTTGTTAAATGTCAAAAAATTACAGCTTCAAAATAGACAGCTGCCCAAACAGCAGACTACACAAAATAAAACCTTTTATTGGCAAACCCTTTACATTCAACAGTATTTTATATCGTTTCATTTTTTTCTCGTTCCAGTAAGCATCCTGTGCTTCGCAAAAACATCGTTTATCTTATTGGTGTGCTGTCACGCATGTAACGCATGCATCCATCAAATGCACATATTAAAAACCAAATTGCATACAATCGAGGTGCACATGACAGATCGTAAATTGGAAAATTTAATCGAACGTTTCGCATTCCAATTGGAGAAGGAGCAGTTCCAGTTCACCGCCCTCGGTTTTTTCGACATCGACTATCGACTGCTGAAGAATATTACGATTGTGATATCGACGTACGTGATCATTTTTATACAATTTGCACCGACAGACAAGTATAGTGATGCGTGATATATTCCATGTGGTCATAATACAGGATTCAATTTTTTTTTCAGATTCATCCCAAACAATCGATACTAGAAACAATTTATAATTGCACAGACACATACATGTATGTTGGGTTAATGTACCCACCGGGCAATATGTTGATGAATAATTAAATTTATGATTTTAATAAAATTATATCCTTCGCTTGATTTGCACACACATATGGTTATTGAGCCCTTAGGCGTACACATATATTTCGATTCCAGCTTAGATATGTCCGAAATCGATCAGAGATCAAGATTTTATCTTCAATTTTTATGACACCGTAAAATTATTGTGTGATGACGTTAATTTTCCATTTAACGTCAGTTTTCATATGTCCTTCGTTCCGACAGTCGTATATATGTGTAAGTGTTTAATAAAATGCTTTTAATTTAGTTTTTTTTCGGATAATTTCCCCGCAAGGATTTTTTTATTGTTGTTGTTGGTGTTGGTGTTGCTTTGCTCGGTTTGGTGCGCAGGATCAGGTATTAAATTTTTTGGGAAAAGAATAATTTTTTATGTTCGGTTCGGTTAAAGCGGATAGAGACGTATACTTTTCAATTGGGAAATGTTTGGTATTTTCGTACATCATTCCTGTTGTGTAAGAGGTCTTCGTTTGCTCTAAATCCGACACTCCACTATGTGTTTCACTGTGAGAAAATCTGTCTCCCTATATGACAATTGGTAGTGAAATTATCTCGTGGATTTAAAATGTTAATCGGCTTTGTCACGGTGAATGAATATGCTCATGTTCACCAATTTGTTAGTACATTCTAACCCTGCAATGCACTGTATATATTCAATTAAATAATGGACAGATCTACAATGTTGACTTTTAATTTGCATTTCGAAATGTATATGTAAATGAATTAGGTCAGCACTAAAGTCAATACAATTAGTAGAATTACTCCGTTCTCTGTTGCAGAGTTTCTTAACGTTTGTCAAACTTTGGAACAGTTTGCATTTTTATCTAAGGACTGAGTTAGGGTTGACTTTGCTTCCTCTTCAATATGTGGTGAAACTAAAATTTGTAATTTTTCAGTCAGAATCTGGAAGTAACAGTTTGGGACTTGACAACTTTGAACTTTCAAAATATTCAGTAAAGCGCACGTTTTCGTCATGGTGAAGTACACGAAAGGACAACGTTTACAAATAATTAAAATTTACTAGAAAATTCCGAATCGGTGACTGCAACTTCCAGAGCGTTAATTCCAATGTTTGATCATAATTATAGTTCTACTAGACAAGCAACCCATAGTCTTAATATTAACTGTTGGGCGTTTTTAAGAATTGAACTTCGCTCAGACCAGACTTTGGAGAATTTTGCGAAAGGATTTGGCTTGCATCCATTCGATCATATGAAGCGACGTATGCAAAATCATATTCAGTGATGAAGGGCATATTTGGCTAGACGACTTCGTCAACAAACAGAAAATATATGTGGTTTTGATACGTTGCGGTTTCATTGGAATTGGACCGTGTTTTTCGTTGATGAAAATTACGGTCACGTTACAGTCAAAGGAGACACGTTGCAACGTTATTTCTTGGGTCAATTGCATGAACTAGACATTAATGATATTGGATTTCAACAAGATGGTGCAACCTGCCGTGGTCGCTAGACGAACTAAGAGCCAATATTAAACGAAAGAGACCCTCGACTTGATAGAAATAGAAACAGAGATTTACAGTAATGGTATTATAAATTCTTCTTCAAGATCCGCTGGAGAAACTCATAGTGCATAGAGAAAGGCATGAAAACATATGCTCATATATTGATTTGGGCCAAAGACATAGCTTTGCTCAACCGACAAGAAGATATAGGATGTTTTGAAAAAATCATATTTTGAAAAAAAAATTGCTTTGGCGGTGTATAGAATACCACTTTAGAAACCAAATCATAACGCGAGGTCGATTCACATACTTAAAAACCCTAGACTGTTCAAGTCAATAAAACAAAAATATCGGATACCCTCGACATAACAACGAAGCCCCATTTAAGAACTCGAGCACGAGGCAAAAAACTGACTAGTGGATAAAACTTATGAATCAGCAAGTTGGTGATCATGAGTCCCAATGAGGTTATACATTGCTACACAGTTAAGATGCCCTCAAGAACCTGTCAGTTTGATGTCTCATTGGGACACAAGTATAAAAAGCTGTCCTGGAGGACTCCTAAGCAGTCAATATTTGAATTTGTAAGCTCCTAAGCCAATCTTAAGATAAAGACACATTTTACAATAACCACTGATCACCATTCTGAGTACGATTTCAAGGTGATTGGGAACTTTGATGCTAGCAGAAATCGGATAACTTAACAACATATCGGTTCGTACGTCCGACACGAAACTGAGTCCGAATGGATGTACTTTGCGACTGCTCATCTTCTCCCGAAAATATCTCGAAGCGAAAATGATCACGTGATGATTTTAAAATGCGAGCTCGAGTAGTCCATATACGTAAGACCGTATCGGATATAAACTAAATTTGTAGTCTGTGATCTCTACCTGAAATTATTGTAAAGCTACGGTGTAAGTTTTCGTACAAGTAAGGGAGGACAGGAGACTAATGTATAATGCGATTCTCGTGTGAGAGTGATGAAATCCGAATGACATGGAAAATCTTAACAGATAGATTATTCCTTCCTCTGTTACAGTCAAAAGCATTTCAAATTAAAATTATAATTGAATCTGCGCATCCTTAGCTCCAAAAATTAAGACCTCAATAATCTATGCAGTTCAACGAAACACTCTGGTCAAATAATAAAATGAATATTTATTGACGTTTAAGTTAAGGATGTCATAGCTGTTATACATCCAAAAGAGTTTCTTAACTCATCCGAACACCTAGAAACCAACGAAATTATGCCAAGTGTAATAGACATCTAAGATAATTAATACTGATAAAACTAATCGAGGAGATATCCCGATTTTCTGACCTTCCAATTAATCTCACAGACTTGTCACTCGAATTCAAGTGGTTATAGTTTGCGGGTCGCCTTGCTTTCGCTTTGACTATTAAAAATGTCTAAGGGCAATGAGTGAATATGTCCAACGATGGATACAATTATAATTCAAGTAGAAAGGCAATAGAGTACAGTGTAAAGGTTGCCTCAAAGTTACTCAGATCGAACACCTGTATATAACTGGTTTAGGACTATTCTAAAATCAAAGCAACTTCGAACCCTGAATAGGATATCTCTTATGTGCCGAATCATACTTAAACCGAAGGAACTCAAAATGCACAATGATATCTCGCTTGAACGATAGAACCAAAGAGTCAGTAGCTCTCATAAAACTCCAGTTAAAAGTTTTCGTTCGACTACGACTGCATCTTGGTGGAAGAACATTATAGGACCACTTGACCTGCCCATATAAATAATTATTATTAGTTTGAGTGCTTCCAAAATATCGTATGTATCTCCGAAAGCGTTGAGATCCCTTGCATATTATATATTGGGTGAGCTGCTCAGCCTCTTCATCATTGAAGAGCATATGACAAATTATACTACATATGTTGTTGCCTCACGCAGCCAAGGTTACATATCACCTGATTTAATATCTCAAGAGCATTTGAAAGCAAAATTTGAACCGAACCAACCAACGCACACACAGTAACCAAATTTAGAACCTGTACGTTACAGATTGGTCGGAATAAAAGTAGTCAATTAACGGTTCGTAGCCTTTCTGACTGCGATAGTCATACCGTGTCAACAATTGCACTCCATCGGTAGCAAATCTAGTTTTCATTCTCTTTTTTAACAATAGTGCTGCACTATTTGCTCTGCATCAGCACACAGAAGGTAACCGAGCAAACATGCTTCAAAACAATTCTGAATCTCGCAATTTCAAAATACCGTATACGTGCCACCAAGATCACACTTTGAGTGCCACCAATATCGTGTATGACTTTATTCGCATTCCCAAAATTTTTCGAATTCCTTATTCCATATCTGAGCGGCCTATATTTGAAAATGTTCATCCACTTGTCTATTTCTATGTCTATATGGGTAGTTGAGCACCACATCGATATTATTCAATTTCCATCCTTTTCAAAGCGTTCCATCCTGGTTACAAACGGTAGTTAACTGAGATAGAATCTTGTAACTCCCTTGATGAAACCGCACAAACTATGCTCACTGCTAAGTTGTTGTATTCTTTAAGAACTCATCATTTCCATTCCGCCATTAACACTACCATTTGTTTTATTACCGTTTGTTTTATTTTGAGGCACCATTTGCACATGGTCAATACATCACTTCACGCAAGGCTATAGTACCCATATAGTAAGATCGAGTTTAAGCCATCAAACAGACGACAACACAGTGGTAAGGAGATATTCGATGTACCACGAAACTCTAAACGTTAAGCATCACTGCCATCTCGTAATGATATGTACACACGAAAACTGAATAATCCGTTACAATAATACTCACACCATTGTCGAGGAACGATGTCCCGAGAATAATCATCGCTGTCGTAATATTTTTATAAAATATTAAAAATTTAATTGAAAAGTTTTATTATTTTAGGAGGGTGGGACGAGTCGAGCTTTTTGTACACAGAACTCGAACAGAAAACTAACAGAAAACTGTGTCAATATTGAGATGAAATATTTATTAGAATTTAATTGAATTTGATTTTTTGTTGTTGTAGTGTTTTATAATAAAATCATAAAAAATCATGATTTATCTATCCGATAGAGCATAATTGTATGTTAGACGAGTGTGTATAGCGTCTACCAACGGGAGACGAATGTATAAAATTTAATTAATTTTTATGACTTGATTTTTATGTTTTGATACAAATGAAAAAAAAAATTAATTGAATTATCGAAGTTTTAGAAGTGTCATGATAGTGCTCAATCCTAATCATAAACGGCAGATTATATTATTCTTCGATGGGTCAATTCTATAGACGGATTTGTGACTACTTAAAACAGGCATCTGCATTGCCAAGTGCATGTGTCCTTAACGATGCCACATCTCTATACCACTTGTATGTCACTTGTCCTTCTCCCATCTTTAGTATCAGTAGCTGGAAGGAAGCTATACCTGAAGAACTGACAATGGACGCGTTATGTCCAACATTTCAAGAAGTGTTCGCTTCAAATGCGAGAATTATCACGGTATAGCTCTCCTTTACACAGCATACAAGTTACTGTCTTACATTATTTTGGGAAGAATTACTCCTCTGGCGGAGGAAATAATCGGTGATTACCACGGATTCCGTGTTAATCGATCAGTCACTGATCAATTTTTTTCACTGCAGATGATAAGCTGAAATTGTACAGAGTGCTAATCAAACCCGTTGTCATGTATGGATTTGAGAATTATGATGAGTATGAAAGATGGCTTCTAACATTCGAGACAAGAATCATTCTTGTGATATATGACCCAAAACGTGACTTTGATGGCACATACCGAGTTCTTTTGAGTTACGAAATCAGAAATTTAATGCGATTTCCTGATATCATGCAGTTCTGAATGCTGATCCGAACTGAATGATGCAGCGAACTTTAAAGAGAGAGAGAGGAGCGACGATGGCTCCACGGCGTAGAGAGCGATCTGGCATATTCTAATTGTTTATGACAATATGAAGAGCTGGGTCGTAATTAAAATAAATGGAGACCGATTTTTGACTCGGGACGGGCAATAAAAACGATGAAAAGGGTTTAACCAAAAATATTAGTTTAGCCAATCGAATAATGTCCTTCAAAGGTTTTTCCTATCCACGATGATCCAAACCTCTTACTCGTCCTGTAGGTATTTTTCGACCTAGGCTTCACTGCCGACAAGCCCTGTTTCTACTTGAAATAAACTTTTTTGTTATATTTTCCCAACTGTTCGTTTTTTACACTCAAACCCCATATCAGATTGTTGTCCTTATTTTTTGAGTCCTATCAATTGCACTTTAATGTTATGAGGTCGATTTCCACACTGCTTCCGTTTTGCAGCTACATTCCTTCTAAATTCAGTATAAAACCGAGGTCTCCTTCCTTCCATGGTGGTCACCACATTCTCCTATATAACACTCGCCCCTTATGTTCCGTTTTTGCAGACTCTTTCATTTTCCCCAAATCCGAATCTTCATCTTGTTCCGAAATCTTTTGTAAGGTTCCACTTTAAGTCTCTGCACTTCTTTCCCCGATTGATGATTGTTCCTACTGACCTTAATAAATTTCTATGTATGGGATGACAACTTCGAACGATGATCTAAGATAACTCTCCGTATTGGTTTTCCCGTGCTCCATTCGAGTGATAGCTCAATTTTACCAAAACTTAACATCTCTCGTCCAAAATCCAATACGAATCCGATTTCATCATGATGAGCTCATCCACTATATCCGCTACCAATACTTCACGCCAAAATTGGTTATTACTGATTTGTATGGCTACCACCTTCTTAACCTGAATAGCTGCTCTTTCGCCATATGCAATATAAACTCTCCCATTGGTTGAGTTTCACTCCTCATAATATTGTCTTGAACAATCGTGCTCATGGTTCCTAAATCGGATGTTATGATACTGGATCTTTGGCCAGTTCATAAGGCACCTTTGATTTTACATAGTCGGCCGCTCGTTTCTCCTCTTTTAGTTCATGGAACATGGGTTTGCACTTTATACACCTAAATTGCCAGCATTCAGCCAATTATTTGCTGGTTTGGTGTTACTAACTGGTTTGTTACCGACCGTTGGATCCTATGCTACAAGACGTTCCTTGACTGCCGGATCGATGATGCTGTCCGTAATCTCAATTGTTAATGTACATGCGACGGTTTCTTCGAATTTTGAATTTGGAGACAAAACTACTGCACGGCTCGGATTCAGAACCCATATTCGCTCTGTGAATGCGTCGATCTTGATCCGCTTTGTATATTGAAATGTTGTAGTGAGTGAGTTGCACTTACAGCTTGATATCGGATGCAAACTCCTGGAGCGTCTTTCCTATTATCTGACATTGGCGTTTATGTTCCATTTACAATTCGACGGTGCCATCTTTTGTGTTAAATGATATAACTCGTGAATTTATCATCAAACCCTTTTCTTTCCTGTTTTAATCGTTCTAGAACTAAATCTTGATCTTGCCGTTGTTCGATTCTCATACTGTCCTGTTCAGCCAACAATCTCGCTTGTACAATCGTCAACTTTTCTTGATCGGCTCGCATTTGCTCCTTTATATCGCTCTTCATTTGCTCTTGGACGGTAATCATATCGATGAGACCTCCGATCATTTGTTCCGTTTCTAGTTTCATTGGTTGTTGTCGCGCATTAAATTCATTCTGATCCAGATCAAAATTTGCCTCCATTAAAGCTATGCTTTAAGTCTTAGATACTACTCGTTACTGTTGCCCGTAGTTTAAATTACGCTGGCCCAACTCCTTCGTTTATTCGGCCTCTTCCAAGTCCAACAGTTTCATTTTCTATATTCACAACCCATCGCTGGCACCAATTATTATGATTTAGCCGAGTTTCAATTCAATTTATTATCCAGTTCGCTCATTGTGATTCTTTCCAGTATATTGTTGTGGACGTGGGCGACACCTCTGATTCAGTCGAATAACTATTTATTTTTAATTGAAAATCAAGATATGGAGCAGTAAATGGCAGCGATGTAACAAATGATGTGTGGTCAAATTACCATCGGACAAAAGGATGAACGAAACATGGTGTAAGAAAGGGTGGAACAGCAAGAGAAAATTCAACAGCATTTTATATCGGAAGTGAGTGAGAAGAAAAATGTCTGTTTATTTAAATGCCAAAGCGGATGGAGTAAAATGTCAAATGTACCAACAATTTAAAGTAGTTGATCAAAGGTTCTTAAACTCAAAAACAAGGTTTATAAAAATAATGGCGATACTACCCAAACTGTCAAATCTTTTACCGGAACAACGTATTCAAAACTTTTAATTTACAATGGCGACAGCAATGCGAAATAATTGGTGCATTGAAGACCAGGTTGCAGCTCTAATAGTGGCGATAAGATGTGGCCCAGCGGATTTACTATAAACTGTTCCAGAATCTGAACGAAGGGTTTATGATAAAATCATAGTGGCCTTAG
Organism: Tipula lateralis; assembly: GCA_963932295.1. Classification (NCBI taxonomy): domain Eukaryota; kingdom Metazoa; phylum Arthropoda; class Insecta; order Diptera; family Tipulidae; genus Tipula; species Tipula lateralis. The sequence goes on from OZ010736.1 coordinate 145,444,709, forward strand.
AATAAAAATATGAAATATACAAACGAAAGCTTTACGGGACGGAGCTGAAAGGTCGATGCCAATAAGTCGAAAAAACAAGATCAGACAACGGATATATGTACGTCGAGCTGGATTGAAACCAAACAGTGATAATTCAAGATGTAACGACAAATCAGTAATAGGCAACGAACCAGGCTTCAGAGTGGCATAAGCATAATAAGATGCTGGGTCTGTGGCAAACCTGGTTATATTTCGATAGATTGCTAGAAAATCAAACGTAAGTGAGATGCAATCAACGATGTATTGGAGGAGACGAGAAGATAATAAGGAATCAGTAAAAAGGGAGAGTCATAGAATATTACAGACATTAAACAAGAAAACCAGTAAAGAGAGAAAGCTGGCAAGGGGTCGTAACGGCTTAACGTTAATTGAAGAACAAGCAAAGCCTGTGTGATTACACTGGATCCTATATCCATGCAGACGATTGTACAACAACCAGTGAGAGTATAAAAATAAAAGGAAAGACGGAAGCGATAGTACAAATTGGTAAATTAAGTTCTGTCATAAGGTTCTAATAGTGGATGTTGCTGATGAAGTTATTCTGAGTGTAAACTTCATGAAAAAGAACGCATTAGAGTTAGATGCTGGTGAATTGGAAAATGAGATTGTTACAAAGAGGTTAAGGGTTGTTAAAGTCATCAAAGAACAGCGGCCAGAAAAAAGGAAAGCCTTTCAAGAAATCATATGATATCTAGATATGAAATGTAAGAAAATAATAGAAGAGTTAAAAAAGAGCAGTTAGTCTGGTTTGCAAACCTTAACTGAATTTATCGTCAAAGTTACAGTATAGTTGGGACCTAGGGGATTCAAAGGAAACTTCCAAATAAACGAAAGCGTTGCTTATCTGGAAAGTTTGGTTCCCTACAAAAAAGTAGAATTTGATTCTGTTCAGGAGAAACAGGTTTGGGTGTACGTTAGTGTTATGAACGTGGGTGACATCTATGAGTCAATATAATAACTAAAGATTTCAAATTGTAAAGTAAATGAACGCAGTATCCATAATAAATAATGAATAAAAGGAAATTTCTTCGATGGCCTACAAGCAGGCGAGTTGAGTATTTATAGGCGAACAGAAATCAGTTTGAATTTAAACTGCAACAAGCTAAAATCATAAAAGGAGACAAAGGTGTGAAATAATAAATGAAAGTAAAAGTGAAATAATAGTGATAAGGTGTTGTGTTAATAATAAACTTTGATGAAAATATGCAAAGTTGATCGAACCTTTTTGGGTAAGAATCACTGCTAGAGAAAATCGTAACAATATGTTGTGGGACGTGTTGCAACAGTTCTAGCGAATAACACCTTTCGGGTTAACTGGTGTTAAGTGCAGCATGTAAGGTAAATGAAAAATCTTGTTTTCAAAAGAATTTTATCGAACTGGATAGGTTAGACCAACAGATATATAGTATTTTTGAACAGAATAAAGAAATATTTTTATTTGAATGAAACTATTTCAACCATTCCAAATAAATAGACGATTCGAAAATACCATCTACCATCAACATGCACTCGTATAACTACATTTTTAATAAACTTTTTCGAAAAGCAACTATTGTATACAACAGGTACTCTACTACATATTTTCGATGTTATGTAAATGTAGACATTTGAACTATATATATAGTTTTTGAATGCACAAATATTGCCACAGTGTGGTTCTGCTAAGTGGATGTAAAACGAGCAAAAAACTTGTCATGAAGTAGTTAAGTCATGAATGCCAAAATAGCAAAATAAATAATTTTGGAACAAACACCCTTCCCGCAAAACTATTGCTGAAACAACAGAATACACAAAACTACTGTTCAGCTCGTCTGGTTATATAAAAGGTTTTCCAATAAGAGGGTTTCATTTTCAAAAGCCTGCTAGTTGGGCAGATGTCAATTTTGAAGCATTTGCTGGCGGTGTGATTCGACCTTGCTTTTTCAAAAATGAAGCTGATGCAACTTTTACGGTGAATAAATTGCACTTCCGAGTTATGATTAACGATTATGGCCGGATTTTATGGCTTGAATCGGAATATATTGATGTGGATGACGTTTGTTTTCAGCAAGATAGCGCTACCTGCCGCACAAACAACATATCAATCACGATTTTGCAAGAAAAGTTCCCTAACAGTGTTATTCCACGATGAGGTGATCACAATTGGCCACCGTGTTATAGTGATGTAACAGCTTTAGACTATTTTCTTTGAGGCCACGGGACATTTTCATGAAAGGCGTATGGTGATGCAAGCGAAGCCATGGCGGCCATTTGGCCTTTACAATGAATACTCTTTTTTTTAAATTTTTAAATGAAATCTCTTATTGTAAAACCCGTTATATATGTACAGAACTATAGCAGAAAAGTTTATTTCCACTGTTTGACTGTTTTTAAAGAAAAAACTGCAATCGATACAACTAAAAGTTGTTTCACGAGCTTCTCAACATTTTGTGAAATTGTTCTGTTATCACACTATAAACTGAATGAATATATAGTAATGATAAGAACATAAAGTTGTGCAGAAAAACTTCTCGTGAAGTGTCTAAAAGTTTAACTCGGTATATAGTTGTTTTATCTCGTTGGTTAATTGGAAAAAATGTTTATCATAAATATTTCGCAGTCGACGATACATAACGTCTGACAATGGCATCCGCTTCCATCAACCCTTTTTTCAGTTTATCTCAGCATTAAAAATTTAATGAAATATAAAAATTCTTCACTTCTAATAAGAAGCTTTCATATTTGCTTCCATTTGTGTCTCAATATTTTATATATCCGAGTGTTGATGTCTTTGTTCCCGAGATTTTTTATATCAATGGAAATGTTTAAATTATCAACGTTTATCTTAAATTGCTCGAAATTTATCTTAAAGTAGTTTTATTTGTTATCAAGCAGACGAGCTTTTTAACATAATCTCTACATTTTATGCTCATCCTTAGAATACACATAATACTCACTTCGAAAGATAATGACATAAATATTTCTATACGAATATCCTGCACTATCCGGTAATTGGGAGTCTTAGTGTTTTGATTAGTCTTCGTCAATGTGATGGGGTGAACGGCATCCTGTCGAGCAACTTTTACCTTCCGCTCATTAACCTAATGCAGCCACCATCCACCATGACTGAGCAAGTTATGTTTGAGGCAGTGGTATGAGGTGTGGCTGCTCTTACACCTAAGGCATTATTCGTAATTGATCCGGAAGTGTGAAAACATGTTCGTCGAGAACTAATATACGAACTCTGCATACCAGACCTCTGAAATGTTTTATAGTTGAAACCTATAGTTGCTTTTATGTTGCCTGGATACTCCTAAACCATCAATAAGCAACAGTGCTATGCTTATGCATGTCTATAGATGGAACAGTTCTGATGGTGAATCATGCAAGTGGGTTGCGGTATGAAAGAAACCCAGTTTTCTATTAAAAGACTCAGAAGATGTGTGGTGCTTCGAAAAAGACTTCCTGACCATGAAACTGCTGATAGGGACAGGCGCACCGTGAAAGTGTGTAAAGTCGCCCTAGACAAGGACCTCCGTCAGTCAAGTGGTCAAGTTGGAGACAGGAGAGATTCATGGAAAGTACTCCAGTGGAGTTCACGGAAAGTACGCTTACGGAGTTTCAATGTCTCTAATCCTGGAGACAGGGTTGGAGAAGGATATTAATGCCCTAGTATACAATTCGAGAGAGCAAGTAAGCCAATTTGATTGGTTTCCATTAGCTGTGTAAATACACTTTTAGCAGGTTTATGTAATCTCTATACATACTTCTAATATAATTAGACGCGTAGTTCTTCTCTACTCCAGATAAAACTTTAAAGTAACCCTCAATATTTTGACTATTACCAGATTTGATGCACACTCAGATCACGTATGTTGAGGCAGCTGGGATCTTAATCCAAAAATCATCTCCCTCCTGGAATATTTACCTGAATCTGACTTAGCAGTTTAAATGTACAAACTTTTTGATTTACTCTTTCATCACGAAGTCTAAATGGTGGGTGCCAATTAAAGGTTCTAGATGAGCTCTCTCCGGCCTCTTTGTTTTTTCTCTAAACAAACCTGATATTATAAAAATGTTGGAAACCATAGAATCACTTGAACTATTTAGAGTCCCGCTTCACTTTCGATTTTGAGCTATTGAAATCTGAAAGTGCAAGGGATAAGAAAGGGCTCAAAATGCCACAAATTACCTGCTTGATAAAGAACTGTTAGTAAACCAAAGAGAACTGGGGCTCCATGGTGGTCTAGGAAGCTGGGGAAATTGAGGAAATGATACATGACAACTTTTCATCAAGGACAGTGCATCCGGTATACTGGAAGACTGGAACTAGGACAAACCAAGAGTGTATACAAGAATCCCAAACAACATACAGTACCAGAAAAGTAAATCTGTATAAACAGCACCTTTCAGTGACATGATCTATTCAACTACAAAACATTGCATAGACCATATACTTGTAAAGTTGTTTATTGGTTAAGAAAGATTACTACTGATACAACTACGGTGGTCGACCCCAGAAGTGATGCTGTGGTGTCGTGAACACGATCTATTAGTTAACCCTTAAACCAGAGTTAGTTCTTAAACTAGACCCTGGACTCTGGAAAACATTAAATTAGCGATTATGCTTCCTACTGTCTTCAGCAGTCTAGTATATGGAGCTAGATCGAAAGATTATCTGGAAAAGACACATTGAAGCCAACTGCAATAAAACAAACAATATTTCATTACTAAGTCATGGTGTTAGAAATCCTAAGTGTGTTTTGGCTATAATCATCAGACCCATTTGCTGCATACATGGTGGCTTAGAACTTTCAAAGATTGAGAAAATAATTGTACCATTGATCTTTGTTCACGGAGAAATATGGAAGATAAGTCGAAACGCCTATCGGTCTCGTTGTCATAATAAATTGATGAAACTTTTCAGGTGACCATTTTTGAAAACTTCATAGCATCACTCTACCCTTGAAAGTATTCATGCCAATATATTTGGTCCGATAAGTTGTATTTTATATACTTTGTGGAAGGAACCTGTCTAAATTCTAGCCATGACGAGTGGCTATCTTTTAATAGATCTATCAACAACCGCTTTTATCCACAGCTGGATTATCCAATGCGCAAGCCATCAAATTATCTGCTGATGATTTAAACCAGAACAACAAACACATAGAAGGCAATAAAGAGAAACCATGAAATTATTAAAATGCTTAATCAAATTCAACAGACACTTGGTAACTTAGCAAGGCGAGTACCAAATCATGGAAAGCAAAAAAGTCATCATACACAATAATGGTTAACTTTTTCCTACGCATTGTAACTTGGAACGCTAATGGGCTCATCCAACGAGCCCAAGAACTGGAAATATTTCTCCATACAAACAACATAGACATTGCGCTGATTACAGAAACACACTTCTCGAACAAAAGCTTAATCAGAACAAAGATTTAACTCCTACTGGAGAACCCATCCCAGTGAAAGAGCCAGAGGTGGTTCAGCTGTACTAATTAAAAATAATATCAAACATAATCAACAAGAGGATATTCGTTAAAGCTATATGCAAGTAACCGTGATCTCAGTTGCGACAGCATACTGTCCTCCACGGCATACACCAACGAAGTCACCATTTAATAACGTCTTCAATAAACTCGGCCCAATATTATTGGAGATGACTATAATATAAAACATACAGCTTGGGGTTCCAGGCTAATTTTTCCTGGGAAAGAGAATGCTTTGTTCAATGGCATTCATGAAAACAACTGTGAAATTTTTTCTAGAGGGGGCCAATGTTTTGGCCAACGGATGCAGGAAAAACTCCAGATCTACTTGATTTCTTCATCACAAAAGATATTTCATCCAGTTGCACTAGAGCCGAAGGAATTAACGATCTAACGTCTAATCACATTCCTGACTTGTTATCAGTAAATGCTACAGTCATCAAGAAAAAGCAAAACCTCACTAATAGATTCACGGATTGGAAGATCTAGTTGAGACAAAAGTTAGTATGTAAAAGTATTGACGAACTGGAACAACCAACAAACAATTTCATTGAATACATTCAATTGGCCGCCAGTCTAACTACTCCAGAAATAAAGGATAAAGCGGAGATCGAAGTCAATTATCCGGCTGAAATCAGAGAACAAATCAAAGAAAGAAGAAAGTGAAGGAGGATTTGGCATCTGATCAGGAATCCCGCTGACAAGACAACTTTCAATTGTGTAAGTTACAAAGTCAATAGACTAATCAAAAGCTTCAAACAGGATTGCTTCGACAACTACCTAAGTGGGCTAGGTCCAGAAATGAATAAGGACTGCTCGCTATGGAAAGCAACCAGAAATTTAATCGACCTGTAGTTCGAATACCACCTATAAAAAATTCTCAAGGCAGTTGGGTTCGACAAGACAAAGAAAAAGCGGAACTCTTTGCTTAACACCTAGCAACAGTGTTTCAGTCCCATGACATTCAATCCAACATTTACATAACACCTGCTTATCAACCAAATCAGGATTTTTAAAAGATCACACCAATGGAAATTGCTCAAGCAATCGACAAAAGTCTGAACCAAAAGAAGGCACCAGAAATTGATGCAATATCACCGGGTCTGTTCAAGGAGCTTCCATGTAAAGCAATCATCATGATCACATACTTATTGAATGCCTGTATGAGATTGAAGTATGTACCCAAGTGCTTCAAAACGGCTCAAATAATTATGCTGAAGAAACCTGGTAAACCAGATGAAGAAGTAACATCATACAGACCAATTTCACTGCTTCCGACCCTATCAAAGCTGTTTGTAAACGTCCCTGATTTTCAATTTGGGTTCAGGAACAACCACTCTACAAAAGGTCAAGTCCATCAAATAATTACGGTAATAGAGCAAGCGTTAGATTAATATTGCCCGCCGTATTTCTGGATGTATCCCACGCCTTTGATAGGGTGTGGTACGAGGGTTTGATATTCGAAATGAGCAAAATGCTACCACAAAACTATTGCCAGCTGCTTGAATCATACCTTTCTGATCGTCAATTCAGAGTCATCCATGAAGAAACATGTTCTGATTTTGATCCGTTACCTTCTTTTAACGATTTTAACTCTGATTTTTTACTCTGATTTTAACGTTAGCGGGAGTTCCGCAGGGAAGTGTTTTGGGACCTGTCCTCTACCTTCTTTACACTGCAGACATACAGCCGATGACACCGTAATCATGTCAGTAGACGACTCACAAACAAAGGCAGTGGAAAATCTGCAACGAGCAATGAACAACGTTACTAAATGGACATTCGACCGGAAAATGTGACATTTACACTTCGACACAAAAACAACAAATTACGCTTATACCTCAATGGAGCGCAAGTGACGCAGGCTGATTCGGCAAAATACCTTGGTCTGCAGTTAGATTCAAGGCTCAACTGGAAACATCACGTGAGACAAAAAGCTGAACAGATACGATTAAAACAACGCCAAATGTACTGGTTAAATGGGCATCATTCCAAAATGAACCTGTTTTGCAAAAGAGAGTATAATGTCTAATAGAGACATTATACAACGTAGTCAAAATAAATTTCTTCGAATGATCGCCAACGCTTACCGATTCGTGACTAACCGGGAAATGCATAATCTAGAAATTCAATTGATAGGCGACGTCATCCGCGAATTTGCCATAAAACATGAGAAGAGACTTCTTACCCACACCAACGTCGAGGCCGTACAACTACTGGACAGTACAAACGAAGTAAGGTGGCTCCAAGATGGTGTAGTCATACCAATAAAGGTGTTATATAAAAATAAAAAAACAACCGCTTAAATGTCCCGTAAACTAGAAGTGATGGGACAACCTAATATTACGTTGCTAATCCAAAATTTTCATTGGAACTATAAACTGACAAAAGTTGCCAACTCTGCTTGCATTATGATAGACGCGTCTTGAGAGTATTTTATTGTTGTTTCCGGTCACACAGGCTCCCAGACATACACTTTCGGTCGCAAAATTAAATGATCTTAAAATAGGAATCGTGACCCAAAGCAATGTAGCAGCTGTCGTGTGCTATGGAATAGTATGAATACCAGGAGCACAAGAAGTGCTCATTTCCTTTTTCTTCCCTCCTAGACGCAGGTTATTCAGGGAACGAAAATGTGATTATATGCTGATTTATTGTTCCAAAAGGGAACAAGAGATGAGGTTGTCCCATTTGCTGCTTTAATTTCTGGCTGAAGGACAGTAGCGTATCTACCAAGAGGGATTGACCTCTAGATTTAACATGTATAATCCGGCACCAGGCAGATTACAGAATACTGATAGATCAGTAATGATCATCATTTCGTCATCGAAGTGGGAGGATGCCGGTCTATCTCCCTCCGTATTTGGCAGTGCTCAAATCAATTAAGTAAAATGTAATATCTTATAGCCGAACGACTGTATACGGTGGTTCTCATCCGAATATCAAGCTACAGCAGACCCACAGCAATCTCTAGAGCTGCATTAGCTGTCGTGTGCATATAGCTCCCACAATACCCAGAAAAACAAGAAATGCCTTTGAGGGTGGTTTTGAAGTTTCCCTCCCACCCCATTCAATGTTCTAGGTCACCAACTAAGTGCGGTAACCACGCGTTTTGGTTTCAAGCCCTAGACGCTGTTCTTTGAGTAATCATATTGATTTGGAATGAAAAACACTGTCGAGCACTTCCTTTGTTCCTTTCCTGGAATAAACATCGATGTATAAACACTATTATTGTATCAATTTCCACCCCATTAATAATAATCTGAACCGAACAAAAAATTTGTTTGACTCGTGTCTTGGTTACATATACGTACAATGCATGTCATATTCATCCATCCACATCCCATCAAAAGTCAAACAATGATGGAAACAGAAGTAAATTATATTGTATTTCAACCCCCTCCCCCTCCCCAACCCATTCCATGTCTTGGCTTAATATTAATCAACGGGAAAAGGTATAACGTCTCTCAACTATAAATACGACGTACTGTAAATGAGATCTATTATATTAGTGAACGCAGCACATTATACCTTTAACAATTTTTCATTTTGGAAAAACTGGGAAAATCTAAAAATGAAAAATAGAAAAACATTAAACCGAAATCAGCATTTATTTACAAACTTACAGTAAATAGACGATGAGAATATACCAACATAAGTCGAGAGCAAACAGCAGTGATGATGAGCTTAAAAAGCTCTTACGTTCGATATTTGCTGCTCGTCGTAATGTTGTCGAAGAACAAAGAATTTTACCTCACAAGACAAAGGACGATGATGAAAAATGAGAAAATTTATAGAAAAACTGTTGTACATAGCTTGTAGCTACACATACACACACACGTACACATATACATCGTATAAAAAGTTAGTGTACAGTAAAAATTCAAAAGTCATTGTTGTCTCACAGATGTAAAAACGAAATTTTCACGTTTTATTTTAATTTTCCCAATTTTTTTATTTTATTTCGTCTTGCAGCAGCGATAAAAATTGTTGCCATATCTGAAAACGGCGATGGTTTAATGAAATTTGATGAATGTATGTGTGTTGTGAGGAAAAATTATATTTTTTATGTGAAAACAAAATCGTTAATTCAATCTCGTCTCGACAGCATTGATTCGATTCGGTGATTAATTGGTTACCTTCTGTTGACCATCTGTTGATATGTCGAGGGTGGGTTAATTTGTCGTGGGAGATGATTGGTGGTTTGTATGCCACAAAACGTCTATGGTGCAAAACTAGGTTCTTATCAAATGAACAAAATATCTGCATCCTTAACAAACTGAAATAGTTTACACCAGGGCAGAGAAGACAGAATCTGATACGATCGAAATGAAGGGTTTCCCAAACTTGTAAAGGAAGTTCACGAACGAACAATGTTCAACAATATTTAAAATCTACTACCTTAATCCTAAGTGGGTCATAATTAGAACTGATGGCTGCTCCCGTGCCAATGAGACAACGTTTTTATCGAGGCATTGAGAATATTGCTGCCGTTAAAGCGTCCATCGCAAACGAACCCATACACCGATTCCACGGTGTCGTCAAGAATTTGGAATCATTCAGACCGCACATTTGGTGGATTTTGCCAAAAGGTTTTGGGTTGCACCGTTATAATTCTCTATAGGACAGGTGAAAACCCTCATATGTGGCTTTCATGCTGATGGTGTCATTGAACTTTTTTTCGTTGATGAAAATGACCTTAACGTTACGGTCAATCGAGATCACTACAGAGACATGTTGAAACGTTATTTCTTTGGTCAATTGCAGGAACAGCCAGACGGTGCAACATGCCGCACAGGGCTAAAAAAAAAAGTTAAGTTGATGTGGCTGCTATCGCACACTTAGACCTAATTTAATCCGTTGTGATACCACTCTATACGGCTATAGGTCCGAGTCTTTCCGTAGAGCCATCTGCGCATTGCATAGCTCCATGTCAGTCCTAAAGTACTGACATGGAAGATGGGTCGGCCCAAGGATTCTAAACACGACAGAGGATCCAGATTATGTTTATTTTTCACCACCGATCGCACCGCCCAAACGATCGAAGGTGAAAAACCCATTTTGCATCCTGCCTCGAATCGGATTCGCACAGGGCTAACGATCGACTAATTAAAATTTTAATTCGATTAAAAGTGTTATATCCAGAAATGGTCGCGTCGATTGGCCGATTTTTTATATAGGCTGGCATGGAGCTTTGCTAATGTCGGGCCTATAGCTCCATGTTGAAGGTATCTCAGAATGGGCTTATTAAAGGAGTGTGCTGAAACTTTAGGAGTCACGAATCGATTGCAAACCACCTCAAGGTCATAGAGACGGTGCATAAGCAAGTAAATTGGATTCCGTATCAACTCAAGTTAAAAGACGTCAAATACCTTTTGTTTCAAGTGCAAACAACTACTTCACAGACTTCTGCGCCCAATACGCCAAAATGTTAAATCAACAACAATTGATTTAATTGCAAAAGTAGGCAAGAAATCTTTGGAGGTGCGTCAATGTGATGTACCCCACCCACCGTAGATACCAGATATTACTCAATACTAATATTTGTTGCGGTCAATAACTCATAGTCTGGCCGAGCAGAACTTCACTGATTTCGAAGAAGCCATCAATTGGGTAGACTGTTGATTCAATTTAAGAAATATTAGACTCCAACTAATTTCATAATTTGTATTCCGATTTAGTACAAACCAAATTGAGACCGTTCGATGCGGCTTATCTATCGAACATGATATACGAGCCGGTTTTCTTTCAAAAGTACGCTCTAAGCAAACGTGGTTCTCAAATAATGGTTGAAAATAATCGTGTGCACAGTTTAATGTTGGGAAATGTTATCTGATGCTAAAACTGTACTTAACTCCTTGAACAATCCTCTCACCATCTCTAAATTGGTTTGAATTTTTTGAATCTTCTCGGTCGCAACATCAAGGTGATGTCTGACCACTTTCACATACAGAGCAACGAAATTGCAGACTGTTTGGCTTAAACGCGTTCTCGCTGGTGTTTCATACGGCCTGAACAAGCTGATACTTTGCCTCTTCTTATAATCCAAAAACAATCAAATACGTTGTTCTATTGAATCTAAAGTTTGACATGGTTAGCTACGCCTATTTTTCGAAATGTGAAATACTTTGTTAGAGGGCGTAACTCGAAGCTGACCAGTTACGCCCTTGTCATGAAAAAGGATAACTTGCGAGTATTGGCTTCAGTACTTACTTATTATGGCTATAGCCAATTGTGACTTATAAAGGGTTGTCCAATAAGAAATCGACAACTGTGAGACCTCTCGTAAATTTTATAATTGGCTGGAAGTACGTTTGTAGGTTTCCAGACGTTGACCAATTTTCGAAGACTCGACCACACATTTCGACAGTAACGGCCGTTATCTATCGTTCAAAATTTGCTCTGAGCTCCTCTAACGATCCTGAAGGTTGGCATAGACCAATGATTTAAAGTAGTAAAATGAGTTGGCTTATAAATTTTAAACTCAACAGGGTCACATATGTGTTTATTCTCACCACTGATCGTAATCAGCAAAATCCTGCCCCTATTAGGATTCGAACCCGGTACCTCCCACTCCTCCCAACTATAACCACTGCGCGATTTGGGTGGTGTCTTTTTTATAACTAACACTTAAATCGAAACTTTTAAAACACCGGTTACTTCACATACTTTACTCACAAGTAAACCATCTAGTTGCTGTATTGGTAAATGAACTCTAAAGTCTTAATAAAATATACACAACACGTGTTAGTGTTACAATTTCACATCAAATTTCCAATTTTATAAAATTACAGTTTCATTTTTAATCTACAACTTTTGACACATTAAAAGCTTTATTGTCTTTAGACAAAAAAGCATAAAACACTTTAATCATTATTTTCCAATCATTTTCAATAAAAATTAGTTTTTCCTATCGCATCTTGTTTGTTACATCGAATAGATGCAAATCCCAAGTAAATTACAATAATAATAACAGCAACAACAACAGTAATCGAGTACATAAACACTAATAAGAGTTAAAGAAAGCTTTTACAGTACCGTTTGTCGTGTACCAGCTATTCATTGCAAAACTTAAATCAATAATTTTCACTGTCACGTTGCTCATTCCCATATATAAAATTGATTTTGTGCACAAAATACAAATGACTTTTTAAAAAGCTTTATGCAAATAAGCTTTTATACTTATCGTCGCGAGAATACAAATCGCTTACATTATGTACAGTAATGAGCGAGCGATGCAATTGTCTAGAATACTTAATACGTTCAAGTTACTTGTAACAGGAATGATTAAGTTGGCAGGAATGATTAAGTTGGTCTTTGCTTCACACATTGAAAATTATTCTGGCGATGCTGTTAAGTTTCACACCTCGGATGCATTGTGCACCTCAATAATTGCACCAGTGTTTCTTACAAGAGAAGTCAGACTATCCAGGAATTTCTCTGTGCCAAAGATTTATTTCAACCATCAATCGACAAAAAGACAAATTATCAGATGAACAAGTGAGTGGGGTGCAGAATCAACGAAAAGAGATCCATGGTTGATCCATATTTTGGGTATCAAACTATAAACTTGGGCAGACGCGACTACTTAGAAAAAGTTTCTCACCAATGAACAATTTTTTTAAACCAAATAAATGATTGTTTCGGCACCTTTGGAATCAATAAAGCGTCACTGGCAAATATATCCCATATATTCCATTGTATTAAAACCCACCGCTTTATACCGCATAAGAAGAGCCTATAACGTTAAATATCCCAGTCAATTTGTTTCGCTAAGTATCAACGAGAGGCGAGGATATGCAGCAGAAAGAGAGAGAGAGAGAGAGAGAGAGAGAGAGAGAGAGAAAGAGAGAGAGAGGGAGAGACACAGAGAAAGATAAAGAGAGAGAAAGTGAGAGAGAGAAAAAGAGAGATAAAGAAAGAGAAAGAAAGAAAGTTAGGGAGAGGGAGAGAGAGAGAGAACACAACTATCGATGTGGTAAATATCACAAGAACCATCATCGAACATTACATACTGTATCAACGGTCGTCAGTTACTGATGTTGTTGTTTCACTCACTGCTGCTGCGGAAAGCAATCTTGAATGCTCCATTCATGTGTTCACCGATTGAAACTAGCAAGATCAAGAGCAAACGTTTCAATAACATGATTGGCCATCTATGCACGCAAGATAATTGCATTCAGCATAAGATGCAGTTCAAATAAAAACACTAAACGTCAACCAGCGTCCATCAAGGAGTCTAGATTTTAACTTAAATCATTGAGATTCTGTTTTCCTCAAGCATCTTGAGTTAGCCAATCGATAAACTCATCGGATGTAGATCGAATATAAATGGCAGACCTGTTGCAACATTGTAGTAATAATGCTCCAAACGCCATATGAAGAAGGGACACTGATGATTTATGAGATGTTTTTCAAGCAAGAAGAGTTTCCTAATAGTTCAAAAACTGCTGTGCAAGTACACTCAAAAGCTTTTATATCTACCACACCAATACCATTGCGTTTTGAAAACGTCGAGTTAACCAACTAAACTTAGAGTTGCCGGTTTGGTTGAACTCATCGTCTAAAAATTCTCTCACCGAAACATTGCAAGCGGGTCCAACGAATCAGCCCAAATTATAGTCAAAATAACACTGATAGGCCATGCTAATGATAATCGATTTTACTATTCTAGCGGATTTTATGGTGTACTAAAAAAGTTAACGATGTTATCAGTTAAGTTCACCGATTGTGATCATAAAAAACTTCCATCAAACGGATTGTGATAACCGTATAGAGTTTGCTAATATTATTCCATATGTACCGTTAGCGATTTCTATCTCGATGACTTTATTTTTGTGGAGCAGGAACGATACCACAAGCGATATAAATGAACAAGTCAATCTTCCAAGTTCTAAAATCTTTTTAAAGAACGAAAATCGAAGTTTTTTCATGGAATGCTGCTAATGACAAATTTTCGTTCAAGCTGACTCTTTATAATCAACAATAAGAATCCGGTTTTGAATCCAGCTCCTATCGGGATCCGAACCCGATACCATGCTCTCCAACTGCCGCAGCTTCAATTTTTTCGTTTTACCAAGAGAAGCAACTTTTTTTGAAGACTCACCGACAATCACCCTGGAATAAAACCTACGAGAACAAATGATTTAAAGTATTCTTCAACATTATACTATTCTCTGGAAAACCTAACCACTTACTGTCGGCTACTGTCATATATACTGCATGAGATTGCAGTTAGGTTTGAAACTATAAGCCGAATTCTGTTATGGTAAACGGTATCGTACTGAAAATGCGGTAATTACATGACTGCAATGTAGACGTTGTGACTTTGTATGCAATCATTTGAGTGTTTTTGTAGACTTCGAATATATTGAATGCTCCGTCTGCTGTTAAAACTGCTGCCAATTCTGTTGTGTAGTGTTCCCATGATTTCTTTTCGATAGGTTTTACGGATTCACTTTGCGCCAGCGTCCTGTAAGGTATAACCTACCAAAATGAGATGCTGATTAAACTGATAGTTTCAGTAGTAAGAACTACTGTAAGCTATAGTCATTCTGTTTGAATGGCCGTGACGGTTGCAGTCTTGGAGATAGTAGCTTTCCTATAACATTTATAACATTTCCTATAATATTGTCCGTTGTTTTTCTATGGGAATAATTGACTGTTAATAGGGAGCTGATAGTTAAACCGCAATATTGCAGGATGTCTGTACTCTCTTATTTTTCAAGACTTCCTTCAGTTCTTTGTATTTCCCCATTAAATTACAATTTTTGTCTTTAAGCCATTGCGGTCCTGCCCACTAGTGTTGTGTCCTTTTTTTGTTTTCATTCCCCGTCGCATAATCAGCGGGTTAAGTCAGGCTTCTGATTGAAGACTCTCTGTGTGCAACATAGGACTTGTACTTCTGAATTTACCTTGTAGACATGAAAGTACTAGAGTAGAGTCAGATCATATGCATAAGCTGGTGTCTTATCGTTTTAGTTGCTATCTAATCGATGTGAACTGAGACATACAACATAGACCATCCTGCAATGATTCAGTCATTGCAAGAAGCTCGATGTTAAATGTCTGTTCAAGGCTACCATTAAAGTCCCAAAGGATGGTTTAATCAATTTTATAAGATTTGTGCGTTTAGTCTCATCTACGTTTATTAGAATGTCTCGTCTTCATTTCAGGCCGAAATTGCTGCAATTATAAGATCAGCAGCAGCACTCTATAAAGAAGACAAATTGGAAAAATTATCGTATCTGCATCCTTTCTGCAGTCAGATTACTCTAAGGGCGAATGACTACTGTTAAGACGAGCTCAACAGTTACTTATTAATCAGCATTTATAGCATCGTTATAAAATTGCATTTATAAAATGCGGTTATCGCACGCATATTATATTACTTATATTTTATATTTTTAGATTACTACAAAAAATTGTTTATTATACTATAGTTCAGTTTTGCGGTATAGACCATTTTTATATATAATAAGTAAAATAATAATGTAGAATTCATATTATAAAAAAGTTAAATGTAAGCAATTTTTTAATATATAAGTGCCTCGCAATTTATATAAAACAGAATAAAATATTTAAACTACGAAAAAGCCAACATCGTATTATTTGTTCTCCGTAATAATTAATAGACCCCACCCGAGGTAATCTATTTAATTAATTATAATACAAGACTCTAAAATACTTGATCTTGAAATATACATGGTCCTTCGAGCCATTAAAAAACAATTGGTACATATATAAAAACATACGCCAAACAACAACCGGCAAAGTCAAACGCCAAACAACAACCGGCTTAACTAAAATCAACAGTCAGATTCCGCACCGAGTAACTCATCAGCAACAACATGGAAGAACTCATACAACAACAAACACAAAAGGCGGAAGAGATCGAACAGTTCATCTCTTACTACAAGAAAGATGGAACAGCACGGAAAACCAAGAGCTATTTGGAAAATAAAATAGCGTTGTTCAAGAAGTTATACAATGAGTATGTGGATGTCGATAATAAAATCAGAGACTTCCATCCACCACTCAAATTGACAAACCAGTACTTCAAGGACAGACTAAAGGTGTTCGAAATCTTCACGAAAAACATTGAAGATATGCGCCAACGTCTAAACGGACCGTTATCGACACCTTCACCAACTCCAACATCAGATGAAATAAAAAAAATCGATGAAGAAGCCAGCAACAATGGCATAGAAAATCAAGAGGCAACAACAAGCGCTTTTCGGTCCAGCCAAATAATAGAGGCAACAACAAGCGCTTTTCGGTCCAGCCAAATACCAGAGGCAACAAAAGTTGGATCAAACAGTGAATTCAGCGAAACTCTAAAAACTACCCAACGATTGAAACAACAAGAAATTCGAATGCGATCGTTATACAGGGAAATGCGACTGGCTGAGGAGATACTGGAAAACAGCAACAGATCCAGACCAGCATTAAAAATTAAACTAAAAAACATGGAGAGGATGATGATGCAGATCATAGACCTTCATGAACAAATTTGCATAGAAATCTCCGAAGAACAAGAAGCTAACCTAAAATATTTCATAGACCAACACTATGAAAACTTAAACGAGCAATACGAAAAGGTAGTAATACAATTAACAACATTGTTGGAAGAAGAACAGGGTGAAGTGAAGCCACTGGAAATTCGTCTACCACCAGTAGAAATCCCACATTTTCATGGAGACTACATGAAATGGGTAGGTTTTTCAGACACGTTCAAACGGTTAGTTCATGACAACGACAAGCTAACCAAGACGCACAAAATAAACTACCTTAAAAGTCACGTGGGAGGATCAGCTGGAAAATTACTAAACCATTTGGAACCCACTGGAGACAACTACGATACAGCTTGGGAGATTCTAGAAAACCGTTTCAATAACAAGAGGTTACTTGTATCTAATCTGTTAAATACCTTGTTGAATCAACACACCAGTAACACAGAATCCGCTGCTGCAATAAAAAGTCTACACGACACAACAACCGAGTGCCTATACGCCATTAGGAACACAGGAATTAGAATTGAAACGTGGAATCCTTTCATAATATTCACGTTATTGAAAAAATTAGATAACGAATCCCGGCGGCTATACGAAAGCTCGTTAGAAAACACAAGAGAATTTCAAGAAACAAGCCAATTTTTGAAATTCCTAGAAAAGCGCTTCCAATCTTTGGAAGCAATGGGTAACAAGACAATACCAACTCAACAAGTGAAAATTCAACCACAACCACTGAAACATGCGTTCATAGCTGCTACGCAACCAAATTATATTTGCATATGTTGTCAAAAAGGCCACAGAATCGACTCATGCCCACGTTTCAAAGATTTAAGCATCTCCGAAAGGAATCAGATGGTTATGCTTCATAATCTGTGCAGAAATTGTCTCAGCCAAAACCATACGACAACAAGTTGTGGCAGTAAAATAAATTGTTTTACCTGCAAAGGAAGACACCACACATTTCTACACGTCAAGAATAAGGGTCCAGAGATGCATATTGCGAAGCTAAATGTATCAACATTCGACAACGATTGTGGCCAGGTACTTTTAGCAACAGCCTTGGTAAACGTACAGAATATTTACGGCAATTGCAACATATTACGGGCACTAATCGATCCGGGCTCGCAGGCTACTTTCGTCACAGAACAAGCAGCACAACAACTAGGCCTCCCGAGAACAAGGGTTCTAACTGAAGTATCCGGAATTTCTGCAACAAAAGGACGATCACATCAACAAATAACTTTAGAGATAGGTCCAAGATTTCCATCAATCTTCAAGATTCAAGCTAATGCTTTGGTTCTAAGAACCATTACTAAACCGCTTCCAGACAAAAACCTATTAGGATTGGACAGCGATCTACAGAAGGATATAATCCTAGCTGACCCTACTTTTGACACTCCTGGTCCTATTGACCTTCTAATAGGCGCTGATATATATGGAGAAATTATGTTGGAAGGAATAAAAAGGGATTCATACCATAAGTGTATAGCCCAAAGGTCAGAATTAGGATGGATCATATCTGGTCGCCTAACTCAAAACGACAGCACACCAATCACTCGATTATACAGCCACGTCACGTTAGCAGATATAGACAAACAATTAAAACAGTTTTGGGAAACCGAAGAACTACATCCGGAACGAAACTTAACAACTGAAGAAATCGAATGTGAAGAGCACTATAAAACAACACACAAACGTTTAGAAAATGGACAATATGAGGTTCGGATTCCATTTAACAATAACAAATTCAAAGAAGTAGGAATAGGAGAATCCAAGGGAAAGGCAGCAGCTAGATTACTCCAGATGGAAAAGAGATTCAAAAAAGATGAGAATTTCAAAATTCAATACCACAAATTCATGAACGAGTACATCCAGCTTAACCATATGGAGCTTATTAAGGATGATCGTAAAACAGATGCTTCCCAAATCTACTACATGCCACATCATTCTGTTATAAAAGAGGATAGCACCACAACGAGATTGAGAGTAGTTTTCGACGCGTCCTGCAAAACAACAACAGGCATATCACTTAATGAAATTATGCATGTAGGCCCAACGCTACAAAACAATCTAACCGCAATACTAGTCAGATGGAAGAAACATCGTTATGTGATTGCATCAGACATTGAGAAAATGTTCAGACAGATCAAAATGGAAAGGAAAGATCAAGACTTTCAACGAATCCTCTGGAGGTCAGATCCAAATAAACCAATGAACAGCTACAGATTAAAAACCGTCACCTATGGGACAGCTTCTGCTACTTATTTGGCTACCAAAACATTGCAACAATTAGCTATTGATGATGCCTCAAAATATCCAATTGCGTCGAAGATGGTTCAAAACGACTTCTATGTCGATGATCTTCTTTCTGGAGCTAACACAATAGCAGAAGCAATAGCTGCGCAGAAGGAATTACTAAACCTTCTCTCCGGTGGAGGCTTTAATCTGCGAAAGTGGACTAGCAACGAAAAGGCGATACTAGAAGAGCTTCCCGAAAATCTGAGAGAACCTGGACTTCATGCAATAGAATTTAATGATACAGTAAAAACACTTGGATTATTCTGGAATTCTTCAACAGATACCTTTCAATTCAAGGTGTCCTTGCCAGATTCAAAACCAACTGTAACCAAACGAACAATTTTATCAGAGGCATCAAAACTTTTCGATCCACTAGGATGGCTAGCACCAGTAGTCGTCCAAGCAAAAATTTTGCTTCAAGATTTATGGGCTTCCGGCGTAGGGTGGGACGATAAACTCGATATCACTTATGAAAACAGATGGCTAACCTACAAAACGGAATTACCACAATTAGAGGAAATCAGAACTCATCGTTGGATAAATTACATTACCGGTGCCAAAATTGAATTACATGGTTTCTGCGACGCTTCTAATCAAGCATATGCTGCAGTGATATACAGCAAAATTAACAACAAGATTACACTAATTGCAGCCAAAACAAAGGTTGCACCCTTAAACCAATCAATATCACTACCGAGATTAGAACTTAATGCCGCACTACTACTTTCAAAACTGCTTAAAAATGTTCTTCAAGCACTGAGCATCAACGACAATCTATCAACATTTTGCTGGAGTGATTCTACAGCAGTTTTAGGCTGGATTAGAGGAAAGCCACAACAACATAAAACTTTTGTGGCCAACAGAATAACAGAAATACAATCAAACACCGATCCTAGCCAATGGCATCACGTGGTGTCTGAAGAGAATCCTGCAGACTGTGCTTCTCGAGGACTTAACCCAGGAAAATTATTAACACACAGTATTTGGTGGGAGGGACCAGTCTGGCTAAAGAATCAAAAGTATCCAAACACTAAACTCGAAAATGGGGAGATGCAAGAAGTAATCAGCTTGGAACGAAGGTCGATAAGAACATTTACAACAACAGAGCGAAAGGCAATGGTTGAATTCGATCGTTTCTCATCATTGAAACGGCTTGTTCGCAGCATTGCATACTGTTTACGATTTTCATCAAATACAAAATTTAAGATTAGAAACATTTCCCCCTTTCAACCAGAAGAACTTAACAGATCGTTAAGAGCACTAGTTAGACTAGCACAGCAGGAAGCCTTTGCACCAGAGTTAGAAAAGTTAAAAGCTAATAAAAACTTACCCCAAGGCAGCACAATCAGATCGCTTACTCCATTTATCGATGGAGACGGTCTACTAAGAGTCGGTGGGAGGCTAAAAAATTCGAATCTCTCATTTGAAGAAAAACATCCAATAATAATGCCCAGAAGCCATAACTTATCAAGATTGCTTATCCAAGACGCACATCTAACAACACTACATGGCGGAAATCAAGCAACGTTAGCACACCTGAGAGCACAGTATTGGATAATAAATGCTAAAGATACAATTCGTTATATCATACACAAGTGCATAACCTGTACCAGAGCAAGGCAACTAGCATCTCACCAGCTAATGGGTATGTTACCTAAAGAACGTGTAACACCAGCCCCCGCGTTTACAAACAGCGGCGTAGACTATGCAGGACCAATCACCATAAAATTGTGGAAAGGCCGCTGCAATAAAACAACAAAGGGTTATATAGCCTTATTCATATGCTTAGCCACGAAAGCAATTCATCTCGAACTTGTGAGTGACCTGTCAACAGATTCCTTTCTAGCCGCATATCGTCGATTCATATCGAGAAGAGGGATATGCCTGAGAATATTTAGTGATTGTGGCACAAACTTTGTAGGAGCAGACAAACAACTTCAAAGAGAAGCCAAACAGCAGCAAGCTGCGATCACAAGTAAGACAGCTCAGATTGGAACTGAGTGGCATTTCGTGCCCCCGGGAAGTCCCCACTTTGGAGGATTATGGGAAGCCGGAGTCAAGTCAACAAAACAACACCTCCGCAAAGTAATTGGAACTCATACATTAACCTTTGAAGAGCTCTCAACACTTTTAGCTCAAATTGAGGCATGTTTGAACTCTAGACCACTAGCACCTCTCTCAAATGACTCAGACGATGATGGATTTTTGAGCCCAGCACATTTCCTGATAGGGAGGACAATCATTTCAACGCCACAACCTGATATCACGAGTATAAATGTCGTGACAAGGTGGAACTTGCTAACTAAACTCAGCCAAGAATTTTGGAAAAAATGGCACACGGATTATCTTTCGCGATTACAACGAAGGCCGAAATGGTTGCTAGAACACCCTAACATCCAATTAGGAGAACTAGTTATTCTCAAAGATGAGCAACAACCACCCACGCATTGGCCTCTAGCAAGAGTCGTTGAGCTGCACCCAGGACAAGATGGACTGGTCAGAGTAGTGACACTTAAATACAAAAACAGCACACTCAAAAGGAATATTACAAAAATATGCCGCTTACCTTTGACCAATAACAACATACACTGCGAGAGGAATAATTCTGGCCCTCCAGTGGTTGCTAACGATGAAAACACGGGTCAGCAGCCACCAGAAAGTTCCGAAGAAACGCTGACAAAAACCACACAGATAGACAAGCAAGAGTCTATGGGAACCAAGCTACTTCCGTCCGGAGAAGACAACCACGGTACGAGAAAGCAACCTCACAGGCGAGCAAAGAGTGGATGTAATATAAATTCTCTGACATTAGCGATACTTTCAATTTGCTGCTTACTTGGGCAAACACAAGCTCAGATCAAGATTACCCCATTTAACTACTCGGCAGGAATTTATTTCGAGAATCTAGGCAAACTCGAGCTGGTAGCAATGAAGTGGACTTTAGTGATTTATTACAATATGACCAGCTATTGGGAGGAAATTGAAACCTTTAAGCAAGCACAAAACGAATTGATAACAGCTTGTAAAGGATTGTCTAGTTTAAACTGCAACGTAATCCTACAACAACTTCAGTGGCAGTTTAACAACCTTATCGCAGACAATGATCTTCTACTAACAAGCAACAAAGAACGACGACGGATGAAGCGAGGATTGGGAGACACAACCGGTATTATCTTAGGGGATATGTTTGGCATTCTTTCCCAGCGCGACGCTAACCACTATGAAGCCCAATTTGATAACATCAACAACAACGAGAATCATCTAATGGCGCTAATCAGAAACCAGACGTCGATAATAGATAACACAATCAAACTGACGAAACATAATTCAAACCTCACAATGACATCATTGAACAATCTGATAAAGGACCAACAGAGATTAAGCTTAGAAATGTTGCAACTAAATGAATATAGAACATACGAAGAAAGAGTTCGCTCGATATTAATGAGCATGATCGCGTTGACCTTGATACTAAAAAATTTAGAGGACACGCAACAAGGTCTTCTAGATATTGTGTACTCTGCGCATCATAGCACTTTACATCCTTCAATACTTGCGCCACTACAACTAGAGAATCAACTGCAATTTATAAGCCAACACACACCAGCGACTATAACCATCCCTGGCCATGATATTCATGACTTAATTCATGTATATCAAAGCATGAATATACGTAGTAGAGTCACACAACGAAATGTGATAATTGAAGTTATAATACCATTGGCTTTTGCGACGGATTATAATCTACTAGGTGTATTCGCGGTTCCAGATCTTAATAATAACAACACTCAATCTCACATCATTACATCAACGGAATATCTAGTAGTCGACAATCATCGAGAACATTTTGCCGCTTTAACAGCAGAAGAAGTCAATCGCTGCCAAATATTTCAACCCACACAATTTCTATGCGAAGTGTCACCAGTTTTCAATGCAATAGCTAACAAACACCAATGCGAAGTAGCAATCTTACAGCGAAAACCCGCGCTTCATTCAGTATGCAACGTTAAAGAAACAAATTCAACTAAACATTGGATAAAGCTGCATGCTCCAAATGAATGGATATATATCATTCCTAATAAAACGACAGTTGATGTCATATGCGGATCCAACGTAGATACATACAGCTTTCAAGGATCTGGCTTAGTAACGATTAACGCTGGTTGCACATTACGGGACGAGCATCTTTACATCATCGCCATCGGCACAGCGTACAACAATATTAGCAGTTCATTCAAAAAATCATCTTATTTAATAAATGGAGGGATCAACCTAAAGGAATTTAGTTCACAAATACGAACTACAATAACCGCAAACGACACTCTGAAACTGGTACCATCAATAGATATTACAGACCTGGAAACAGAACTAGAAATGATAAAGAAAAATGAACGATTGCCATCAGTGATGAATCATCATGATGTTCATCATTACACGATTTCCTACGTTACTATAGGAATCTTGATAGTATTGTTCGCCATCTCATATTTCAGATTTAAAACACAAAATCAATCTACAATACCAGCAGCACTACCTCGTTCGTTAAGCGAAGTGTAAAACAACACCATTCCAAATAATGTGGCCCGGGAATATGTTAAGACGAGCTCAACAGTTACTTATTAATCAGCATTTATAGCATCGTTATAAAATTGCATTTATAAAATGCGGTTATCGCACGCATATTATATTACTTATATTTTATATTTTTAGATTACTACAAAAAATTGTTTATTATACTATAGTTCAGTTTTGCGGTATAGACCATTTTTATATATAATAAGTAAAATAATAATGTAGAATTCATATTATAAAAAAGTTAAATGTAAGCAATTTTTTAATATATAAGTGCCTCGCAATTTATATAAAACAGAATAAAATATTTAAACTACGAAAAAGCCAACATCGTATTATTTGTTCTCCGTAATAATTAATAGACCCCACCCGAGGTAATCTATTTAATTAATTATAATACAAGACTCTAAAATACTTGATCTTGAAATATACACTACAATACAGTCCGAATGAAGTTAGACATGACTGGAGAGCGATTGAAATGGATTGGCTGATAAATTGGTCCGTTTGGGTACATCTTCTACTTTCTTTTAAGAAAGATATCAACTATCATTTGTAACGTGCTCTCCTGTGTCGCGGTTGTGGCTTGGGTAGACAACTCAAAAAAATAAAATTACGTTGGGCGCCAGTCTACCAGCACGTGTGTCCGGCTTTGCTCTGTGTTTGAGCGAGTGGACTCGGCCGGAGTACCTACGGATACCACAAAAAAAGCCACCACGCAACTCGAAGGAAATCAATCCGATACCTTGGAATCAAGGGAAAGCAAGGGTCGGAAAATAAAGAAAAGAAAATCAAAAAAGTGGGAGAGACAAGGAAATTTCTCCTGTATCGCTGTTGTGTAGTCCACTGCAGCTAGGTGACCGCTATCCTGCACGTGTCGGCGACGACGAACATACAATATGTTTCTCGTCTTTCTTATTTTTTGTGCTTTTGATTGAGCTCGTTTTTCTTAATAACTTTGTATTGAACACACTGAAAAAAAAGTCACTCATAGTTTATGATCACTATCAAAAATTCACATCACAAAGTGTTCCTATATTTTCACCGTTAACGATTATCATTCGTTTTAACACCATCAACACATGAAAGAAAGCAACTTATCAAACCAATAGAATAAAAAACACATAATCTCAAAAGCTAACAAATTAATATTTCTTACACGGTTTTGATGAGGTTATGGCTTTCCACCGTGATCCAACTCTTGTTCGTCTCTTTTTTCTTTTTATTTCGACCTGTCACCTTTGATGGTCCAAATTCTTATCTTTCGTTTCTGCCTCGACATCTTGTTTGTATATCGCTCTTTTCGCTCCAGGTTGGTGAACCGAGAACTTTCCAATTCAGCGGCTCGAGATTTAGCGAAACTTCGATACTCTCGAACGACTTTTATTTCATCCATCTGTTCCGCCATCTAGACTTCACTAGCTTAATTATGATTCCGCCTTGACCATTTCCTCGCAGCTATGGGCACCTCTTGTGGTCTCCCGCAGCATGTCACATGAAACAAATAAACTCACAATCGACATTTGTTCGGTTCTAATTATTTTGTTTTTCGCTGTTATACAGTTGAGTATATTTGGGTAGGATAGGATTTTAGGAGGCGGATAAGAACAACGGTTGCCACCAATCCATTGTGCGTGGTGACCAAGTTTGCTCGACCGAGCCCACCCTGTAACGACATACACTTTGGTGACTTGCACCAAAAGAGATAATACAACAGCATCTCTTGTCACCTGTCCAAATTTTCTTTGGGACTAGAAATCAGTAAATAACCCAGATTGGATGAAGTAAGTGTGAAACACTTACTTCATCCAATCCAGTGAGTTGAACCTTGATAAATGAATACAACAGCTTACAGAATACGTATGATATATGGCCCAAACGCGACATTGATGGCATATACCGCGTCTTTATTTTTTATCACATGTAATTTTATCCTAATTCGCCTTTCGGCAGACCAAATAGTCAGTATCGATGATAACGGATTTCCGCAGGTTGAAAAATGGTCTGCCATGTTCTGGCTATTTACAACCGTTTAAAGAGCTAGCCTGCCCTTAATTGCCTTAGACGGTTCATTAATTAATGGTAGATGCCATCATCAATGATATATAGCAATTTGTGTCGTAAAAGTAGAAGCCTATGCAACGACACGTGAAGGAAAGTTATTTTCTTAAAGAAAGTGGTGTTTCAATTAGGAAGTTTTAAAAATGTCTGCCACCTAGATGGATGTAAATAGGTCCGTTTTCCGATAAATTACAAAAAATTGTCTAAACCGCGATAATTCTAACATTTCAAGCAATCATCCTTCTTGAATATTGGGCACAACGCGGCCACCTTCAGTCAAAACGAAAAGACAGTTCCACAAAGAAAGCCCTCCGAATATCAAGAGCTCTAAATTAATGCAATCAATTCCTGGTGAACGGTTTTTCTTTAATCTCTGCATGGCCATGGTGAATTCTTCATTGGATCGATCCGCAATGATCATCTCTACGGTCGGTATTTTATGGTATTCAAATACAGCTTGTGATACTTGTGGAGCATTAAGTAAGGCAGAAAAATGTCCACTCCATGTATCGAGTACTGCATTGACGTTAACTTGGAGGATTTTATCCTGGTCTCCAATGGCAGTTGACCGAGATCTTAAGGAATGGTGCCATTTGGCGATTCCTTTAAAGAAACCATGCGAATTGCCTCATTGCTTAGTTGTTGTACTATTCAGACGTTAGCCTTTCACCATTCACGCTTCTTTTGTCTACAAATTCCTTTGCTGACAAGATCTTGATATTTTCTTTGCGTTTCTTCATTTATTAGACATTACCAGGAGAATCACGTTGTAAAGAGTGTCCGCCGGGAAGGTATACTACTTTGTTTGTTTATAATTTTTGATTAAATGAAAGAGAATGGATCTTATATTGATAAATTTTTCATTTAATGTCGCAATTATGTATGGAATACAATATCAGATAAATGTCCGCCTCTGTTAGCCTCACAAATGCGAGCCCTTTTGAGCACATTTTTCACTATACATTCTCACACATTTCACGCGGTATTTCATTAATTTCATCACGAATATTTTGTTTGAGTTGCTCAAGCGTTTCTGGTTTGTTTGCATAAGTCTTGCTTTTCAGATATCCCCACAAAAAGTAGTCCGGAGCAGTCAAATCAGGCGACCGTAGAGGCTAATCAACATCACCATTTTTTGAAATAACTTGTTGTGGAAAGAGATCTCGTAGTAATTTCATTGTAATACTGGCTGTATGCGATGTGGCACCGTCTTGTTGATACCACATGTTAATCACACCCAAAATATGCACTTGTGGCGTTAAAAAGTTTTCAAACATATCACGATATCGCTCACCATCCACAGTTACCGTTACGCCGTTTTCATTTTCAAAGAAGTAAGGTCCAATAATTCTTCCTGACCAAATTGCACACCAGACTGTCACTTTTAATGGATGTAAAGGTGACTGATGAATAATTTGAGGGTTTTCCATTGCCCAGAACCGACTATTCTGTTTATTCACATATCCATTAAAATGAAAATGTGCCTCGTCACTCATCATGATTTTTTCATGAAAATCGGGGTTGTCATGGGCGAGCTGTAACATCCTATTGGCATATGTACGGCGGCGTAAATGGTCTTGTGGAAGAAGCTCCTGTGTCAATTGAATCTTAAATGGAAACAAATGCAAATCCTTGTGAAAAATTGTGGCCAAACTTGTTCTTTCAAGACCAAGCTCCTGAGTACGGCGTCGAATTGAGGTTGATGGATTGTTTTGAACACTTTCTTGAGCAGCAGTAATGTTTTCAGCCGATCTTGCAGTACGTTGTGACCCATGCTTTGGCCTATCACCTACAGGCCCTCTATCTTCGAAATCATTCACTACACGTTGTTTCTCCCAAAACTGTTACGTAACTTTCTCATCGTCACAGTAATCGATGATTGATTTTGATAAAATGTTTTAACGATTAAAACACGTTGGTTTATCGAATATTTTTCCATAATTAATTTGCGATGTGTCTACTTCACGACTGCCAAATATGAACTGTCAAAACTAAGGTTTACCAAAATGGCGGCAAAACAAAGAAGTATACCTTCCCTGCGGACACCCTGTACTCGTATATAAATAGATTCCCCTGTGCTCCCTGACTTGTAAGAAAATTTCCATGGTAACTTCGCAGTGACCAGATAGTGGTCACTGCCAACGAATTTTGTGGACAACTGATTAAATCTCACATCTTGGACCACCCGAGCCCGCCCTTTTGAAATCAACACAAGGTTAATTTGGTTTCGGGATGTTTTACTTGGATGTGGCTATATTTCCAAACGTATGTTTTTTTGAGCAAAAAATGTACTTGCCCTTTTGAGAAAATCAATCTAACATCGTGCTCAGGTATAGAGCCCACCAGATTGTCCAAATTATGGGTAAATGAGTCATTATCTTGGGGTTGGCTTACATCAGTGGGCGCATGTACACAGACAATTGACAGGTTGGCTAATCTCATGTGCAAGCAAAGCTTACACATTCGAATATCGACTGCTTGGAAGTCCCACACAGTATTTTTTACCTGTGGCCCAATGAGAAATCCATCTCCAAGATTTCCGAGGTCATCTCCACTGTGTAGCAATGTGTAGTATTGAAACACATAGTCGACACTTTTAGGCCATCAAATTTCTTGGAGCGCTACCAGTTGCAGCCGATATTCTACATACATGTGATAAGGGCTTCAAATCCGTGTCCGGGTACTTAAGCGGGGAATCATTGTTGTGGTTGAGTTTTTTAAAATTTGATTTAGTCGCCTAATAGATGATTCCACACACAGGATCCGGTTATTGGTGGGAATTATAATTCATTGAAAAATTCGCCCAAATCGAGAGACAATATCTCACCTCCTCGAAATGTAATTCGTTAATAATTCATAACCGTATTATCATCGATTGAGTTGTGCCTTCAGCTAAATGTACACACTCATATACAGACACACACACGACACTTTCAATATGTCTTTTCAGTTCATTAGTTAATCATACAACAGACATCATCATTCAATGTACCAAGAATTCTATATATACGAGTATAAGAAAGATAAAAATCCGTAAATCGTTTTTTAATCTTATCCCTTCCTTACACAATTGCGCCAATCTTTTATCCCACTAAATCGTTCCCATATATTGTAGCAGTGTAGCACACACACCATGATGACAAATAAATCCGTTTTGTAAAACATTTTCCTTTGTGCCACAAAACCTATAAGGATTCTGCATTGGATGTACTCGTCTATATACACACACACACATACCAATGATGACGATGCGCTTCAGAAACGCGTTATGTGTGTCGTCGTTTTTCGACGTTTTGTACGTTCTTGAAGGGTATAGAAATCTTGGTCGTTTGATGTATTCGTTATGTGTTTGAGCACAGTAATTATTTGAGTGTATACGCGGAATGCATGAAATCACAACGAGATGGAATTCTTTTTATATTCTTAAGGGATGTGTATCGTCTTCCCTATATAAACATTTTATGCTGTACCTTTATGCCAATCAATCAACTGTGGAGCACCCAAAAAATTAAAATAAATTTTATAAATTCTTGTACTTTAATTGATTTTCTTCAACATTCGTCTAGGGCGGCAATTTTACGTCGTCTCGTCCTGTTTGCTTGTTTGTTCCTTACCCACCCCCACCCCCTATGTTTCGTTAATTTTATCATTATCAATTTATGTTATGAATTTGCATTTCTTCGGGTATGTGTACCTTTATAAAACTGCTTACGAATAGAAGAACCCTTTCTCTATTCTATACCCTCCCCGGGTAAGGTATAATTTATATAGACTCAACGATAGAAGGGGGTTAAGATACTTTAATATATACAATTTCTTTTGTGATGAGATCCAACAAGACGAATAAAATATTCCTACTCATTACGGTATTGTTTTCGTTTCGACGTTATACCCGGAATATCGTATATATAGTATCGAGAGTGTGCCGATGTGTGTGTATGTTTATAGAGCGATATTGTGTTTACTGTCAGATAAATTTTTTCTCTAATTTTCATTGTCTTCTTTGTCTTATTATTATTTATACCGTTATCTAATATATTCCACGTATATTGGCGCGGAAATGCGGGAAAATTCTGATAACAAACATGTTTCGAGTATATATTCTGTATATTGACTCGTTCCTCAACATGCTATGTATGTACTATGTACATATGTATACGTATATGGTTTCGACTGGCACATAATGATAGGAGACGATGGCAACCATTAAAGATCAATATACAAGTTGTTACTCGTTTATGCTTACTCGGTTATACATGCTACTCGTTTGAATAAAATTTGAATAACTTAAGTGTTAAGGTTTGACGTACCAATTTTGAGGCTATGAAGCGTAAATCTGTAACCAACATTTCGGAACATTTATGAAAAATTACTTCTGTTTGAAACTACCTCTTTCTAAAGCAATAGAGTACGCAAAACGTAATGATATCCCAATCATTGCCGGATGCGAAGCAAACTCACATCACAGGGCAGCACCGATATTAACCCTAGAGGGATTTCCCTCTTGGAATGCCTACCCGCGTCTTACCTAGTCATCGCAAATGTGGGCCATATACTTACCTACCTCTTTGACATCCTCCAGGCAAGAAATAACTGTTATTACTCTTGCCTCACGCGATCTTGATGGAAAAATCTCATCCATGGATGGTCTTAGATAAAGTTACTTTCTCTGACCATCGCTATTGGTACATCTTCTTCTCTCTAACCATCGATAAACCTGAAATTATAGAGAATATAGAAACCCAAGAAACATTGATTGGGAACTTTACAGACTCCATCTCAACCGGTCACTTTTAACTTCAGTTATGAAAATCAGAAAGTGCGGAGGAATAGAAAGGGCAGCTGACAAACTTTAAGAAGTCCTAATTAGCACCAATGAGAAGAGCAGTCTTCTAAGTAAGCCTAAAAAAACTGGCACACCAGCAGTCCTCTAAGTAAGCCTAAAAAAACTGGTACACCATGATGGACTAGGGAATTGAGCAGACTGAGCAAACAGACAAGAAAACTTCAAACCAAAGCCATGAAAACCGTTTCAACGGTACATTGGGACTTGTACAAATCTTCACAAAGAGAGTACAAGAAATGTATCCGAAGTGAAAAAAACTTCAAAATGGAGATCTTTCTGTGAGGCAGTGGATAGCCTTACGGCAACCGAAGGTTTTCTGTGAGAACATGAAGGTATCTATTGGATCTCTAGGGAAACCTGATGGAACTGACACGAGCACAAATCAGGAAGCTTAAACTAATGAAAACTCATTTTCCCAAAAGTGAGAATTCTAATGAAGTTGATGGAAATCAACTCACACACAAACTAGCAAGTTTCAGAGACTGGAGCTTGGTGGCGAAGGTAGTGACAAACGACAGAATCCGATGGAGAATCGGTTCTTTCTCAAAATTTAAAACACTAGGTCCACACGGAATATTCATGGGTCTGCTACAGGAAGGTCTTGGAGTCCAAGTCAAGACGGGATTTTTCAAGTCTCCTTCAGGAAGGACTGGAAATTATCCTAGACCACATATCTTCAGAGCCAGGTTGGCCCTGGAGTTCATTCCAAAATCTTGTAGAAAAGTCAGTGTAGTGTTGAGCCCGAAGGATAGAAAACCTAGATATGACCAGGCAAAATTGTTTTCAGCAAATCAACCTGTCCACTTTTCTACTTAAATGCTTAGTGCGATTGGTTGACCGTTATTTTAGGGATACACCATACACTCCAAACAACACGTATACCAGTAAGGCGATCTGTTGAAACAACACCCCATGAAGTCGTTGGACGGATTGAAACATCTCTGGACAACAAAGAATTTGCCTTGGGAAATTCTTTGTTGTCCAGTAATCTGGACATTGAAGGCGCTTTTGACAATGCATCCTTCAATGCAGTGATCTCTGCAGCTGAAAGACATATCATGAAAGCCACATTCGTTCGATGGTTTAGCGTCATGCTAAGATCAAGGAGAACTACTGTAGACTCCAACACAAGGAACTGACCTACACTGAGAGAAAAGTATGCTCATATTAAGTGGTAACAGTATGATTCATGCAGATTTTCTACTTGAATGTGTGCTATGTATATTTATTCTTCAATTGAGAATATTGTTATATAATTTGTAAAATATTAAAAAGTTATAAATGAGAATATTATCGTTATTTCAAGAAATTCGATTATTTGTTATAATTGTGTTTATTCTTCAATTAAAGCGTTTTATTTAATGAAATTTAGAAAGCTATTCTCCAATTTGTCAAATATTTTAAATTGGTTTGAGAATAATATAATCAAATGCATTAATTTTTATTCATGAAATCATTAGATAACAGTCTCAGTTTAAAAATTGTACGTTAAATTAGAGAAGGTTAAAAGAAGAGTTGAATATGGATGTTCTCAGTATGTAAATAGTCAAATCTTGTATTGAGAATATTTTATTTAAATCAATAAACTAAAATTTCAAGTTGTTCAATTAATTTTCTCAAAAGATAAATCAATCATATCACATGGAAGATCGTATTCTTAACTAAAGAAAGAATGATACTTGATTTAAAATTTCGGATACACCCTTCATAAATAAAAATCTGTTATTTTTAGTACTTTAATAATTAAATGTTATATATTTTTTCTTTTAATTGTTATATATTTTTTCGTTTAACATTAATACATTAATAATAATATCATTAAGATCCTTATATAACTAATACTTACATATATATATATATATATATATATATATATATATATATATATATATATATATATATATATAAATATATATATGTGTATATATATATATATATATATATATATATATATATATATATATATATATATATAAATATATATATGTGTATATATATATATATATATATATATATATATATATATATATATATATATAAATATATATATATATATATATATATATATATATATATATATATATATATATATATAGACATATATATATATAAATATATATATATATATATATATATATATATATATATATATATATATATATATATTTATTTATTTATTTAACTTAATATTTAATTTAATTTAATTAATGTTAGTTTGGCATACTTTGTGCCATCTTGTAAAGTTTTTACTGAGATCGGTTTTTTAAAATTATTATTAACATTTATAATTTCATATTGCAGTAGTTCTTTCAGTTTTACATAAACATTACAATGAAAGTTAAAATTTACTTTTATTCGCTAAAAATTAATATAATGGTTTTATAATTAGTTATGTGGTTAAGTTAATTCTAAACCTAAAATTTTTTTATTTGGTCTTTGATATTTTACAAAAATATCAAAAAAAATAAAATGATTCTATAAAATGTCAAAATGTAATCACTGCTATTACTAAATTATTAAAAAATAATTTTATATTCTAAATCATGTTGTATAGCTTCTTCATTACTTCTGATATTAAGGCAGCGATGATAAACAGACTGCGGTGTCCTTACTCTGAATATCTCTGACCAATATTTTCTAATGCACGTTTTAGTTATAAAATTTTTAAATATTTCAATTCTGCAAAATATAATAAGTTGTAGTTAATATTATGAATATCTCAATTATATATATATATATATATATATATATATATATATATATATATATATATATATATATATATATATATATATATATATATATATATATATATATATATATATAATCAATAGCTTATAAATTAATATAACTTACGGTTTTAAAATTCACCAATCTTAGTTAGGCAATAAATTGCTTTTTGATCCTTAAACTTAGGAAACTCCTGCGATTACCTTACTCAAAAATCTTCAGGTATACACATATTAAGCAAGTATCAATATTGTTATTGATACCCCTACTTTAGTTGATTTGTTATATCACTTTTTATTTTATCAATATTAATTGATTGACACTGGTTATACACAATATATAATTATAGTTTATATCACTTTTTATCAAAAAAAAAATTAAAATACCAATCTCTTTTAAATTTTTATAGGAACGGAAACACGTCTACTTCTAACAACAATTCGGGCACTATAAAAATATCAATAGGATATATAATTCAGTACCAGTAACGATAATTCATAAATTAAAAACTGATGTTGTGAAATAAATTCTTAGTTCTAGATTCAAATTTATAATGGATATTAGTAATATATTCATGATTTGAGAATATCCTTATAAATTATACTAAATCAATTATTTTAAACTTAAAAGGAGAATAAATATGTACGGTTTGATTTGAAACAAACTTAAAATTTGGCTATCAAATTAATAAATTATTAATAAATATTCACTATTTATGTTTGTAGATTTTTTTAATTGGTATTCTTTTAAGAAGGATATCAAGGTCCGCCTTGCCGCTGGCAATCGGGCTTTGTATCCTCTACGTCCACTGCTGAAATCAAAATATCTTGCAAATACGGATAAGCTGAAACTGTACAGAGTGTTGATCAGACCCGTTGTCATGTATGGATGTGAGAGTTGGACCTTGACGGATGAGTACGAAAGATGGCTTCTAACATTCGAGAGAAGAATCATGCGTGTGATATATGGTCCAAAACGCGACGTCGATGGCACTTACCGAGTTCTTTTCAATCACGAGATCAGGAATTTAATGCAAATTCCTGATATCGTGCATGAAATCAAAGGACAGCGAATACGCTGGCTCGGTCACGTTCTGCGTGCTGATCCGAAACGAATGATACAGCGATCTTTAAAGGGAGAACCGCCTTTCGGTAGGCGAAGAGGTCGCTGTCGGCGACGATGGCTCCACGGCGTAGAGAGCGATCTGGCATCTTCCAACTGCTTGCAACAGTATGAAGATCTGGCTCGTGATCGAAACCGTTGGAGTCAGATTGTTGACACGGTACGGGCCAATAATGGCCTGTAAAAACCGCAAAAAAAAAAATTCTTTTAAGAATATTTATTTTTTATTTGAGAATATAATTTTAAAATATCGTTCTGTTAATTTGATTAAAAAGAAATAATTAGCTAGATTATCATTTATTTACAATTGGATTAGTGTCTATACTTAAAATGTTTTGTCAATTTCAAAAGTATCTTATATCATAATTATAATCATGTAGAGTCACATTCTCAAACAAATGATAAACCCATTCATGAGAAAGTTAAGGGATTTTTTTAAGCTTTTTTATATCTCTTTCTTAAAAGTTTAATTAATTAGAATATATTCCCTGTTGTTGTTGTATCGTATGAATTTAACAATTAGATTTTATACAAAACCGGTTAAATTCGTGTCTTGATGGTCAAATTGCTAAAGCATTCCTATATCCAATCGGTAGTATAGCCATATTCAACTAACAATTACTTCTAAGCCAACTATTGGAAAACATTTTTTACTTAAGTAGTATGTTACTACAGTAGTCGAAATCTACAGGAAAAGCGACGGGAATATAGTCTACAAAAACACCACTCGAACCTCTGTCCCTCGGTTAGCTTCGATTAGAAGCTACCTTGAGTTTTACCTTCGATTAGAACTTTTGTTTCCGATAAAAAACTCTCCCGAGTTGGTGACACCTTTCAACATCTTACATTCACAAATATTATCATTGTCCAAATATCTGTCCGCTTGTACTGGCGACAAATAATTTTTCATACGGTGTGTGACTGAGGTATAAATCGTTATTCCGAAAACCGGGTAGGACTCACAATATAATCAATTTCAATATACGTATTTTAATGACAGCTCGTTGATTCTACCCCTAACAATGCTGTCCATGCTGGTAATGGTTAACTGTTCTACAGAAAGGTTAATTCATATTGTCAACTCTGAGCTAAAGGGATCCACTACAAGAAGCCAGCTATATAAGAAACAATGCAGTGGTATGCTATTATAAATTCTTTGATGAATATACTCTGCAGATGATGTCTTATATTTAGTTTCACTGAAATATAAGACCCTGAACTTTCACCTAGTTGATTTACAAATAATGCTCTGTATTTGACTTAAAACCAAAAAGTTTCCCTTTAAAACCATTTTCTAGCTAAAATGCCTTCCCCAGATTCTTTCATTTGTCCTATTTTTCATATTATATATATATATATATATATATATATATATATATATATATATATATATATATATATATATATATATATATATATATATATATATATATATATATATATATTTATATTTATATATATATATATATATATATATATATATATATATATATATATATATATATATATATATATATATATACAAAATTTTTGAAGTTAATTTTGATTATTTTGTCCTTGATTTTAATTCTCAAATCAATAAATTTTTATCTAATACTAAACAATGACCAGTATCAAATTTTGAGAAATTACGATTCATTATTTGTTTGTAATTTCTATTAATAATTATACTGAAATTAAGAATATAAATCGAATAATTTTATAGATTTAATGAAAATTTTATTTGAAGAATATTATTCTTAAATCAAACGTGTTAGTCATCAAAATAAGTCAACTTTTTATTAAATTTATTATTTTTGTGATTTCTCAAACCAAGCAAATAAACTTCAATTCAATAAAATGTTTTAAAAATGAAATTGTATGTTATATAGTTAATTTAAACATAATATTTTCTTTTCAAATAATTTATACTTGAATGTTTGCTAATAAGGATTTTCTTGATTTATGAATCATGTTTTCATTGAGGTAGAATACTTTTTCTCTCAGTGTAGGATCAGTCAACCCTAGGTACTGAGATGGTTCTTTTCACTACACGCAGGACTCTGGGAAATTTTAGTCTTCCAAAAATTGAGGCTCACACGATCCCACTCTCTTCGGAAGTCAAGTATCTGGGGCTCTGGTTAGATCGGAATATTTCTTGAAAAAACATATAGAAGAGAAATGCAATAAAGCATGCAACATTTACTGGACATGCAAACATTCATCTGGCAAATCATGGGGACTGAAACCCAGACGCGTGTACTGGATATACGTTTTAGTGATCAAATCCATAATCTCGTTTGCCGCATTTATTTGGTGGCCTAGAACAATGAGCGGGATTGGAGGGCAACCTCTAATCTGCCTTGCACCACCACACCTGACTGTGGACCTGCTGCCACTTAATCTTCGGATCAGATGGTGTAAACAACCGCTCGCCTACAATGCAAAGACAATCTATTTGGACCTTCCGGGCACTGTCAAATATTGGGGGAGGTGGGTCGGCACAAAACTGCCCACATGCTCTTAGACACTATATGGTTCGTCAGCATCGTCTTAGGGAAATTATTTCATGTAAGTATTACCGGAAATCACATTTGGGACTAGAACGTATGTCGGGTTATACATACATACAAAATCCTGAGGTCGAATTATCAATCCCGCTTGGTAGGTACGTTACTGTTTCTCAGGCGGAAACTGCTGCAATTTTGAAAGCAACACTCTTTGTAAAAGGGATAAATTGCAGAGATCATCGTATCTGTATCCTGTCTGATCCTGCATCATGCATATCTACTGTAAGGTTGCCCTTAAGACGATTGGTTCCAATACTGCCGATTGGTTCCAATACTGTAATCGAAACATGTTTTGGAAATCGATAGGCAGGCAAAATAAAGTTAGACTTCACTGGATACCCAGTCACATGGGTATCAAACGGAATATATTGTCCGAAAAAATGGCCCATTTGGGTGCGGCATCCACCTTTGTGGGACCTGCCAAAAGAGATGGGATAACCTCATCTCTTGTTGTTTATCCAAAATTTTCTTTGGATCAATAAACCGGCAAAGATCCCAGTCCTTAAATTATGATATACGCACTTTAAGAATCTTTCTGGGCATTCTCACGGGGCACTGCTGAATAGTCATATGTTTCGAATGAAAATTCGAAACATCTCATACTGCGAACAGTGTTGGGCGGAGTGAAACAAACTGTTGAGCACTTTTTGTTCTCTTATTCTTCATACTCTTCTCATAGACTTCACTATTTCGGCTCACAATTCCTTATTTGAGGATCAATTGATGACCTTTTAAATTTGAATTGTAAAATTTTATGGAAAATTTTGAGAAACAACCGATCGAGTAGTCTGACGTTTAAGTATTGGTTGGATGTTGACCATTAGTGTACGGTGATTGATTATCAATGGAGTTTCCAATACATATTGTTGAGGCTGTAGATTATACCCAGATGATTATGGTTGTTCAGAAGACCGATCAACTGAGATGACTAATATTTGGTTGATCCGAGCTATAGACATCACTGGAGATTACTTAACGCAGTTGACAATGTTTTGATGTCTGTTCAATGCTTTCATCGATCTTCGAGGTTCCAGTATTAGTTATTCATAATTTTCAATTTTTACTCAGATCCCATAGGTAACCATGACAGTGCATCGGCATTAGTATGCTGTATGGTACTTTGACACTTAATTGTATACTTGTATCCTTATAGTTGGATAATCAACTGTTGAAGACGATGTAAGCTCGTGATTGGCAGCTTTTTGTTTGAATGTACATAAAAGAGACGCCAGTGGTAGGTAAAAAGTTTAAAGCTTCGCGGTAAATATTCCTGAAATACAGATAATTGACAGTTGAATCCTTCTCAATTTGGCTATGTATGCGTTGATCAGCATCGAGACTTTAGAATCGAATCCAAGTGATTCCTCTGAGGCATCGAGATATAGATAAGAAATTTCTGCATCAATACCAATCGCTTAAATGACTGAATATTCCGTTTCGTAGTGAACTAAACTGTTCTTGCCGCTTTAGTGATTTTAACACTTTTCTGTCGAAATTCAATTATTAGGAATAAATCTGTCCTTTGGAATAAGTCTTTACTTTGTATTTGATGATCGGGGCTTGAGTTTGACTTTTCAAGCGGTTGGATGCATTCTATACATACGTGACATTTTCTGTACATATTCGATGTGTTCCGTAACCAACTTACATTTTGGTGTACACTATGCAAGCATTATCTTCTGACATACGTATATACTACAATGGTGGCTAAAACAGTCCATTGCCTCAACGTATGTCTTTACGGTAAACATATTCGTACATCGCTGACACTATACTCACAAAATATGCGTAGATACACACACGAATCCCACCGATAACATGATGGCTACGTTAAGATGTTTACAATTCGTGTAACTGTCAGTACAAGTACAGTCAATGTCACACAGTCCAAAAGGTCATAAATATGATGATAAATGCTATGGGACGTAGATTAGAGGACTTAATATTTTAGGTATCAACCGGATTATAAGATTTAGAATTTGAAACCAATCAGTTCCAACAGCTGACTGATCCTGCATTTCACACATCGCACGCAAAATCAACTGATGCAATGAAAATACTTGAGAAATCACAAAGATGGGTGACGCTACGACTAGCACAATTATGAAAATTTCACGGATTATTACAGTCACGACCAAAGGAGGTCTGGAATTTTTACCAATAAACATTAACAAATAAGTTCAACAGGATAAGCCATCTGCACAGTTATGCTTGGGAAACTAAATTCAAAATGAGCTATACCAGATATACCAGGAATGGATCTTAAAACAAACATCCTTCAGTTCTAATAAGATAGTTTGAGATTGGTAGCAACAAAGTGTCAGGTGGTTGATGTTGTTCGATTGATCAAATTAAATCTGTTATAGTAGTTGATATAGTGGGAACTTACTTTTAATATTTTTAAAATCCCAGCATGACACATCCCTAGTTAGTCTTACATACTGATCAAGTGATCGCAAAAATGTTAAGGCACCACGACATGTGGGTCATCCGGAACTATGTTGCGTTGTTCTTGTATTATTCAATTTTTGTAACCATTTCCATCGTCTACTGTACTTTATGCTTCCTAGTTTATGTTTCCCATACCCGATCCTGGAGATCAGATGAATATCTACTTTATATTTGAGGTAGTTTCGGAAGCTTTTTACTACAATAAAAATTATAAGAATTTGTTGGCTCCCTGATGGTCTGAATGACAATACGTAATCTAGGTTAAAAGAGGTTTGTTAGGTAACTGCCATCATTGCGTGCCAGCTATTCTTATTGCGCTCCGTCTGATAGATTATACTCTGCTGCATTGATGCAACCGTTATAGTGAGTTGCATCAATATTTTGTATATAGTTCTCCTCTCGACCATCAAGATCTCTCTTGAGATGTTGAACCAACCAAACCGATCTCTTTACACGCTCTGGGAACCATAAGGTCTTTGGTAAACATTGAGGTAATATTAAACATTTTACTCTTTCATATAAATTGTGATGCGTTGCACTGTTGGCCTCAACGATTCACAAGGTTGAACTATATTGAAATAATATAAGACATAGGTGTAAGTCACCTACATACATAAGGTAGTACATTGTCATACAAGAAATTTGGATCGATAACGAATAACAATATTTCATTCAAACATTTAATATAACCACATGCATGATGAACCCCCGTAAGCTATACTCGACGAACCGTATCAATCAATCGAGTAACTTTACTATCCTATGGAGACTGCTTCGAGAGTGTTAATCAAACTGTTATTTTCGAATCAATCAACCGATAATGAAAATATTCGAAAGTCAATATATGAGTTGGACAAACACCTGTATAAACCGATTGTGGTTGGGGGCTTAAAACAGTCTGAAAATCGATTTTCAGATAGTTTAAACCCCCATACGATACTATGTTAGTATTCTAAAGGTGGATGCCAAGGAATGGGAATGGTATTGACAATTTCAATTCAGCCCACCTTTAATGTTCCAGATCGACTTTTTTCGGCACGCAACTTTGCCATTGCTAAATGTCCGACTTCATCTTATCAATGCTGTCTATGTATACAAAAATTGAGAATGTTCCCACCATGCTCCGAATAAAGACAAACTATTCTAGAGTAGATGTATGGTGCGTCATTTGTCCCGGGCTATTATTGGGTCATATTACGCTAACGGTGCGCTTCTACACTACGACAGTGTCGGGCAAGCACCTAAACGTTTTATCAGATTTAGCTCAACACGCTCTTCTCATTATAGAACAGTGATGTCTGGATAAGGGTCTACATGTGAACCTGTTTAAAACCGATTTGGTTATATTTATACAAGTCATAGGAACCCTACAGGTTTAAGGCAATGACGGAGAGCTCTTCGTTATTCTTGCGGATTGTCTTCCAAAATTCTATCTTTTATTCATAAATCATTGGTTCTACCAATGCTTATGCATCTGTTGTTTGGTGGCCGGTGGCTAAAGTAAAAAATCCATTTGCAAAACCTAACTATTTGCAATATATCGGTTGACGGCCTGTAAGTGCAGTAATGGCTTCAAGACTCATCTCCTAAGCCATGGAACTAATTCTGTCCCTATCCCTATCCGCTTGAGATGTTCTGGGGTGTCGAACGGCACTACTTTAGTCCATAAATCAATCTTAATAGACCCTCAATAGATGGAGACGGTTTTTTAGATCGCATAAGGTTCTCCAGGTATATAAAACCTTTATTAGACCATGTATTGAATATTGCTGTCAGGTTTGGGGTGGACCATATGGCATTGCCTTCCAGTTGCTGGATAGAGTTCAGCGGCATGCCATTCGAATAATATGAAACTCCAGACTTACGAAAGATCTAGGCAGCCTACAGCTCCGCAGAGTTTTTTCAGAACTCTGTGTATTCTATAGATTACTAAATGATAAATGTTCTGCAGAACTAAAGGAAAAAATACCACCATTTGTTACGCTAGGACGGGTAGCACGAGGAACGGTTAATGCGCATAGGTTTACGGTGAAGCTGCCAAAACCTCGAACTGAAGATGCAAAGCGCGAATTTATTTCGTGGAATTAGTTAGTCGGTTTTCAGTTTCCGTTGGAGTATAAAATACACAAGTTTAAAGCAGTTAACAACTCTTGAAGGATTGCGTTGGGTGCAGAAGCTCTGAAAGTAACATAAGGAGCTAGGACAGTCTAAAAGTTCGCCTTGCACCCAATTAAAGCTTACAACACAGAAAAAAATTAAATGGAAAATTCACCTAAATGCAGTTAGTTAAAAAGTAAAACAGATAATTTGTTTAATATTTTAGATAAACGATCAAAAACGATTGATGTATAAACATCTTGAGTTAGATTAATCATATATTATACTTTTAGATAATTCCACTTTTTAATAACTATACATTTAATTACATAAATCATTTACAAATTTAGATATTCCCTCTAGAATATTAGATGTTTATAAAAACAAAAAAATATTGAAAATGTTTTATTCAAACCAATTAATTATTTTAGATTATTTTTCTATTCATTTTATCCTCTACAAAAAACTAAGGTTTACGGTAATATCAGCCTATTATTTTTTAAATAATTTACCTAAAACATCTAGCTGATTTGTTATAATTCTAAAAGAAATAGATAATAAACATATACTTTGCTCCTTAAATTACCTAAAAATTTAGATAAATACAAAATAAAGTTGCATTTTGCAACAAAACAAAAATTAAAATTTTAATAGTATGTGGAAATTTGTGTGCATCACATTGAATTATAAAGTGAGTCAAAACGAAAAATAATTTAACTGAATTTTAATTTTAGAAAATTATTTATTAAGTGGCTAAACAGTTGGAGTGTTTTTAAAATTTGTAATATTTAAGTGACTTGAAAAAGGTTTATTAATAAACTTAAAACATAACTTTAGACAAAAACGTGGAAAAGTGTTAAGAATTTTTACCATTAGTGATCAAAACAGTTAAGTAAATTTGCATATTATTTTATTTTTCTGCCTTTATAAGCATAGCATTCATATCAACTTAATATTTGTATTACGTTAAGGTATGTAATGGAAGAGCTTATGGTATTTAACAATAATACTGAGCAGACGGTACCAGTTCTCTTAGAAGAATGGGGTTTCCCTAATTTAATGGAGGACTTTCAAAGTAAGTAAATTTTGAAATACATACAAATAAATTTATTTTGAATATTTTATTGTTATAAAACAAAGTGTCATCATTTATAATTTTATCAAGTGTTAATTTTTGATTTGAATTGATTATTAATAAATTAATATATATATAAATTTTTGATTTTATTATTTTTCCATTAGAAAAAGGAATAAATATTGAAGTTTTAAAAGAACTAAATAGTGATGATGTTAATTGGCTTATACCCGACAATTTATTTGGTGTGCGAATAAAATTT
Source organism: Tipula lateralis (assembly GCA_963932295.1). Taxonomy (NCBI): domain Eukaryota; kingdom Metazoa; phylum Arthropoda; class Insecta; order Diptera; family Tipulidae; genus Tipula; species Tipula lateralis. The sequence goes on from OZ010736.1 coordinate 145,487,798, forward strand.
AGAAAAAACATGTATCAATCGTAACTTGAACAGCTAATACCTATGTATATATATATATGTATATATATATATATATATATATATATATATATATATATATATATATATATATATATATATATATATATATATATTATATATATATATATATATATATATATATATATATATATATATTTTGTAAATTTTTTATAAATACCAAATTTTGTGGGGGTTGCAACAATGGGTGATTTACTTATTTTACAGTGGTGTAGATCAACTGCAGCAACTACAACCGTTGTTGGTTCTTGGATAAGTTCTCTACCTGATTCCGTAAATGAAACATCAACTGTATCATCTCCTATCACGTATCGACTTACCACATCTTCACCTTTGCCCAGTTCGATGTCAATTGATTTTGAAACAAATTCCACAAAATTTGTAAATATTTGATTATAGAATATTCGAATTTTTTCAACATGCTTTTTTCATTTAACAGGATTTAGAAAAAGAGCACATCTAGAGGATTTATTTTATCGGAATACAAAAAAATAACTCGCTGACTAAGAGTGACAGACAATATATATCGTCCAAGTTGTAGCAGAACATTTAATTTCAAGAGGCAGACGAATAACCAATTCAGAATATAAAGGCTTATGTCAACGACTTGTACTTCTATTTCCTTCTGAAGACGAGGTAATAATATGTTTAATTATTCATCATTATTTAGAAATAAAAGTTAAGGTATTTGTTTGATCTAAAATAAAATGATCAATTGTTCTTTTTTAAATAGATTTATTAGTGAAAAGGTCAGAGATATTACTTCTTAACTGAATTTTATTTTAAATAAATCAATATGTATATATATATATATATATATATATATATATATATATATATATATATATATATATATATATATATATATATATATATATATATATATATATATATATATATATATATATATATATATATATACATAGTTACTATGTACTTACAAAATTCATAAATAGTAATATTTAGATACATTTTTATCGGTAATTCTTTCCAGGAAACATATTTTGGAACGAAAAAACAGAGAGGAAAATTGGCGGAAAAATATTACACTATACAAAAGTAAAGGGATCCCAAAAAACGTGAAAACCATCGATTTTGGACGCACAAAAATCATATGCAACTTATTTAGTTGTAAGTATTCATATTACATTTTTATGCAATACTGAAAGATGGACTAATTGTGTTATTTTACAGGACAAAACTTACATTCAAAACTTACAAGAAAAAGAATTTACGGATACAACCATCAATAATTGTTAAAGGGAACACTCTAGAAAATATAACCCAAGTTTACATATATTTCGATGACGTTTTGTATGATATAGATAATTATTTTAAAGCAATCTCCATTGCATACCAGTTGAACTTCGTGTTTAATTTGGAGTATGCGGCTGAATGTGTGGCAGCTTAAAGAGGAATACTTCTACGAAATGGTCACAGACAAAAAGCGTAATTCTTCGCTTAGTGCTTTTATTAATGAATTGAAGATTAACAAATAAGTTCTTATTTTTCAATTTAATTAAAATAATTTATGTTTAGTTTTAACATTACATAATATTACAGTAGGATGTATAGTTGTTTCTTGTGTTTCACTTTTAAGTATTGGAATTTAATTGGAATTATTTACCTACTAAATATTATAATTTAACTTATGGCAAGGTTATAAAACTAAAACCACCCATAACTTAAAATCAAAGTTTTACTTGTAATGTTATTTTGTTAATTTTATTAATTAAACATTGATTAAAAAAAATATTATTGTTTTTTATTTTAAAATAAATTTAGTTATTCCACCTACTCTAAACGAAGACATGAAATAGTTCATTAATCATTATATTTAGATGAATCATTTAAATCCATTTTAGTCAGATTTTAATATTAATTAGATAGTTTTTCGACAAATAAATAGATGCATCTGCTATAATAAATGAATAAATACCCCAGACATATTTAGGTGAATCATAAATTTTTTTTTACATATTTAGATAAAACACCTAAGTAATTTTTAAGTGAAATATCGATCAAATTAAATAATTTACCCATGAAAGTTATGTGTTATTTATAGAATAATCAACTAAAATCCTCTTCGAAGATACATCTAACCAACATAGCAGGCTGAAAATTGAAGACAATTTTTATGTAAAGTATCTAATATTTTAGAAGAATTTTCTGTTTTTTTTCTCTGTGAATGTTTGATGATAGACTTCTACCTGTTTTTAGTTTTCACAAATTATTAAAGGTGGTTCTCCATACAGGGAACTCACCAGACTTGCTCAAGCAGATATCCGATTTGCTTGTATTCTTTTCGAATGTAAATAATAACCTTTACGTGTAAAAAAACATGTAAACGATTCATAAGGCACGCCCAATAAGCACGAAAACACTATGGCGATAGACTCGTCGATTGTTGTGTTGCAAGGAATTTATTCATAGATGGCAGTAAGTTCCCACTAAAATATACACATAAATACACTTGGTTTGCTCTAAATGGCAGATCCAAGAATCACTTACTGGTTAATATGAAATTGCTAATTACCTTACAACATGTTAAAACAATGAGAGGAAAAGATGTGCACAGCGACTATCAACTGGCAATAACAATTATCAAGATTAAAGCAGATACTAAAAAACTCGATCGTTACGTAATCAGCGAAACTAGCACCATCGATCAAAACTGGTATAAAACAACTACAGAATTACCACGTCAAAACTGCTATCAGTGTACTTGGCTACCATGACAACACTAGAACACCATGGTTTACTGATCAAACGTGGAAGAAAATCGAAGAACGTCACAACTTTAAGGTATTTCTATGCCACCAGGATAGATATAATAGTATCTCATCAATGACCACTTGCCAATTGGGCGTATCGATTCCGATTACAGAGAAGAATACAGAAATAAAAATACAAACCGACAAAATCAAAAATCGACCTCTGGCTATCGTTACACGGGAACTGGAACATGCAAATAAAACACTAATGGAATAGAAAGCAGTTAACAGCAGAATAATAATTGTAAGCTACCAATCAAAAATAAGAAACACAATCATAACTCAGTGCTATGTACTCAACGAAAGACTCGTAGATTACTGCATTTCAAATCAGTTGTTCATATAGGGGGCAGTATGTTATATACATGAATACATAAGAACATCACCAGATGGCCGAAATATAAATCAGATAGACCACGTAATGTTCAAACACGAAATTCCTCACATCACTTCAAGATGTTATAACAATGAGAGAATACAGCGGTCAGCTGTGAAACATTAAAAGACAACCAGGAAAATGTTTACAACTAAACAGACGGAAACAAAAAACATCTTCAATGAACTGTTCCAACGCAATACCCATAGAAAATAAGGCATCTATATAGAATAAATATGGAACCAAAGTGAACAAGCCTACATCAAGATTGCGACGGAAATACTAGTCGGAGACCTTGGATTAGTATCCAATGCACAAATAAATTAACACAGAGGTAAAACGAAGGATACGAAGAAGCAGCACGTTAAGTAAAGACGACGGCAAGGAATGAAAGAATTATACAGAAAGCATTCTCAAGTCCGCTGAAGAGGCAGCAGTCATCTAATTTCAGTAAAAGAGATGAAAGAATATTCCTTAAAAAACCGTTGTCAATAGTTTCAATTAATAAAAACCGTTCACCAATGCACCGAGAACTTAAAAGTCTCATTGAAAAGCTAAACGTTAAGGCTGATGAACCAAACAGTATACCCCTCGGAATATTCAAAAGATATCACCTTCAGCTGCAAGCACATTAATACCAATAAGCAGAATACCACAAAAATTTCAGAGTTGGGCCAAGGATTCTAAACACGACAGAGGATCCAGATATGTTCATTTTTGACCACCGATCGCACCGCCCAAACGATCGAAGGTGAAAAACCCATTTTGCATCCTGCCTCGAATCGGATTCCATTAACCACTGCGCCACCTGGGTGGTTAATGATCATCCTTATCAGCTATCAATATAAACTTTAGGAACGAACAAGCTGCCTTTAGACCACGAAGAAATTATATTGACCACATCAACTCAGTCCGCGTATTATCACTGAACAATTATTTGAGAAAGATACAGATTTGAGAAATGGGCATCCCCAAAACACTGATTGAACTCATACAAGTAATATGTCTTATGCTACATCCATCTGGAAATTAAAAACTTGAAATTTAAAATTTAGATCTCCATCTGTATTTGTATAGAATCGAATTATTTGCTACTTTTATAGTTATGAAGTACTCAAGCTGTTAAGTATATTTTTTGACAGCTTTTACAGACCATTGTTAGCCCGTACCACCGTGTCAACAATTAAACTCCATTATTTTCGATCACGAGCCAGCTATTCATACTGTTGCAAGCAACCAGAAGATGCCAGCCAGATATTATGATTTAAAAAGTGGACGTAGACGATATAAAGCCCGATTGCCAGAGGCAAGGCGAACTTTGATTTCCTCTCCCACACTCTGTTATTGTGAGTAATATTAGATTCCAGATCCTTAATGATTATTACTCCTTCAAACGTGTTGTTACCAGTACTGAAACTAATTACGATTTGGCCTCGAAACCCGTAGATCAGATTTTGGATTTGGACTCATTGATTTTGGGACCAATGGAAGCTGAACACTGCTCCAGTGGATCAAGTATCTCTTTCACCATGTTGCCATTTAATCCAATCACACAGATACCATCAGCATATAGAAAAAAATGATTGGATTGTCGGAATAAGATCTTATCTTGAGGTATTGCACTTTTACGAAGGATGTATTCCAACATGAGATTTAGAAGTATTTTACACAGCTGTACGTATTTGATTTGTATTCCTAAATATTTAAGCGCATTGTTATTTTGGCGGTATCCAATTTTTTTCGTTTGTTGAAATTTTTATCATTTGTTGCGGGTCTTCAACCCAGCGATCCAACCAGATTTATTTGCCTCCTTCGACCAGCTCCGGATACTGTGGTGGTATTTTATGGGTCTTATGTTTTGTTCATTGAAGTTTGAGTGTGTTCACTCACAGGACTGACGGTTTAGAATAAATACTTAACCTTGAGAGCCTTTTAACTATATTTATCATTTCGCAGAAGGCGTTTACACGCATAAACCAATCCAAGTAAAGCCAGACATTGAAAGAACACTGGACCAAAATTCCTTCACACATCACATCAAATAGTCTAAAAGTGTAGAGATAGAGAGCGATAATGCTGCTGTATTGTACATAATATTACGCTAATATCATCTCACTCCTTATAAAATCCATACCTTAAAGAATAATTTAAAATTGAATAACGGCTCAGATCTAGGCGTAAATGAATGCTCACTAATGTACGGGAAGTAGATTGAGACTGAAAAAATGATAGATTTAATCCATCAATTTGAACCTGACGGCGATGTCGCGATTCATAAAAATGCATTTCTCCGCTGGTACAACTACACACTGAACAATAAATGGTTAAAATTCGTCAAAAGTAGTTTTTTTTTATTTTACATCAACATTCAGGCGCAAACGTAGATGAATTAATAAATTCTCGTCTACTTAAGGGAAAATAGAATGAACATTCTATCTCCCCTTTATGTAGGCAACACCTTTTATTCGTTTAGTTTTGCGCCTGAATGTGGAGTCAAGATTTAATAAATTACTCGTCTGATTAAATTCTGTTCGAGTTTAAATCTATTCGTTTTTTAAACTTTCGTGAGATCACCCAGTACCTACCTATACAATCATACGGATTTGCTCCCTGTAAAACTGACGCCAGATAATAAAAGCATACTCAAAATTTGTGACTTAACCTGTGGGCCAAAAATACAGGATTTTTAATGCAGACGCATAAATAATACCAGACATGGAGAGAAAACTGAACCAATAGCCTTTCACACAATACATAATTAGTGTTAAAGTGTGGAGAGAGGCGTTAATGCTGCAGTATGGTACATGACAGTAAAATGAGTACGCGTCAACTCTATGTGAATAAAATGCTCTAGGTGAATAGCCCGCTTTATTCTCCACCTCATTATAAAATCGATACCTTTTAGAAGAATTTAATATTGAATAACGGCCAGATCGAGATATAATTTCTCCCGCTACAAACCAACACAACCAACTGAAAAATTGTTGGCCAAAATTCGTATAAAACAGGGAAATGCCTGTTATAGACAAGACGAGAAGAAAATCATAGAAGAAAATTATTTAAATTTTTAATCCACATTCAGGCACAAAATTTAAAAAATATTAAAATATATAATAAAATATTAAATTATCGGGTAAGAAATAGGGAAAATATAATTAACATTTTGTTTCCCCTTTATGGAGGCAAGAATTTTCTAATTCATCGTGTTTTTCGCCTGAATGTGGATTAAAAGTTTAAATAATTTACTTTGATGTTTTGCTCGTCTCGTATGAAAGTGTTGTTGTAGTGGAGACACACTTTGAAATCGATATTTTAAATCTATTAGTATTTTTAAACTCTTGTGAGAACGCCCAGTCCTTACTTACGTATACTTTCTTAACTATATGAGAATCAGCGTCGTCAAAAGCTCAAAACCTTAAATAGAATAATAAGAAGTTATTTGACCTTAATCAACATGTCGATACGTATGGATCTAAGAATCGATGGTGCAAGCTTAAAGACTGCTGGTGGTACGAAAAGGTGTAGTTACAGAGGTTTTGGACGAGTGTCAAATAGGAGCAATAGCATCCATCTAGAAATGGAAATTTCAACTGGTTGTGATGTAGAAAAGAAAAATAATAAACGATAGGCTTGGATCCTGTCTGAGACGAACAAGTTAGCAATCAGCAGTCTTCAAATAGATATTAATCGATATCAACCATAAAATCTAAAAAAAAGTTTTTTAATCTTTTTGAAAAAACAGACAGTCTATCTGTTTTTTTTGCCATAAAAATTGTTGGTCTCCGATTCGAATGAAATCCGGTACAGACATGCGGTACCACTTAAAAATAAGCGCTGTGCAATTAGATTCCTAATTTTATTTGGTTTGACCGATGTTTTGATGCTTTATTGTTTGCCATTTTCTCTCATACTTTAACTGTCAAAATTTAACGAACGATATCGATTGGGATGTTTTTTTACAGGTTGTAAGGCTGCTTCTATCTCAAATAGCTTTTATGGTAGATGGAACTTAATCGGCTTCCGATGGCTGCAGGAATATTAATGACTGTTAACTGTTCTATTGTAATTTTGTACGTAGAACCATCTGCACATTGCATAGCTCCATGACAGCCTATAATAGTATTGACATGGAAGATGGGTTGACCCAGGAATTCTGCACTCCAACAGGGGGTCATAGTTTAATTGGCTTCTTATCGCCATTGAGTTGGCCTAACGATTTATAGATAACACGATTATGACATCTATAAATCGTTAGGCCAACTAACTTTGATAAGATTTGTGAAGCGTTCGATAGAGACGTTCCGAAACCACCACGAACAGAGTTGATGAGTAAATAATTAAATAAAACCAAAGTTTATATCTCTGTTACACTTTATTACATGTTTTTAAATATTACAAATTATTAATTAATTTTAACTAAAACTAAATGGTCAATAATAATCGACCTCGCATACATCCGAGTCATTTAGTACCGATCATAAAAAAAATCTATAACCTCACCATTTTCCAAAAATTCTAATTTGGTTGTTACATCATTAACATAAACACTCCTAATTTTTAAATTGCGCCAGTTAATGTATCTGCGTTCATACAATTCTTCGTACCAAAGTATATTAAAGAAACCGATTAAAGGGATAGGAACTCCATCCTTTAATTCGTGGAGCATCACATCTACTCGGTTTTCATATAGTTTGGCTAGAAGCTCAAAATAAAAATCATAATCGAGCTGATGTCCAACAGAGATAGATATACATTCACACCGTGGTGCAGCTGCCCAAATTTCTAAAAGACTTTGATTCGTAATCGAACAATATTTAAAGGATATCTTATTGCGAAGATCCAAATATGTCAAAACTTTTATAAATTCTGGAGTAATTGATATATATTCAAATTCGAGAATCGAATTGGATTTCACAGGCGTTTTCGGTGTTAAAAGTTCTGTACACACAAAGCGAGATCTACGAAATCTGACGTTGTGAAATCTATTAAACACTTTCGCTGCCGCTTTCAATTCAATTTCTACACAATCCATATCAATGGTAGCGTTGAAGTTGGTTGGATAATTGGAGGGAAGATTAACCATTTCATTTGAAAGAATACGAGAACGTTCCAGATTCATATCCCTTATATATTCTGACATTTGTAATAATAATTCTGCGTCAATGTCCATGTTTCTAAATCTGGCCTCATTATCTCGAGATGATTTAGCCATTGAATCAACTTGCAATATTGGATCATGATTTGATTGGATTTGGCATTTACAAAAATCAACTGAAAGATGGGGCAGTAATGGAACTAACAGTTGCAAATCAATGTTCATGTTTTGAAACATAACATCTTTTAAAGATGTCGGTGGTTTTATCGCCGATGACGATGGCATTAGACAGCATCTATTGTAAATAATTTTGCCATGACTAAAATGTAAAAGGGTTGAGAAGGTCAATATATCGATGTTCATGTTTTGAAAGGTCAGATGGAGAAGACAGTTGTCACTAATTTTCCTTTGATTAATCAGAGTTTTTAAAATTCTGGAACTTTTATTGCTTAACAGAAAAACGCAATCAATAAAGCTTATGCTAACTAACCTTGAACATTTACTTAACCATTCTACTATACGGTTAAAATCAAAGATAATATATTTAAAAATAATTTGGAATTTGTATTCTCTTTCAACAAAACTATTCAGAATACAACTATTGATCCGCTTATTGTATGATCTCAACTGAATGATTGAATTATTGTGATTCATATCAACATAGTAGTGTGCTAAAATTAAATGAATCAAATCAGTCAAACGAACAGACAAACAGTTCGCTCGAATTGAGATTTCGATTAAATTTGATGGAAAATAAGGCTCGAAAAGTCCCCTGCGAGCTAAATCCAAATTGATATCGCTAACCGATCGAATTTCCCTCGTTATTATAGAATCCGAAGCAATTATGGTTCCTCCCTTTTGACGTACCAAAGTTACAGAACAAACAGTTATATTCTCGGGCGATATTATGTCGTATCGAATATTACATGGTTTGTAATCATTAAATCTTAAACTGCTGTATTCGTAGACAATTAAGTCATAATTGTCTTCGGTTAATATGTGATGTGGTAGTTCAACGGTAGTAAAACAATCTCGATACTTGTATAAAAAATATTTGAGTACTCTCGCATCTGTAAATTCGGAAGTGTCATATGTTGCGAGTTTTTTATTTTTGTAAAACAAATTAAATCGATTTTTGAGATGCCTCTGAATATCACAATCCAGAACACTATTGAACGATTCAACACGATGATCTTTGTTGGCCAATTCTAACGATAGTATATCTCCCAATGTTAAACTTGATAAAAATTGGCCAATATAAACGGTTAATACAAAGGAGTACATATCTAACGGAGGTTCGGTACTCTTCAAAAACATGAATTCTTCGGTTATAAATATAAATGGCTTGTAATAGTTACAAAAAATGGTTTCTAGACGATTTAATTTGTTTTTATTTAGATTCGGTTTAAATTCATAAACTGTAAGAGGATGCTTTTCACACCAATCCACATTCATTTTGTACCGTCTAATTAAACAATTTTGAAGATCCTTAGCTTTCAAATCGTTTTCAATGTCTAAGATCTGTTAATAAATAGAAATAAGCACATCAATAAACAATAAAAAAATTTACACTGGTTCTCAAAATTATCGCACGACTCAAATTTACCTAATGTGGGAACTATTCATATCCCATCCACTGCAGTGCTTGAGATATCGATGCATCTGTGACCGCTTGAAATTTGTCAGATGGGTACATTTTCCACTTTCGTATAAGAACTGAGCAGACCCTTAATTTTAGGTGTTAGTCTCGTCTCGGTTAACAATTCCAACAGAAGGCACAAAGCTGTTTTTGGTATGAGGGCAGCAGAAGCGCGAGACAGAAGGTGAAAAACCAAAGTCTTAAGAGTACAACAACTCAGCAATGAGCACAATTCGCGTGGTTTCTTTAAAAGAATCACCGAATTGCACCATACCTTTAGATCACGGTCATCTACCATGCGAGAGCAGGTTAGAAACCTATGTGCACATTTCTCTGCTCTACTAAATGTTCCACATGTATTCCAAGCTGTGTTTAAATACCCTCAAATTCAAAACGGAAAGATGATCATTGAGGATCCATTGTATGAGAAATTCACCATTGCCATGCAGAGATTAAAGAAATGTCGCTCCCTAGAAGTTGATTGCTTTAATTTAGAGCTCTTAATATTCGGAGGGCTAACTTTGTGGAACTGTTTTTTCGACCTTGTTCGATTGGTGTGGCAAAATGAATTTATACCCGAAGAATAGAAAGTGGCCGTTGTATGCTCTATATTCACGAAAGGCCGCTTGAAATGCGTGAATTATCGCGGTTTAGCTCTCCTTTGCAGACCATACAAGTTACTGTCGTAAATCATCTTGGGAAGAATTACTCCTCTGGCGAAGGAAATTATCGGTGACTTCTAAAGAGGACTCAGTCCAAATCGTTCTGTCACTTAAGTTTTTTCGCTATACGAATGAGAATCATGCATATGGCCCAAAACGTGAAATTGATGGCACATACCGAGTAATGTTTAATCACGAAATCGGGAATTTAACGTGGATTCCTGATATCGTGCATGAAATTAAAAGACAACGAGTGATCTTTGAAGGATAAGCCACCTTTCAGTAGGCGAAGAGCACTTCTTTCGCTTATGCCCTGCATATTCTCTCCACAAATTTCATACCGTTGGATCGCGGTTCAGGTTTGACGATCAACAAACGACCCTAAAGATATCGATTATCTTAGACTTCATTTCGCGACTTAACTCATTCGTTTAAGAAGGTCGTAATAGATGAGGAAATATGTATTGTTTCACCATACCACCAAATTAATGGATTCAATTTGAAATTGAACCTTCTAAGAGTGTTACAAAAGAAATGGTGTTTTGTCGTTAAACTTCCAAAAAGCATACACTTTTCTCCGCCACAAGAGAAACTTATTATTAACACGTTTTTATTAGCTCGCTTTGGTAGCAGTTTGTCTATCTGTTTGTCTGTTCGGTGCAAATCTTGCAACTCGATTTTCGATCACTTCCTGACAAGCTATCGGGCTGAAACTTTGAGAGTAGCTAAGAACTCGATGACAATGCAATCTAAGACCGTTTCTAGCACTTTAGAGCTACTACGAGTCGCCATTACTGACAAATCAATTTTCAGGTGAAGAAATTTCCGAAACACTCGACTACTACGCTAAAGAGTTTTTTTGGGTTTCTTTCTATCGAATGACCACAAGTTTTGCGAATAAACGCGAGCGAAGATTATTTTTCGAAAGAAAAAAAAATTTTTGTTATTGTTTTACCTGCAACTCAGGGACAGCTCGCGAAAATGTGTCTTTCTCAACACGCGAAAGCCCGATCAGCGCTATCGCGTGCTCAAATTCGATGGCGATCAGGCAGCAGGATTCTGCATGAACATGATTGAACGCTACGGGTACCGCCCACGCACACACAAGGACTTTGACTTTGAGAACATGACACTTCTCGAGTTCGCAATGAAGTTCGAGCCGCACTATGCGAAGAAGAGCAACGAAATTGACGAGAATGTCGATGAAGATGCATACGATGCAGACGACGAGGGCCAAAATGCGAACAGAGTCAGAAAGAGGCTGATCACTCTGACAGACCCAAAGAAAAGCAAGACGCTGATCAGGAAAATTCCTGCGGTCTCCTTCTCCAGTACAAGCCCTACAGTCTCCTTCTCCAGTACAAGCCCTTCTACAAGGAAAGTGAGCTGCTGGGAGAGTTTGAGCACTCGAAAGATGCGTTCTTGGCATGCGAAGACCTTCTGTGAGCGCGACAAAGAGCTGGAACACGCATTTAATCATGCTCATGCGTTCCACCTCTTCGATCAGCCAGAAGATGCCAATGTCGACTTTGAGTACGAAGAGGAAATTAACATTCCTGGCATGACTGACGACCAGTTCGAGTCTGCAAAGGCAGCCATGAACATGAAACAGCGAGAGTTATACAATGTCCTCACAAGCAGCGCACTGGACCAAATGACTGGAAGTGACCAACGCGACAGGTACTTCCTCACTGGTGGCGCAGGAGTTGGCAAAACATTCACGTTTAAGACCCTCGAGAACCAACTCAATCGCTGCTATGCCAAGAAGGTCGTGAAGGTGTGTGCACTAACTGGCGTCGCAGCACAACTCGTGGACGGATCGACACTTCACAGCTCGCTAAAGCTGCCAATAGTTAAGGATGGAAATATGTCGTTGCCATTCCTGACTGGCAACTATCTGAAGATTATGCGACAACAGTGGCGAGAGACCAAATACATCTTCATTGACGAAATCCCAATGGTGCCTTACGAGATGATGTGCATGATTGACTCTCGCTTAAGGCAGCGAAAAACAATGAAGACGAGCCTTTCGGCGGTCTCAACATCATCGTCTTCGGAGTCTTGATGCAACTCCCGCCAGTTAAACCGGGATCACCAGTCTACAAGCAGGCAGCTCGCTTCCAACCCGCCACTCATCTCTGGCGTCTGCTCACACTGGTAGAACTGACTGAAAACATGCGACAAAAGGAAGGAGATTTCGCGATCGACAAGGCCATTCGAATCTACCCCACTCGTGCACTTGTCGCAGAACACAACGCCAGAGTTCTTGCCGAATACCGACTCAATCGAGTTGTACACATCTACAAGATCCTGCGATCTGGGTCCAGCGCTCTTCGCGAAAGGTCAAGCAAACGTCGCTTTGAGCCGAGTGAGATCACTAGATGGCTTGCGCATCGAAAGTCTAGACTGTGCCAAACTCACCGGAATGAAGCCCTGCAACGAGGAAGCTTACGAAGAAATGAAACGATTTCGGACTCCAGCCGCGTAGTAATTAAAAATCTAATACTAATGACCCTCTTCTTCTTCTCTATCTCGTTGCAGGCCTGCAGGTTGGTGCGGAAAGTATCTGATCTCATCGCAATTGATGCTTTTTGGTTGTCTCAATATTTGCTTATTGTGTAACCAAAGAGCATCAATTGCGATGAGATCATACTTGTACATTATGAAACTGAAAGGTCGTCATTGCACTTGCTCTTGCATCGGGACATGACAGCCTGAATCTCTGCTTTGTCACGATGTCAAGAGTAAGCTTTTAAACGATAAATTCAGGTAGACACGACCTTCAGTTTTGTAATTTAAGAGCTCAGTTTTCGCATTTCTCCCCTATCATTGTCACATAGAAATTTCTACCAGTTTTTTACTGCCGGCATCTGCCAGGCTTTTCTTGGTAAAGTAAATAAAAGACCCAGCATTTGAATTTCGACAATGATAAAACAAACTTTGTGTTCTTATTCGGCTTTAAAAACTCTTTTGTTTCAGGAAATTTAATCGAAAAGTTGCAAGATTTACTGACAACAACAAAGAGACAAAAACTAAAAAGGAGAAAATAATATTATATACATAGATAAAAAAAATCTAAATCAACACGTTTTTATATGACCTAAAATGAGGAAAATAATTTCTCTCTCATCCCACAGACTCATTAAATTGAAGTCTAAAAACGTGGTGCGCGTCATCTTTTTCCTCTCGATTACTCTCTAACTGTCCTCTCTATGTCTCTTCTTCTCAGATTTATCGTTTATCGCTCTGTCTCATTTCAAGCACACTTCTTTGTTTCGTTAACTGATTAATTATTTTGATCACATGAGATGTTGTTGTTGATGAAGGGTGATTCTGAAATTAATTCACTTTAGAGCCGAGGTAAATTCTATGTTCTTGATGAAACGAATTATGTTTTTCGATAAACTCGGTGCCATCTTTCTCTTTCACTACCCTTCTTCTACCCACTATGCTTTTATTCTGATGAGATTTTGTATGAATCAATGTAATTCTCAGGGCTTTACATTTTCATGACATCGTTGAATTGGTAATTGTATTTGGATGACGCGCACCACGTTTTTAGACTTCAATTTAATGAGTCTGTGGGATGAGAGAGAAATTATTTTCCTCTTTTTAAGTCATATAAAAACGTGTTGATTTAGATTTTTTTTATCTATATAATATTATTTATTGTATAAATATCAAAGAAAACTTAATAAAAGTTCAGTTGTAATTCAAAAACCATTTCATATATTTGTGAGCCCTCACCAGTGGTAAGCCACAAATATATAATATATCACAACGACACAAACATTGGTCCTTCGAGCCATAAAGAACAGCGCTTAGAAATACACCATAGAACGGTATTCACCTAGTAATCAATTTAAAAAAAAAACATGGGCACCGTAAAAGCTTTGTGTGAACAAACACAAACCGGTAAATTGATTAACCAATTAAAAACCAACATTAAAAAAGGAGAAGCTGCCAGAAGAACAAGGCAATATTGTGACGATCGACTCACAAATTTGCAGTTACTCTTCGACAAATTTTTAATTCACACCAAAGGATCATCCTTACATCGCACAGTATTTCTACGATCAAGTTAAACAAGCGTTCGAGGAAACAAAAAAAATACTACTAGAATCCAGGCAAAAGGTGGCAGGAGATGAAGAAAACCCCGATTGGAACAAACACGTCGGAGATGCTTCATCATATGTACTAAGAGATGAGCAACAACCAGGTCAGTCTGATTTAAAAGTGGTTCAAGTTGATGATCAGGATCAGCAGAGGCGCTATAAGGTCCAACACGCCAAGGCTAAAATATTTCGAATAAATATCAACACCATACTTATCATCAGAATCCGCTCATGGTCTCAAACTGATACATGATAATGTACTGGAATGCTTGTACGCAATAAAAAACCAAGGATTCAACACACACTCTTGGGATGCTATTTTGTTGAACATTCTCATAAGGAAATTGGACAGGGAAACCCACCGCTTATACGAAGACTTCTTTGAAGAACCCGAAGAAAATTAAAACGGTGAAAGATTTTCTAACCTTCCTACAAGTAAGGTTCCAATCTCTGGGAGTACTATCCCGAGATAAAACGTATAAAAACAGTAAGCCAACAAACCAGTTCATCAATTAAGAATGTAAATGTTGCTGTAACCAAAAAACCCGATAAATGTAGCCTTTGCTGGGGAGAGCACAATCTACTTGAATGTAAGAAGTTCCAGAATTTACCACAAATCGAAAGGAGTAATGCAGTATGTTATAAACCAGTGTGCCGACGATGCTTGCTACCAGAACACAAACTCCCATGCAATAAAAGCTGTGAATTATGCAAAGGTTCACATCACAGCCTGCTTCACAGTAAAAACAGTACGCGATCTGCATCAGAATATATAAAGCCAGCTAATACAAACGTACAAGTAACACATTCATGGAATCACAAGTGCATCCTACTAGGAACCGCCTTAGTGAAAGTGTTTTCTGGCACTCGCAATGAATTGGTTCGTGTGTTAATAGATCCTGGGTCTCAAGCAACCTTCATTACAGAAGAAGCCTGCCAGAGATTAAACTTAACAAGTTGCAGAAGTCAACTTGTTAAATGCAGAAGTCACAGGCATGGCAAAAACCGAAGCTGGAGTGGCAAACTCAAAAGTTGAATTTATCTTGAAGCCAAGATTTCCCTCCAAATTTTACTTAGCCATAAAAGCACTAGTATTCAAAAACATAACCCGGGATATGCCAGAGCAGCCTCTAGATCCATGGATCTGGAAACACACCAAAAATCTGATGTGGGCTGATCTAACATTTTACAGTCCTGGCCCAATCGATTTGTTACTGGGCGCGGACTATTATGAAGAAATTCTAATGAATAATATAGCAAAGGCCTCATCTGACGAGCCGATAGCCCAACAAACCAAACTAGGTTGGATATTCCTTGGCCGTGCCTCAGTCGACTGTCACAATTCAACAGTGATACAATCAATGACTACAAGGGCAGTTGATATAGAAAAACAATTGAGAAGCTTCTGGGAAATAGAGGAGGTGCCACGTAAACGAGCATTCACAAAAGAAGAACTAGAGTGTGAAAAAATATTCGCGACCAGTCACAAACGTCTCAAATCTGGCCGCTACATAGTCAAGATTCCTTTTGACATTGAATTATATTCTGCCAACCCACTGGGATGTTCAAAAAGAATCGCCATGGCGCGTTTTATACAAGTAGAAAAACGACTTGCTAAAAACCCAAACCTTAGCAATCAATATAAGAAGTTCATGAATGAATATATCGCTTTGAGACACATGAAAATTGCTCAAACAGCTACTGACACTGGTTACTACTGAAACTGGTTACTGCCATCATGCAGTTCTAAACTAAAGATCTAAAGGATTCAAGTACAACTACAAAATTGAGGGTAGTTTTCGATGGCTCTGCCAAAACTACAACTGGAACATCTTTAAACGACGTAATGTTAACGGGCGCTACTCTTCAACAGGATTTATTATCCGTACTGTTAAGGTGGCGGAAGCATAAGTATGTCCATACGGCTGATATCGAAAAAATGTTCAGACAGATCGCCGTTGACGAAAATGATCAGAACTATCAACGTATCCTATGGAGAGAGTCTCCACAAAAAGAAATTCAGGAGTTTAAGCTGACCACCGTCACATATGGAACAGCAGCAGCTACTTATTTAGCGGTAAAGTCTCTACGACAGCTGGCCATCGATGAACAACCAAACTATCCTATAGCGTTTAACGTAGTTTTAAATGATTTCTACGTGGATGACCTGATTTCTGGGCAAAACACACTGGAAGAAGCCTTACTCAGCCAAAACCAAACCATTGACTTATTGAAGAGCGTTGGATTTACCTTAAGAAAATTGGCAACAAACAACGCCGTTCTCTTGGAATCCATACCAGTATACCCCTGCGGAATCAACATTGATTGGAATTCAAGCTTATGACACAATTAAAACTCTTTGACTTCACTGGAATCCAGCAACAGATACATTCGGTTTCATCGTCACCCATTTCTCGCCTGGCAAGCCTACTAAACGAAACCTACTCTCGGATAGTGCCAAACTTTTTGATCCATTAGGCTGGCTGGCACCAATAACAGTTGTAGCTAAACTGATGATGCAAGAAATCTAGATAGCAGGCCTATCTTGGGACGAAGAACTTCCGCCACACATATCAACAAAATGACAGGAATTTAAAGATTCTCTGCCTTTTCTGGAAGAAATAGTTATCCCACATTGGATCCATTTTGAGAAGAACAATACAACAGAACTTCATGGTTTCTGCGATGCCTCAGAAAAGGCCTATGCTGCTGCCGTCTACTTCAAAACTACAAATTCAGAAGGCATTACTAATGTGAGGCTTCTTACATCAAAAACAAAGGTTGCTCCGATTAAAAACCTACTTTCACTACCCCGTCTTGAACTTTGTGGAGCGTTGCTGCTCACTAAATTAATGTACCTAATTAAAGAAGCAATGCAAATTCCGGAAACAACTTCGTTCTTTTGGACCAACTCAATGATCACGTTATGTTGGATTCGAGGACGTCCTCATAAATATGAAATTTTTGTGGCCAATTGAATATCGGAAATTCAAACATACTCAAGTCCATCACAATGGCATCATGTTGGATCAACCGATAACCCAGCAGACTGGCATCAAAGGTACCAATCCAAAGGAACAACAATTTATGGTGGACGGGTCCAGATTGGCTACAATTTTCGACCAAACGTTGGCCATAACAAACTACTGCTCAAGGGGAAACTACTTTGGAAACTAAATAATTGGTTACACTTACAACATCAACAACAGTCAATCCGTGTATACAGATTGTAGAACGATTTTCAAACATAAACTGTCGACGGTTTATAAATAAATGCTTAAAAAAACGGAATGCCGGATCGGCAACTTTGCTTTCTGCTGAAGAACATAATGAATCCTATAACGAGCTGATTATAATAATTCAATACACGGAGTTCCAAAATAAAATCATGCAGATTAACAAAGAAGGCTCAATATCAAGAAAGAGCAGGCTCTCCTCGCTTAATCCATTTATTGATGAACATAAAATACTGAGAGTACGAGGAAGCATAACTAACTGTAACCTGAACTATGATACTCGACATCCAAAAATACTACCTCTAAAACATACATTCACAAAGCTACTAATCAAAGATGCCCATATAAAAACTATGCATGGGGGGATTCAGTTAACTCTGTCACATCTTAGAAACAAATATTGGATCACAAACGGCAGAAACAGCATACGTACAGAGATAGCAAAATGTATCACGTGTATTCGGTTCAACGCTTCAACAAGACACCAACTTATGGCAAACTTACTCAAAGAACGAGTCATGCCATCACGTCCATTTACTAACACAGGAGTTGACTACGCCGGGCCAATCTCAGTAAGAGTTTCCAAAGGACGAGGGAATAAGTCTTACAAAGGATACATATCACTATTTGTATGCCTTGCTGCTAAAGTACAGTGTACATAGAGATTGTCAGCGATATGACCAGTGCAGCCTTTATCGCAGCCTTAAAGAGATTAACGGCCCGAAGAGGTCTTTGCAAACGGATTTACAGTGATAATGGATCCAATTTTGTTTTAGCTCAGGCACTGCTAGTAAAGGATAGA
This sequence comes from Tipula lateralis, assembly GCA_963932295.1. Taxonomy (NCBI): domain Eukaryota; kingdom Metazoa; phylum Arthropoda; class Insecta; order Diptera; family Tipulidae; genus Tipula; species Tipula lateralis. The sequence goes on from OZ010736.1 coordinate 145,506,536, forward strand.
CAATAAGCTATAAACAACAAGCAAATCTTGACCTCCAGCGAATACTAGCTGACATTGGGATTAAGTGGCATTTTATACCACCACCTGCACCACACTTTGGGGGACTATGGGAAGCAGCAGAGAAATCTCTAAAATTCCATCTAAAACGGATAATTGGAGACACAAACCTCACATATGAAGAGTTAGCACCGGTTGTATCGCAGATAGAAGCATGCCTCAATTCAAGGCTACTTACGTCAGTTTCGTCTGATCCAAATACGTTGAAATTAACACCAGCACATTTCTTAGTTGGTGATTCACTACTTAACATCCCAGAATCGAATATGCCGAATGAAAACATTTCTTTCAATCATCGGTGGAGATTGTTACAAAAAATGGTTAAAGATTTTTGGAAACGCTGGTCAAAGGACTACCTAACCGAACTACAACAAAGAACTAAATGGACCAGCAAACAACCAATGGTTAAAGTAGACGACATCGTTTTAATAAAAGACAACAACTTACCACCAACAAATTGGCCATTGGGAAGGATCATCGATCTACATCCTGGCAGCGATGGTTTGACTATAGGATGGTCACAGTAAAAGGGGACAATGGTTCCATATTCAAAAGACCCATTACCACAGTAAGTGTCCTAACTCTCGACACCGAGAAGTCGCAAAATAAGTCAGTGAATGAGTCCCGTACCAAAAGGGTTCCTTCAGCCACCAATTTCATAGTTCTACCATTACTACTACTAAGCTTAGTGGCGATCACTACACTGCCCAGTCCAGTATCCTCGACCGAACAACTGATGTACAACAACACCACTTTTAGTCATCAACCTGGACTATATCTGGAAAAATTAGGAAATCTCCGATTTACCAATCAGCAGTGGAAAATAGTAGTTTACTTCAACCTCACATCCTACTATTCAGATTTGATGTCATACAGATATCTGGCGAGAAACATGGATCAACTTTGCATGGAAACAGCTGAAGAAAATCATCAGATATGCTCTGCAATCAACACTCAGCTCATGCATATCGAGGACAACAACGCAATACTTCACTAAAGAGAAAAGAGAAGGAAACGTGGGATCCTAAATATCGTGGGCAATTTGACAAGTAACCTATTTGGAGTTTTGGATGACCGGGATGCGAAGCACTATGAAGAAAAAATACAAAAGGTTAAACTAAATCAACAATACCTTTTAATGATAGCCAAGGACCAAACCCATATTGCTGACGCAACTCTAAACATCTTAAAACGAACCGATGAACAGACGAACAGACGTCATTGGCAAGATATTACACGACAAATAGGTTCTGCATTAGGTGACATCAACAACATTCAAAAATTGACGTCTTTACCCTTTCATGCACTACTTCTCATGCTCGACTTCAAAGACACTCAACAAAAACTAATGGATGTCCTTTTAAATTCAAACAACAAAGCAGTGAGCACTTCAATCTTTCCACCAAATCAACTTAACAAGGCACTTCAAGATATTAAACATCATATGCCTCCGGACGTTCTGCTGCCCTCCCAAAACGAAAACTATGAATTATTGAGGCTGTATCAAATTATGTCATGCAGAGGAAAACTAAGTGGTCAATATGTAATTTTTGAATTAAAAGTTCCATTGATGAACGCGGCTAACTATCAAGTATTTAAACGTATACCTCTTCCTACAATCGAAGGCGTCTTCATTCAGGCATCAATGGACTATTTGGTTACGTCCATACATCGTGATGAATATTACATGATGTCAAAGGACGAGTTTAGCCATTGCAAACATAGCAACAACGAATATATTCATTCATTCCATATACAACAACAATTCTATATGCGTATTAGACTTATTGGCATCACAACAACCATTCAACAGCCACATTGTAAACAAGATGTCGCAAAATCCAAAAGATACATGGATAAAGTTGAGAAATAATAAGTGGATTTTCTCAATTGGTCAAGAGCGGCAGGCTACTATACTAGTAGCCTGCTACTTCGTAGCAGTACATTTACCACGCAATGGAATAATTTCTCTCAAAGGAGGATGCACTTTAAAATAAGGGTCAATCTTTCTAAAAACTTATAAAATCTACAAGGAAACCGTAATTGACTCGTCGTATCTATACCGAAAGTCAACCTGTATCGACGAAATGGATGGAAAGGCGTACAAACAACTCAATTAAATTGGAAAACTCAACTTTAGTGGATGACATAACGGAGCTGCACAAGCGAATACAACAGTTACGAGAAGAACAGCTCCCAGTATCACACCATGACATTCATCATTATTCTCTTCTCTATGCAATTATTGCCTTTAGCATAATCGCCTTTATTATCTACAAATGTCGAACCAAGAGAAGACCTCCGCCGAACGAGGCCTATAAGTTAGAAAGCACGGCCCCGGAGAATGTTGATACTCAACAACGTAAATAATTTCAACTTTATTGTAATATTTTCAACTTTAGTAATTTTGCTTCTTCTTCAAATATGGTGTGTGCACATTATACACCTCACGTGTAATATAGTGACTTGTAAGTTGTAAGCAAAATTACTGTATGTGCATCATTCATTCATACAATTCATAAGATATGTATGCATTTTTAATTATAAATTACGCTTAAGTAAACAAATTTATTGTTTAAATCACAGAGAACATACAGAGAACCAGAGTCAAGTATACTTTGTTGTGTACTGTTCAAAAATCAACAAAATTTTAGGGGAATAAATGTATAGTCAACGGTGCAACTATACTTTTTATAGTCTTCTCATTTCTTCTTTTATATAAAATATGAATTCAAGCAGCCGAATTAAAATAAAGTAATGATTTTGAATGTGTGCAAAGTATCTGAAAAAATCGAAATAGGTTTATTTGGTAGTGGTTTATTTGTAGCCTATTAGTATTAGTTTCAAAATAGTTTATTCCATACAGTACTTTATGAAAACTTGTAATGAAATGCGAAATTTTTTTACAAAAAATAGATGTTCCGAGTGGCGTGTTTTTTTTACTGTAAGCAAAATATTCCAAAATATTTCTAATAAAAATTTTCACTTGAAAACCGGGACATACCAGTATTCTACGTAAAATATACCGTGGCCAAATGTACCATAAATGGATTTTAAAAGACGGGCTATAGAATTGAAATATCTCACAAATGCAGATAACCTATAAGATTGATTTTCGTTTTACAGGTTTCACCGGAAACGTTTGAACCTTACCTCTAAAATGCGATTCCAACAGGCAATTTAATCGACAGGTTTAATAATATATTCGACTGTCTTAATTACCGAAATTTCTCTATGAAGAATCCCTATGAACAGCCTCACCGAAAAGGCAATAATATATACAAATATTTACGAATCGATAGTTTATTTAAAAAATTTGAAACTAATTTCACCGAATGAAAATTATTTCAAATTTTTGAAAGGTTTTGAATTAACCATTAATTCTCAATTAATGTTAATAGAATATTTAGATGAAAGTTTTGGAATCGATTATTTGCTCACGAGAAAAACTAAACAAGACGCATTGGAAATTTTTTTTCCAAATATTGCTCGGACAATTGAGAAAATTTTTGAAATTATCTACCAAAATGAATGCCATTATTCTTATATTTTCCAAAATATGGTTGATAATTGTATGTCAAAAATAAAAACATTACACCCGATGTTGGTTGAAGAATATGTCGAGTGTATTTATCACATACAAAAGTTGGTTTCTTTTTTTATTTTACTGCAGAGAAGCTAAAACTGTAAATGGTCAGTTATAATGAATTTCTGAAATCAAAGAAGCGTTAAAACACCACCATCCGCAGCATCAAAGAAATTAAAAATTTTAAATTCATAAAACTAAAAACTATATACTTTTGTATTTATTAAATTATATTTCCACTATTAGCAAGGGTGAAAAGAGATCTGTGTTAAAGGAAATTCACCACCTTCTCATGTTTATGAAGCCTATTACTAAAATTTCCTGAGTATGATTTCTCCAAATTAACATCACTAGACGCAAGAAAAAGCCATATCATGTCAACAATCTAACTATCGGTTGTAATATTGAGCCAACTCTTCATAAGCTCTAGTAAGAACCAGGAGATGTGTAGCCATTGTATCTTTTTTAAAAGATTGCCGTACAATTCGATTCGAACCACCATGGTTCGAGTCAGTGAATAGAACTTAGTTATGATAGATTATTCTCTCGAATATAAGAAAGAGTGTTGTGTGGATCTTCATACCGAGTGGATGTGTTTTTGTCTGCTCGGTGTTTCTATAATTAAATAAAATAAAATAAATGCGTTGTGTGTGTGAGTGTAGTTGAAAATCTAATTACAGATGAGTATCGTTATTATATTATATTATTATATTACATTTCATTATATATTATTACATAGTATTATATTTTATTTTATTATATTATATAGCCTGTTCTTGTTTCTCCGTTATATATTATGGTATATAACGTTTTGTCTTTGTATTCTATATACATCATTTTCATATCCACATCTCAATATTCCGTTGGAAACGATCGCATGCGATATGTCTTTCGTTCTGTCTCGTTTAGTTACCTCATTCCCCATCCCATTATTCGCTCTTCATATTGAACGCTACATATTCCCCTTTCCTTTAAACAAATTTTAATATTTTGTTTTATGTATGTATCAAAGCATACAGTAAAAGAGATGTAGTGTGTTATACAAGAATTCTACTTTTGTGTATTGTGTGATTGTTTGTTGTAAAATCTTAAAACGGACATAAAAATAGAATGTGTGGAATGGAATGATCGATCAAGTTAGCTAAATATGACCGCACTAAACTATTTATTTATTTAAATAGTTTCCCTTACAAACGAATTGACAATGTATTAGACCATCATATTGTATATAGAAATGCTGTCGGGTCATTACGAAAATTTATATTCCCCACGCGTTAGATGGTGATGGATTGGGAATATAGCGACACATCTTTAAATACAGCATATGATGAGATGACCCAAAGATGTTTTTTTAAAAAACTCCAGTTTAACTGTTGAGGCGATACGAATACATATGATGAATTTAGAATGGTCCTTACCTATGCAACTAACAATAATAACAAACTCAAATCCTAATGTGAAAATGATTAAACTAACAATATATAATAATTTACTAATATATAGTTAGCAATGACTAGTGCAGTGTATTATCACCTTAGTCGTTTCTGTGATTGTTTTCTTTTCCTTAACCTTATATGTTGGGATACAAGCAGGGACTGGGCCCGCATAATTTTGGAGTACAAATTCTCAGATATCTATTTGGAACTCTGCTGCATATACTCCAGGATTATGGTAACAATCTCAGAATCACCGTAACTGGTTGGCTTGTACTTCCCCTATCATATCATATCATATCATTATTCTCTCGAATATAAGAAACCATTTCTTAAATTCATCCCAGAAAGTTTCAAACATCACAATCATACACAGATGCAGGGCAGTTTGATTAACTCTCTGAAAAATATTAGGTTATCTACATTTTTGAGATATTTAAATTCTATAGCCCGTCTTTTAAAATTCATTTATGGTACATTTGGCTACGGCATATTTTACGTAGAATATGTCCCCGTTTTCAAGTGGAAATTTTTGCTGGAAATATTTTGGAATATTTTGCTTACAGTAAAAAAAACACGCCACTCGGAACATCTATTTTCTGTAAAAAAATTTCGCATTTCATTACAAGTTTTCATAAAGTACTGTATGGAATAAACTATTTTGAAACTAATACTAATAGGCTACAAATAAACCACTACCAAATAAACCTATTTCGATTTTTTCAGATACTTTGCACACATTCAAAATCATTACTTTATTTTAATTCGGCTGCTTGAATTCATATTTTATATAAAAGAAGAAATGAGAAGACTATAAAAAGTATAGTTGCATCGTTGACTATACATTTATTCCCCTAAAATTTTGTTGATTTTTGAACAGTACACAACAGAGTATACTTGACTCTGGTTCTCTGTATGTACTCTGTGGTATAAATATCAAAGAAAACTTAATAAAAGTTCAGTTGTACATCAGAAACCATTTCATATATTTGTGAGCCGTCACCAGACGTAAGGGCCTGACGTAAGCCACAAATATATAATATATCACAACGACACAAACAGAGTTGAAGTTTCTTACACAACAATATTTCATATAGTCACAACGACGTTGTGAAGCTGCTATTTATCACTTACAATGTTGAAAAATATTGGCTAAAATTTCAGATAAAATTTGAATGGTGCGTTAATTATGAGGCCGGTGTACTTATATAATACTTATATACTAGCAATTTATTTGAAACATAGTAAACTGCGACACATAAAATTTTAATAATTTATGTTAACACTTTGGCTGCCAATGTTGTAATGAGCATACACTCTAAATACCATCCAACCACGCCAATATTGTTCCGAACATACATTCCAAAATCTTTGTTCTCAACAGACATTCTGGATTATCTTATACAGTGTATTAACACTGGCGCAATACAATAGAATTAAGAATATATGTCTAGAACAACACTGGCTTAGTGAGATAATATTTGGGATCTATGTCCATAAAAACACTGGCGTGATTGTGTGGAAATACAAATTTACCAACATTGGCACCCAAAGTGGTAATGTATTTCAAACCAAATAAACTTACTCTTTCCCTACGATCATAATATATCGTATCACTTATCCACGGCATTTTGTATTGTGCGATATGAATCACCTGGTCCATTTCAGATTTAAAGTCTCGAAACCTTTCCAAATCATGTTTATCATAATAAATTTCGACACACTTCACGTGATTTATATCAAAGTGATGCAACCGTTCATAAATTATTTTAATGAAATTGAATTCCAGGAATTTATTCGCTAGTATCTAAACCATAGAGAGAGATAAGAAAGTAAGTACACTTGAAACAACATTATTATACAACAACATACCTCTCCGAACCAATTAACTACATCATTATGGATAAGGTATTGTTGCAATTTTAAATCCTTCACTTGATCGAAATAAAAATCAAATTCGTGATACACTTGTGTAGTATCGATTCCTGCTAGGGTCTGCATTCTGTATATTGACACTATCACACGTTTCTTGCACTTCTTATTTCTACGATATATGGTATAAGTATGACTTAACTGTAAATGAATAACCAAAAATAATCATTGCGACTGTGATAACACTTTCTTATCTTATCGTTTGTACACCAATATTATTTACTACTTATATACTGTCGTCGAATTATTGTCCATAATCGAAATTGTCAATAATATGTCGTTTTATAAATGTGAGCCACTTACATTCAAATGTTGGCCCGCACTGTAATTTTTCGAGCGTCAGTTGGAAAAGACTGAATAGTATTCAACATTATTTTGCAGAGTTATCCTTATCCTTCCACCATTCGCGCTTCTTATGACTACAAATTCGTTTAGCTGTCCTCCTAGTAAGGACCACTTTATTTCTCCTTGCGATGGTAATCCGAGTTTCATCCGAGGGTAAGATTTCGTTTCTAAACAGACCAACAACACTCGTTTAGTTTTCACTTTACTGAGTATACCGAGGTTTTCAATCCTTCTGAAACTGTGTTCACTCATCAGACTGTACAATCTGAAATGTTGGAATACTTACAGCAAGAACTCGATAAAATCAGTCAATGGACTAGCGATGTGAAATTAAAGCTTAACGAGCTAAAATCAGTACATGTGTCTTGATTGAAGATTGAACTGAAAATACTACGTCAGACAAAATACCGCAGAGCCACTTTCGTGCTGAATGCAATAGCTTTATCGGCCGTTTGAAGGCCATAATGTTTTGGTAACACTTTGTGTTAGTCACCCTATACATTCGATTATTGACCTCCATCAGTTTATTTTGGCTCTTAACGGTGTTTGCAAACTGGTTTTAAAATTCCTGGTAGTACATGCGGATAGTTCCGAGAAATTTTAAAGCTCTTGAACATTCGACAATAACTTTATTCGGATCCTTACAAATTTCGTTTTCTGTCGCGATGTGGCACAAATACATAGTTAAGCTTCATATTTGGGTGCTTGATTCTTTGTATATAACACTTCCTTTAAGTTGCTTACATGTTACTTGAAAGCACGGCTCCGTAACAGCCAAAACTTTTGTGTTTATTAACCTTTGTGAGTCTAAATTAAGTCTAAATTTTTTATTTATAAGATAGTAATCGCAAAACAGATATTATAATTCAAGTTCTAATGATAACAATCTCATGGTCAGTATTTAATTAAAATTGTGTCTTCGTGAAATACACATTCTTACATACACAAAATTCACTATTTTGCATATATCTCAAAAGTTAGGGTGTTGATCACGATTCTAGTTATGATTTTTCATTAGTTCAAATCTTCATCTATACTAGTGCAAAATATTAGGAAATTGTGATGGGGATCTCATAGTCTATATGGCATTCAGATTGTGTCTTCGAAAAATACTCATTTCTTACATATACAAAATTCACTATTTTGCATATATCTCAAAAGTTAGGGTGTTGATCACGATTCTAGTTATGATTTTTCATTAGTTCAAACCTTCATCAATACAAGTGCAAAATATTAAGAAAATGTGATGGGGATCTCATAGTCTGTATGGCATTCAGATTGTGTCTTCGAAAAATACTCATTTCTTACATATACAAAATTCACTATTTTGCATATATCTCAAAAGTTAGGGTGTTGATCACGATTCTAGTTATGATTTTTCATTAGTTCAAACCTTCATCTATACTAGTGCAAAATATTAAGAAATTGTGATGGGGATCTCATAGTCTGTATGGCATTCAGATTGTGTCTTCGAAAAGTACTCATTTCTTACATATACAAAATTCACTATTTTGCATATATCTCAAAAGTTAGGGTGTTGATCACGATTCTAGTTATGATTTTTCATTAGTTCAAACCTTCATCTATACTAGTGCAAAATATTAAGAAATTGTGATGGGGATCTCATAGTCTGTACGGCATTCAGATTGTGTCCTCGAAAAATACTCATTTCTTACATATACAAAATTCACTATTTTGCATATATCTCAAAAGTTAGGGTGTTGATCACGATTCTAGTTATGATTTTTCATTAGTTCAAACCTTCATCTATACTAGTGCAAAATATTAAGAAATTGTGATGGGGATCTCATAGTCTGTATGGCATTCAGATTGTGTCCTCGAAAAATACTCATTTCTTACATATACAAAATTCACTATTTTGCATATATCTCAAAAGTTAGGGTGTTGATCACGATTCTAGTTATGATTTTTCATTAGTTCAAACCTTCATCTATACTAGTGCAAAATATTAAGAAATTGTGATGGGGATCTCATAGTCTGTATGGCATTCAGATTGTGTCTTCGAAAAATACTCATTTCTTACATATACAAAATTCACTATTTTGCATATATCTCAAAAGTTAGGGTGTTGATCACGATTCTAGTTATGATTTTTCATTAGTTCAAACCTTCATCTTTACTACTGCAAAATATTAAGAAATTGTGATGGGGATCTCATAGTCTGTATGGCATTCAGATTGTGTCTTCGAAAAATACTCATTTCTTACATATACAAAATTCACTATTTTGCATATATCTCAAAAGTAAGGGTGTTGATCACGATTCTAGTTATGATTTTTCATTAGTTCAAACCTTTATCAATACAAGTGCAACATATTAAGAAAATGTGATGGGGATCTCATAGTCTGTATGGCATTCAGATTGTGTCTTCGAAAAATACTCATTTCTTACATATACAAAATTCACTATTTTGCATATATCTCAAAAGTTAGGGTGTTGATCACGATTCTAGTTATGATTTTTCATTAGTTCAAACCTTCATCTATACTAGTGCAAAATATTAAGAAATTGTGATGGGGATCTCATAGTCTGTATGGCATTCAGATTGTGTCTTCGAAAAATACTCATTTCTTACATATACAAAATTCACTATTTTGCATATATCTCAAAAGTAAGGGTGTTGATCACGATTCTAGTTATGATTTTTCATTAGTTCAAACCTTTATCAATACAAGTGCAAAATATTAAGAAAATGTGATGGGGATCTCATAGTCTATATGGCATTCAGATTGTGTCTTCGAAAAATACTCATTTCTTACATATACAAAATTCACTATTTTGCATATATCTCAAAAGTTAGGGTGTTGATCACGATTCTAGTTATGATTTATCATTAGTTCAAACCTTCATCTATACTAGTGCAAAATATTAAGAAAATGTGATGGGGATCTCATAGTCTGTATGGCATTCAGATTGTGTCTTCGAAAAATACTCATTTCTTACATATACAAAATTCACTATTTTGCATATATCTCAAAAGTTAGGGTGTTGATCACGATTCTAGTTATGATTTTTCATTAGTTCAAACCTTCATCTATACTAGTGCAAAATATTAAGAAAATGTGATGGGGATCTCATAGTCTGTACGGCATTCAGATTAATCCTTTAGTTGATTGAACTTGAACCGCGTTTTTGGGTATAACCGTTCGTTGGGTTGGCCAGTTACAATGTGCACCAAAAGACGTAGTAGGGGTTGTTTACGGCCTCTGAGCCATATATTATTATTATTGTAGCACGACTAATTACGGTCTCCAACGACAGAGCTTTGAATTGTTGATTTAAACCGAGTATTTTGAAAATTTCGATTTGACAAACTACAACTAAGCATCCGTTTGCCATGCAACCAACTAAGGGTTGGATTTTGTTGGTGCAACTCGAGTATTTTATTTTTTCGATACCTACCATATCTTACGGGCTTTTTTTTATCCGCCTCCCCGGGAGACGTCGAAGAGGGTCTAAACTACATCCCACACGTGGGTCTGGCTGTGTGTGTTTCTTTGTATTTTGTGTTTGTGAGTGTGTATGTGTGTGCGTGTTGGTGTGTGCGTGTTGGTGTGTGCGCGTAATGGTGTGTTTATGTGTCTATTTGTGTGTCTATTTAGTATGTTTATATGTGTTTCAGATGTTTCTTTGTTCAACTATCAAACAATCTTTGATGTTTTTTAGAATAGTTTTAACTTTTTGGTTGGCAAGACATGTGCATACGATGGTTTTTACGACAAAGTATATATCAAAAGATGCGGTTTAACTTTATGAGCATCGCTTCTTATTTTAACAATATTGTTTCGTAAATCATCATAAAGTTCCCAGTTACACTTATTTTTGCAGAATGCTGTATAATGTTGTAGATCTGAATTGTAATTTACTAAAGAATTTATTAAAAATTTTTTTCCATCCAATAATATTGATGTCGGTATATTTTGTAATGGAATCGATGGTTGTTTGTTATAATTTAAGTATTCCGTGTTTAGAACTACAAATCGTCCTAATTTAATTTTTTTTGCGTTAATTATTTGATTACAACATGGTTTTGGAGGAAATGTAACTAGACACTTTTCTAAATTTTTTATTCCAGTTTGTTCCAACAATTGCATATTAATTTGTATATATGGTTTTAATTCTGTGGTTTCTTTTGAACAACTTGAACAGTAAAAATTTGCGGTAAAACTAGGTTCCTTTTTTAATAAGTAATCAGATACTAGTGTTATATTTGACTCGCAGTTTATCTTTAGACCAAAATCGTACCTTAGTTGTTTTTTAATTTCAAATAAAGCCTCATACCGTAACTGATCCAATTGATTGGGTGTATGTTCTCCACGTAATGCATTTATTAATTTGTATATTGGTAGAGACTCATTAAAAGCTAAATCAGGTTGATCATTTATAACATTACAAATACATTGAACGAATGAGTCAAAAGCACACGTATTTTTATAAGTAGATTTGTCATTCAAAGATCCATTACGTAAAAATCCTTTTTCAATTTTTTGCTTTTCGTCAACTGTTTCCATTTTTGGGATCGACACTTTGGATTCACTCATATTTATAATCAATTTTGTCGATAAATCTGTTTGATCATTATCTGGCTTTTGATTTAACTCTAATATTTTTCTCAAGTCAAAATTAGACTGTGAATGCTTCGTTCTATTTTTCTTTTTCCAAATTTCAATTCTTTTATAGCTTTCTATTAAAGTGGTACCTTTGATTTGTTTTAATGTTAAATTTTTTAAACTTCTTTTCGGGATTTTGGATTTATATCTTTGATATATATATATTCGTTTCTTTGATTTATTTCTTTTAGAATTCTTAAACATTTTGTTGGTAGCTTTCCTAGATTAGATGATTCACGGCAACGCCTCTTTAGAATTGCAAAATAATTTTCAACGTGGCTATTACTGAGCCTATCATTTTTAATTAAAAATTGTGACCACATTGGTAAATATGTTATATATTTCTTTATAAATTTTAACAAAAATGAAGGGTTATAAAAATTATTGATTGGCGTTTTAAATTTGCTCTCTTCGGGTTTAAAATTATCATAAATTTCAATGAAATCCAAATAAAATGGGCTCTGTTCGAATATTGTTTTAGTAAACAATTCGTGACTATTATTTGCTATTAAATGTGAAGTATCATCAGAAATTTCGTTATTAGTAATGTCATTCTGGACAGACATTTTCATGATCTCTTTGAATGCATCGATAGTAGTTTGCGATGTAAATTTGGTCTTTAATAAAACAACAAGTTGCGTAAAAATTAACTTTAATTGACTATAATCCCTTGTAATGTAAAAGTATGATACTATTTCTTTTATGTATTTATTTGATTTTGATGTTGATGGAAAATGAGAATTAATATCGCGCATCATATTTTTCATTAAATGAGAACAGCAAAGATGCACCTTTACGTACTGCGTCATAATATCAATGTTTTGGTTAGTTATTTGCTGATGGCAAAGTCTTAAGTATTGCACAATACTTAAATCGTTGAAACCTTTAAGGGCTCCATTTATTTGCGGATAACTAAAATCCGTAACCAACACATTAAATATGGGCCATTTGTTCGACTCTTGAATAATGTATATTTTAAATATACTAAGTATTGTTAATACAGTCTCGTATGTATGGCTTGCACTTACAAAATTTAGGATCGAAAACGGATCAGATGGGTCATTTGTATGTGCTTTTATAGGTATTACAATTGTGTAGTAATATATAGTTGGACATTCTTTATTTGGCGAACGGACAAGGCCACCAGTGGCATCCATATAGGCTACAAAATCTTTTCCATCGTTTTGATGTTTTGCCATTTTCAAAATATCTAAATAAATTCTACTAAACGATATAACATAAAATGGTATCAATGACAGTCGTTGAATGAACTGAGAGTGTGGCGTTTGTTTTTGAAGTTGTATTTCTTCGTATATGTCTATTATATCGTTTGAGTCATTATCTTGCTCTTTTAAAGCAACTGATTTTATTTTTCTCAACACATCTACACTTTTAATTTTCCGAATAGTATTTGTTTTTTGTACACAATCAGTATCTTCCTGACTGAACAATATTTCATTTAGTTGTTCTACTGATTTTTCGAGCAATTGTTTTTTAAAACTTGATCGTACCATTTTGGTAACTGGCTTACCTTTCATAAACGGATGAAATATTTTGTTTGTAGAATATTTCACTACAAATTGATTGGGTTGCTGATCTTTATTTGACATGTGATATTTGCGACATGTTTCACCAGTATTTTTATACCCATGTGCGCAATACGCACGCAGTGATATACTTTTTTTTATTGACCGATGAATCTTTGATATTAATTAAACATCCAGTCATATCGGTTAATATTTCAGAAAAAATATTTGTGTACTGAGATTTATCAAACTGTCGCGTCGTTGTGTCAAAAATTTCATTCCATGTTTGCTCTGGTACCTCAAGTAACTCATTTAATTGAATATAACTTAAATCAGATGCATTAGTCGAGATTTTTAATTGTTTTTCAGGCATTGATGGTTTTACTTTTAAATTTGGTTTATTTCCTTTTTGTACAGAATTGGTTAGATTTAATTGATTAGTTTTACTCTCGTGTTCTATTTTTTTGGAAATTTTAGAACATATCTCACTTTTTTGTACATCAACAGATTCACAAATAAAATGATCTGATGAATCAATTAATAATGGTGGATAATCATCAGAGCATTTTATTTTAATTGATTCAATTTTAGTTTGGCTTTCCTTTGCTTTATTTATAATCTTTCTATTCCAAATCAGATAAATTTTTAATCTATTAGAACTATTATACTATTTTTGATTTTTAAAATATCACATATATTTTGCATTAATTTGGAATTAGTTCGAGGGATCTTAACATTTATTAAATCAGTTCCAATAATTCTCTGAACTGCATTTAACAATGCAGTTTCATTAAATTTGGAATAATTTAATTTAGATTTAAACGATCTATAATTTTGAATTCGAGTTTTAATTATTTCACTATTCATTTTTAATTTAAAATGGATATATTTTTTTATATAAAACAAAAAGAAATTGTACACTAATTTACTATTTTTAAAATTAAATTAAGTGCTAGAACCTTAAAAATTACCGAAAAAAACCTTCACCAAAAACCTAAAATAATAAAAAATTATAGCTTAATTATTAAATATTAAATAAAAACCGTCACCAAAATATGGATATTTATATACATACATTTAATTAAAACTAAACTCTAAATAAGTATGTGAAAAGTACAAACCTAAAACTAAAGTTTTAATACATAATAAAAATTCAAAAATTCACCCTTTAAAATGATAATCAATTTCAAGAACAATACAACGCAAATATTTATAACGATTTTTAACCTGTTAGCACTTGCCAACATCCAAAACAAACCTTTATATCACAACTATTTTATAACTTAAATTTTATCCAATTGTAAAGCTGAAATATAATTACTAATTAGAATCTTATTAGAAATCCTTACCTGTGCATCGAATCCACTTGACGTTTATGTGTTTACATAATCAAGTCGGATGCATGTACAAAATCTGAATTGAATTGTAAAGGAAGGATTCCTATATTTATTATAAAATAATCAATTCGAAAAATCCCAACAAACCAAACTAAATATTAATAATTGCCCGTGGTGGGCAAGACTGGTTTTTCGAATTACAACCAATTAATGAGAAAATTGCAAATCATTTTTTGGTCAATCATTGTTATATTTTCGAGTGATCAACACCAATAAACCAAATTATTTTCATAAAATAAAGAAAAGGCTATATATTCTACCAAGTCCAGCAGCCACCGGAGTAACAAAATTATAATATTGTATCCAACGTTAGCATTCAAGCAAAGTCATTCCACCGCATCAAAGTGGAATTAACCCGAGGACTTTGCCCAACATAACCAACTGTTAAAAGAGAATTAAAAAAACAAATCCAAAACTGTAAATAATTTGTACACGCAAAAAATATTTTTCAAAACCACAAAATAAAGTAGATAATAAATTTATTTATTCCCCAATAAATTAAAATCATAAAAAATCGCTTTTAGAATGAAGAATTAATTTCTATATATAAAAACACAGAATTTTTTCTTGATTTTGGTAAAAAAGCAAATTATATTTATCAGAAATCCAACTAGGTATATCAGTATTTATTTTTTAAAGAAAAAATTTAATTTTTTTGATGATATTTATTTAGATAAATTTAACAATGTAAAGACAGAGGCAATTTTTGAGGAATTGTCGTTCATAGGGGTGGATTACCCTCTTAGTGGGTTAATTAATCACATGCTTGGATGCAGGATGGTTAACTCGGAGCTGGGAAAATCCAGCATCGGGAGGCGGTTGGCTAAGGGAACCCCACAGGGAAAAGTCCTGTCCCCTCTTCTCTGGAACATAGCTATCAATGGGTTACTGTTAGAGTAAAAATGGCTAATGTAGCACTGAACTCGTGCAGGAACATCATTGGAAAGGAACAGAGCCTGAAGTCGAAGCTGGTAAACCGGCTATTCACTTCCGAAGTAAAACCTGTACTTATGTATGGAGTGAGTGTATGGTGGCCAGCTCTTAATAAAGTAACGTTCAAAAAGGGAATGGAGAAGGGACACAAGACGACCTGCATGATAAGAAGTGTGGCGCTGATGTCAACACCAGCCTCTGAGGTTATGTTATGTTTCCCCTTCTCCCCTTCGATATTTACGGTCAGCAGATGGCGGAGATAATGACCACTCGAATATCAGCCATATCTCAGTGAGAATGTCTTCAAACAGAAAACTCGACGATAAGTAGATCGTTAAGGAAGGAACTGCCAAATCGAGACTACATAACACCGACTTGTGCTTCGAGAAAAAGTTCCTACCCCAAAGAAAAAGGATCAACACCCTAACTTTTGAGATATATGCAAAATAGTGAATTTTGTATATGTAAGAAATGAGTATTTTTCGAAGACACAATCTGAATGCCATACAGACTATGAGATCCCCATCACATTTTCTTAATATTTTGCTCAAGTATAGATGAAGGTTTGAACTAATGAAAAATCATAACTAGAATCGTGATCAACACCCTAACTTTTGAGATATATTGGAGATATTGGAAAATATGTCATGATATACAAATTTTTTGGGATGACTCAATATATTTTGAATATATTATAGCTAATTTTGGGCTGACACTGAAATATGATAGAAAATATGTTTTTAGTGTTGCCATAGCATTTTTTTGGGATAGAATTTGGGTCAACTTCACATACATGTTTATTAACGCAACCCCATTTTTCAATCTGACACCATCGATTTTAGTAACGAGTCAGTTCTTTATATACTGTTCCAAGCAACCAGAAAATGCAAGATGCCGTAGAACCATCGTCACCGACAGCGACCTCTTCGCCTACCGAAAGGCGGCTCTTCCTTCCAAGATTGCTGTATATCATTCGTTTAGATCAACACGCAGAACGTGACCTGGCTTGGTACTCACTAACCTATTGATTTCATGCACGATATCAGGAATTTGTATTAAATTCCTGATATCGTGATTGAAACGAACTCGGTATGTGCTATCAACATCGCGTTTTGGACCATATATTACATACGCATGATTCATCTCTCGAATGTTAGAAGCCATAATTTATACTCACCTGTCAAGGTCTAACCTTCACAGCCATAAATGACTACGGTTCTGTGTACACTATGTACAGTTTCAGACTGCCTGAAAATCCAGTACCGCCTTTTTTACCTGTGGTTCGATGAGAAATCCACCTCTAAGCTTTCCGAGGCTATTAGGCCATCGAGTTTCTTGGAGTGCTACGAGTTACTGCCGATACTCTTTAATATATGTAATAAAACCATCAAATGCACCAGGTATTCGAAGTGAGTGCACGATACATGTGCCGACCTTTAATCTCGTTTGCCGGGTACTTAAGCTGGAGGTCATTGTTGTTTAGCGGTATCCGATTGTTTTTTGTTTGTTGACATTTAAAAAATTTCTGGATTTTTACGGATGCGGGTCATCAGCCCAACGACCCAATCAGATATAGTCGCCTCCAAAGCTTTGGATACTGTGGTGGTATTCTATGGGTCTCACGTTTCGTTCGTAATATTTACGAAGCATGAATGCCCCTACCCACATGTAGTCCCATTTCATGGCGACGTTTCGTCTTATAGTCGTTACAATATCAATGGTTCTATATAGCATGATCTATTCAATCAACGATTTATATCATTCAGCACACGATAACCCTTTCGAGACCCAATTACAATTCTATTATGTTTGACTTGGTACAATTTATTCGATTTCGTGTTTTGGTAAAATAATTATAAGTGCCATTAGTTTCGAACTAAAATGACAACTTTGAGAAATGTGTGTATGTATACCGCATACCTAGTCGTATTCTTCTGAATGTGATCGCGTGAGTTTATACTCGACTATTTTTATGTTGTGTTACATAAAATTACATAAATTTTAGTTTTATTTATTTTTGGTAAGCTATCTCTTGTAATTTGTGTTACAACCAATAAAAATTAAATTGGAATGTTTTCGATGTACCAAATATATATCGGAGATGTGGGAATTAACGATTTTCTTATTAAAACCGTATAAAAGTTTATTTATGGTCGCCTGCATGTATTTGCACCTACTTTCATATCATCCAGCCCTCCCTACTATAAAAAACCAATTAAATCATCTTTGTAATACACCCTCATAAATCACACAGTTTCTCAATCTTTAATAATCCCAGAAAAAAAAATTTAATGATCTTATTAATTCGTTAGCCGAACGTCAAACGCCAACGCCGCCCAAACATCAACCTGTTGTGTTGAACAACAAACAAGACTCGTATAAAACGCAAGAATAATTTAACAATTGTTAAAAATCAAAATCGAATCACTATGCAAAATTATTAATTCGTATCCGCGTATTCCGCGTGAGTGGGGGGTGAGTGTGTTTATCACTTAAGCCCATAATCAAAAAAATTTTATTACTCGAATATTTATTTAAAGAACAAAAAAACACTTTCTGTTTAAAAAGCTATCCGCGTGGCCATTAAAAATTCCGAAATTTATGGTACACATTTTACGGGTATTGAGAACATACAACAACAACAACAGCACAAATTTATCGCCGTGTAATAATCAATAATTCTTCGTTGGTGACGTACTCTCTGGCCACCGGGTGGCATACATAACAAAACAAAGTGTTTCGTTTCGATTTTCTTTTATCCGGGAAATTTATAATTTTTTTATCATTTCCCAAATATTTGACGCCCACGACCAATTAGATTAGTCGGCCGAAATTCATTGTGAAGGCCAGATTTGTTTGAAAATAACTGATACAAATTAATCGAACCAGTATGGATTTACAAGCAAATAATATTCTGCTAATAAAATAATATTCTTGGCCCGTACCGGATCAACAATTTGACTCCATCGCTTTCGATCACAACCAGCTCTTCATACTGTTGCAAGCAGTTAGAATATGACAGATCGCTCTCTACGCCGTGGAGCCATCGTCGGTGACCGTGACCTCTTAGCCTACCCAAAGGCCGCTCTCCCTTCAAAGGTTGCACTATCATTCGGTTCGAATCAGTACGCAGAACGTGACCGAGCCAACATACTCGCTGTCCTTTTATTTCATGCACGATATCAGGAATTCACATTAAATTCCTGATATCGTGATTGAATTAAACTCGGTATGTGTCATCTATACCGCGATAAATCACGCATTTTAAACGATCACCCTTCTTGAATATTGGGCATAACGCGGCCACTTTGCATTCTTCAGGCATAACTTCATTTCGCCATATATCAATCGAACAAGGTCGAAAAGACAGTTTCACAAAGTTACCTCTCCCAATATCAAGAGCTTGTGATACATGTGGAACATTAAGTAGATCAGAACAATGTTCACGCCATGTATCCATTACCACATCGACGTTGACCGATTCGGTGATTTTTTTAAAGAAACCTCTTGAATTACGCTCATTTCACCATTCGTCCTTACACATTCGATTATCGACTGTCTGGAAGTTAAACACAGTTTTTTTCACCTGTGGCCCAATGAGAACCCCAACTCCAATATTTCCGAGGTCATCTTGACTGTGTAGCAACTTATAGCCTTGGGACACATAGTCTTCACTTTTAGGCCATCGAGTTTCTTGGAACTTCGCTACGAGCTCCGGCCGATACTCTTTCATATATGTAATTAGGTCGTCCAATGCGCCAGGTCGGGGGGTCATTGTTATTCGGTGGTATCCGATTTTTTTAGTTTGTTGACATTTTTTACATTTGTACATTTTTACTGATGCGAGTAATCGAATCCTTCCGAATAGTACAATTTCTCCAACCCTTCACCTCATTCGAGCCGAATCTCGTTCCGTCGAACCATTTCTTCAAGTTCAGAAATAGGAAATAGTCGCCCGAAGATAAATCTGGAGAATATGACGGATGAGGAAATAGGTAATTCGTGGATTTTGGCCATGACAAGTACACACGTGTGCACCAGTGCATTGTTTTGATGGAAGATATTTTTTCCTCGTCAAAGTCTGTTCTTTTGACGGTAATCGATGTGGATTATGCCGCATGCATCTCAAAAAACTGTTTCCATGACCTTGTTGGCCGATAATCTTATAGCCTTCTTCGGCGTAGATGATCCACTGTTTAGACTATTCTTTGGTTTCCAGTGCATAGTGATATTTTAACACAATTCACGGTTATGAAACGACACCAAAACTCCTTTCAATTTCGTTTGAGAATCGCCAAACCTCTGAAGTTTTCACAAGTGTACGTTGTTTGTCGATTGTAAGCCAACGCGGGACTCAATGCATGGATAGCTTTTTTATATTTAAATGTTCGTGCATATATTTCGCACACGTTCATCTGAAATGCCTACTATCATGGATTTTGACAACCATTCTTGGTGTGGTGACTTCATTTTGGGTGTCTTGAATGTTCGAACATCAGTTGTGCTTGTACGACCACAACGAAAATCAGTAATTCACTTGGGAATCATTTTTATCAATGCTGAAGAGTCCTCATAATATTTATCAAGCTCTGTTTTAGTCTGCGTAATGGTTTTTCCAAGCAAATAATGTTCAATTAACACACAAAATTTACTTTTTTCTATATTTGCAAAAACACAATGGGTTGTCGGTTTTGAAGATCTGTCAAAACTGAACTTAATAATAAATCTGTCTGAAAATTTTAATATGGTCTAGTGACAGATGCTATTGCCAGATGACATCTGGAATTTTCGATTGTGGCGCCCTCTCTTGTAATTTTACCAGACTTCTCACTCCACCATCATCGTATTTGATGTCTTCGATCAATTAGACTAGTCGGCCGAAATTCACTGTGAAGGCTAGATGAAGTGTATTGAAAGTGAATTTATTTATCTCAGTGAAAGAGTTTTTTTATAAATTAGGAGTATATCAGTTGTTGACTTAGACTTTATCTGTAAATTGCCCTCTCCAGAGAGCCACTCATCTCTTGATAAATTTATCATTTGCTACAATTGTTTAACCAACCAATTGGCGCAATGGTAAGAACTACGGCTTTGGAGCTGGAGATCATTTGGGACTAATGATAATAACGCACTTATTTGAAAAAATAAGTGGGGTGAGTGTGGGTTTACACGTAATCAATATTCTGCTGCCAATTTTTATTTATTAGATGACTAGTTCATTCGGTTTAATTATTTTAAGGCGTCTCAGTTCTTGTGTTATGTTAAGAAGTTGTATGGTCTCACCGTTGTTATGTTCATTTTTGATGGCAAACTTGTTGGTGGCGTAGCGATAAGTATTCGTTATTGAACGTAGAATTTTTTTTTGGCAGGCAGTCTTAAACATTTAAACGATTTGATTGGTTCGTGCAGCCCCAGAGTTGGATCCTGCATATACGCACAAATTGGTCTTATTATCGACTCGCAGATTAGGCATTTACAGTGCAGGCTTAGCTTAGAATATCGTCTTATTAACCAGGCTAATTCGTATCTGCGTTTCTACAAATGTAGCCAAAATGGCATGCCTCAATCATTTTCCATATATCATCACTAATCCACGGTTACCGATTGTATTCTTGACAGTCGAGTACTTCCGTGGTATAGTCTTGATTTCAGCTTCTTCAGTATGATTTCTATATATGGAAATTGAGTTGGAGCGTTTCATTGAAGATGTTTCTGAATGATTCTGACAAAATACATCACAATATATTATCATGAATAATGAAAGACGCGTTCAAAATTACACAAACAAACAAACCGATCGTATTTGGTTGAAGTGCAAATCAAAAGACAATTAAGAACAGTAAATTGCTCTTCAAAAGTAAGCGCCTACGTCAGGCCATGGAAACGATTTAAAACGATTCTTTGTTATCTTGGGCACGTAACCAATTCGGTAGAACCTATTAGACGTTTCTACAAGATGACATCATCCCATAAAGCCCGGCAGCTCAACGTTTGCAATAAGAAGTTCTCACAGCTTCATTTTTTAATAACAAAGATCAACATTTTCATTGTAGGGTGATTTGCAATTTCTTGTAAACTTTTATCTTAAGAATATTGCCATTTGGTTCAAGCGCGCCATCTCTTATCAAATCTACACGTCAACTAAAGCGTCATCTGTTAGGTAATATTCTTACTTTGTTTGGAATAGAAAGTGATTGTTTGTATTGTTTCGACTATGAGACAATATAGAACATTATTTGTGTTCAAAACATCAATTGAGACCCTGGTCCCGTACAAAACTGTTAATCGAGTTGTGGACCTTGATATAGGTTCTCAAAATATAACCAAAGACCTATGTGATTAAACCGAACTTCGACATCTTTTTACTTGCACAAGCGCAACGTGCTACAATGGCCAATGTCATTTTGGAATGTCATATGCAATATGCTAAGTGGTTTGGAGTAATTTCACTTAAAACTCTGTACCACCTGTAGTCTTCATACACCGTTTTCTTGTTTGTGTCAAAAGCGTATTAATGGCTTATCATACTTGGCTTCGATGTTGTTTGAGTCATCATACTATCAAAGCAGATTTTGGCAATAATAACTATAACAGGTGGAAAATGGGGTTTAATCGATTAGTTTGTGAGTATTGAACTTTGTGTACTTCAGATAAGGCCTAGTCCCATAACTTATGTCAAGTTTCTGACAAACAATTTTGACAAAAAAAAGATTATGACAAACTCTTGCAGTTTAATTCTTTTATTTTCCAATGTCTGGTTCATTGGCTGATTTTATCGATTGCTTGCTGTAAGTATTCAACTATACTTGATTCTATGATCTGCTTGATAGACATGAGATAGTCCCTAATATGCTGACCTGGAGCTATGTCTCGATAAAAGTTGAAGTAGGTTTCTTCATGAGAACTCTAAATTTTCGTTTGGAGACATTCGACTCGAGCAATTGGCAGTAATTCTGTGGCACTATCACGTATATAGATAAGACCTTCATGCCACACTCTATGGAAAGCCTGTGATATACACTTAGAAATGCGACAGGATAATATTTCTTCCTCTCAAATCCTTGTTTTATCTCTGCAGTCACGTAAAGAACTTGATCAATTGTCGAATGTTTTTTCTCAATCGAAACTGGAAGCCAGATATAATGTTCTTTGGTCTTGGTCGTTTCTCAAACAGCTTTGAAATAGTTGGTAGCAAAGAGATCGGTCTGTATGATGCAATTTGCTCAGCTGATTTTTTATCTTGATTATTTGTGCAACCTTAAAACACTGAGGCACATATATAAGTCGCTAGGAAGCATTAATAGTTCTGCCTTTTCTTCATTACTTCGCACCTTATCTGCATTTATGCTCCTTATATGTGTCACTTGGATTATTGACCTCCTGTAACTTTTAACTTGTAACTTTCTTTTATCATATCAAATAACTAATGGGTAGTTTACCTCTTGCATGATTTCGTCTAGCCTCCTTAGCTGCTTCACGCAGAAAGGTAATAAAATATTCAGCTTTCAATTCAAGTTATTGTTTAGTATCGAGAATAAATGTTAACTCAGTAAGACTGTCCAGTTTCTCTGTAAATAATTCCCAATCAGTCAAATATTAGTAAGACTAAATGTACTCAGAGTCATTAACAACCGGCGTGTGATCAGTAGGGTTGTAAATGCCTTCGACTTCAATATTTTTTGAGGCTACTACTTTTGAGATATAAAATCAGGAACCTTTATGATAGGTTGGTTTACATGATTCACAACCTGATATTTTTATTGCACTTTGGAGTTTTCTTCTTTTTCCTGGTGTTAACAGTCGAGACATCCACGCAGCAATGTCTTGGTGGGTAGCAGATCGCCTCTTAACTTAGTTCCACAACACCAGGATTACTTGTTATCACGGTTGCTCTCATAAATGGCTTCGTAATTTCGTCTTGTTGAAAACGTGGGATATTTTGATTGATTGAGATTGGTGTCCCTGTTTGAGCACGACTACTGGGGTGCAATGTTTTGATAGGCTCTAGATGTCTAACATTTCAAATTATATTGGTCTGTAGTAAAGGTCTGATAAATGAAGAAACTAAAATATAAGATCTTGTATCAGCAATACCAGTTTGCGATCTAATTACTAGTCTGATGAGTGAACACAGTTTCGGAAGGATTGAAAACCTCGGTATACTCAGTATATAGTGAAAACTAAACGAGTGTTGCCGATCTGTTGAGAAACGAAATCTAGCCCTCGGATGAAACTCGGATTACAATCGCAAGGAAAAATAAAGTGGTTCTTGCTAGGAGGACAGCTAAGTGAATTTGTAAACAGAAGAAGCGCGAATGGTGGAAGGTTAAGGATAACCCTGCAAAATAATTTTGAATCAATAAGCCCCACCAAACTACGATACTATATTAAGTCTTTTCCAACTGACGCTCGAAAAATTATACAGTGCGGGCCAACATTTGAATTTTCGTGGCTCAAATTTATAAAATGACATTGTGTTGATAATTTCGATTATGGACAATAATTCGACGACAGTATATAAGTAGTAAATAATATTGGTGTACAAACGATAAGATAAGAAAGTGTTATCACAGTCGCAATGATTATTTTTGGTTATTCATTTACAGTTAAGTCATACTTATACCATATAGCGTAGAAATAAGAAGTGCAAGAAACGTGTGATAGTGTCAATATACAGAATGCAGACCCTAGCAGGAATCGATACTACACAAGTGTATCACGAATTTGGTTTTGATTTCGATCAAGTGAAGGATTTAAAATTGCAGCAATACTTTGTCCATACTGATGTAGTTAACTGGTTCGGGGAGGTATGTTATGATGAATAATGTTGTTTCATGTGTACTTACTTTCTTATCTCCCTCTATGCGTTTAGATACTAGCGAATAAATTCCGGGAATTCAATTTCATTAAAATAATTTATGAACGGTTGCATCACTTTGATATAAATCACGTGAAGTGTGTTGAAATTTACTATGGTGAAAATGATTTGGAAATATTTCAAAAATTTAAATATGAAATGGACAACTTAATTCATATCGCAAGATACAAAATGCCGTGGATAAGTGATACGACATATTATACTAATAGTGAAATACATTCGGTAAGTTCATTTGGTTTGAAATACATTACTACTTTAGCTGCCAATGTTGGAATGAGCATACACTCTAAATTCCAATGTTGTTCTAGACATGCATATGCATTTGTATATCCACCCAAACACGCCAGTGTTTTTATGGACAAAGATCCCAAATATTATCTCACTAAGCCAGTGTTGTTGTAGACATATATTGTAAATTCTATTGTATTACGCCAGTGTTAACACACTTCCATAGTAGTAGATAATCTAGGATATCTTGAGAACAACATTGGCCGTATAAGAAAGATTTAGGAATGTATGTTCGGACCACTATTGCCGTGGTTGGATGGAATTTAGACTGTTTGCTCATTACAACATTGGCAGCCAAAGTGTTAACATAAATTATTAACATATTATTTGTATATCAAAATAAATTGGTAGTATATAAGTACACCGGCCTCATAATTAACGCCACACTCAAAGCTCATTTGAAATTTTAGCCAATCTTTCTCAATCTTGAGAGTGATAAATAGCAGCTTCATAACGTCGATGCGAATATATTATTCTCGTTTCGCGCTTGAAAATTTGTTTCATTAAAACATTGAACACATCGAGATATTGTTGTCTAAAAGTCATCCTAAATCTCTTCTTGATTGATTCAAGATCATTGCTTTGGAAAAACTCTTAGTTAGAAGGTAGAGCTTCAAATTTAATCCACTAATTTTAGGGCATTATGATATAATTATAGGGTCGTTAGTTGATCCTCAAACTCGAACTGCAATCCAACGTTATGAAATTTGTGGAGAGAATATGAAGGGCACAGTAACTGTTTAATAGCTTATGTTTCTAACAGATCCCAGTTTGTTTTGTTCCGAGATTTCATTTGGTCTAGTGATAATATCCAACAAGACTCTCAAAGTCCATCTGTCATATATCAAGAAGAACTAAAGTCTATATACTGGTTAATTGTTCCAAGAAAGAGTTTTGATATTCAATATGAGATCAGATTTTGCCCAGTTTTTCGATGAAGACTGTTTTGATGTATCTGTATGACCGTTGTTTTTTTCTGTCCTCTGTTGCAAGCAGCTGGTAGATGACAGACCACTCTCTACGCCGTGGAACCATCGTCACCGACAGCGACCTCTTCGCCTACCGAAAGGCGGCTCTTCCTTCAAAGTTCGCAGAACGTGACCGAGACAGCCTACTCGCTCTCTTTTGATTTCATGCACGAAATCAGGAATTCGCATTAAACTCCTGATCTCATGATTGAATAGAACTCGGTATGTGCCATCATCGTCGCGTTTTGGGCCATATATCACACGCAAGATTCTTCTCTCAAATGTTGGAAACAATCTTTCGTACTTATCCATCAAGATCCAACTCTTTATTTCGTATACATAACAACGAGTCTGATCAACTCTCTGTACATTTTCAGCTTATCCGCGAATTTGTAAGATATTTTGATTTCAGCAGTGGTCGTATATGACACAGAGCCCGATTGCCAGCGGCAAGGCGAACCTTGATATCCTCTCCCACACTATTATTGTGAGTAATGAGAGATCCAAATCTCAAAATACTTGAATCTCATTACTCCTTCAAACGTGTGGTTACCACTACCGAAATTAATTGCGTCTTGGTCTCGAAAACCTGAGATCAGATATTCGGTTTTGGACTTGTTGATTTTGAGCCCAATTAAACTGAACACTGTTCCAATGGATCAAGCATCTCTTTCACCCCGTTGTCATTTAATCCAATCAAACAGATATCATCTGCATATGCAAAACGTTGATTGGATTGTCGGAATAAGATGTTGTCCTGAGATTTTTCACCTTTACGAATGATGTATTCCAACATGAATGAGATTAAAACTTATCAGGGACAACGCATTGTCGAACACTAGAAGTAATTGCAGAACTTATCGATAGTCTGTTCTTAATTTTAACACAGCATTGTGACTGCGTTACTGTCATTTTACCCAGATGTACGTATTTTTTGGTATTCCTAAATATTCAAGCGCATACCATAATCTCTATCGATCGATCGAGTCAAATGCTTGCTTGAAATCTAGGAACACCTAATGTACATCGCGAGATGTTTTGTAGTACTTGGAAAGAATCATCCGTAGCGAAAAAACTTGATCAGTTATTGAACGATTTGGACAGAATCCTCCTTGGAGGTCACCGATAATTTCGTCCGCCAGAGGATAATGTATGACAGTAACTTGTATGCTATGCAAAGGAGAGCTATACCGCCATAATTCACGCATTACAAGCGATCACCCTTTCTTGAATATTGGGCATAATACGGCCACTTTCCATTCTTCAGGCATAACTTCATTTCGCCATACCAATCGAACAAGGTCAAAAAGGTACTTCTACAATGTTAGCCCTCCGAATATCAAGAGCTCCGAATTAATGTAATCAACTCTTGGTGAAAGATATTTCTTTAGTCTCTGCATTGCCATGGTAAATCCTGATAGGATGGATCCTCAATGATCATCACTGCTGCCTGTATTTAAGGGTATTGAAATACATGTGCACGCCATGTATCGATATCACACTGTGTTCAGAAACTCCAACACTAGTAATAGTCACATAAGATTTAACAGCCTACATTAGCGCGAAACCAAATATGCAATTGGATTCCAATTACCAAACATCTGGTCTAATTAGAATCTAATTGAATAATCTCGAATTTATGGTTTCTGGTCATTTTGTCGGTCGAATCATTTTTGCTTATTATATTTTTTGAAGTCAACGAGACCACAACAATAAAGAAAATCATCATTGACCGCGTTTTTTTATTATTTCACTATCTCATTACTGAATCGGCGTTTCGAATTCGCACATGGTCCTTCGAACCGGATACTATACCGCGTAGTATAGTAAGCAATTTTTTGTAAACCGCAGTTTCAACATTTCGGTTCCAGAATATAGTGGAATATTACATAGAGCACGTGCAGTCCAGATAATTCGATCCGATATTTTGAACGAAAGTTAATTAAGTGATATCATAATTACCAGTGTTACAGTTTTATCAGTGTTACAATTTCACCGTGATGGATGCCTTGAAAAAACAGCGTGCTTCGTACGAGTTAGCTTTATCATGACAATCTAAATGCGCTAAGAATCTAACGATTACGTCCACTGAAAGCCTAGATGAGCTGCGATTGAGAGCAAATCGAGCGCAGGATTTACTCGCGAAATTCGGACAAATCGAAGCGGACATGTTCGAAATTAACCGTGAGGAAGAATCTCGCTTATTCGAAACCGAAGAATTGTATTTTTCAGCAGCGGCGAAGATTAACGAAATCGTACGGTTAAGAAGCCTTCAAGAAACCACAAATCCTGGTGAAAACTCAATGAACGCCACAATTGGAAGCGCCGCACCAGCGGTAAAGCTAGCAAAATTGCAGATTAGAGAGTGAGTGACATACTCTACATAGATACTGAGTGACAGAGTTTCTTTGGCATATCGCATCAAGCATTCATGAAAATGAAACTATACCAACCGTCCAAAAGTTCCAATACTTGGTGGGCCTACTCAAGGGTCAAGCATACTCATTCGTCAGGCATTATAGGATCACCGAAGCGAATTACCACGAGGCACTGCAAAAATTAACACAAAGATACAATCGGAAACGATAAAACATTAATTTGTTCATTCGCAAATTCATTGAACAGCCCAACGTTAAGGCAGCTAGTTCCGATAATTAAGGAAACTTTTAGATACTTCCGACGAGGTGATACGAGGCTTAAGAGCATTGAGCGAGAAGGCGAAGTAAAGAGATCCTTGGCTCATATATATGATAGTGCAAAAGTTAGAAGATGATACAAGAAACCAATGGGCCCAGGATACTACAGAACATGAGTATCCGACATTGAAGATGCTGTTCGAGTTTCTGAATAAGCGAGTGGACGCCCTCGAATCTCTCAGGTGTGACCAAGTACGACCAGCGAGATCAAACACACAGATTCATCCAAAAAGGACATTGGTGACGTTTACTTAATGGGTGTGTATCGCATGTAACATTTAAGATCATAAATAGATTGAGTGCGATAAGTTCAAGGAACTGTCCGAGTAGAGGACCGAAAGATACTATTGAGCAAGAATAAAAGATGTTTCAACTGCTGCAATTCATGAATCACGCACTAAGCAAGCGGAAATCTTAGCCAATTGTACTCAGCATAACCATGGCGTTAAGGAAAAAAGTATAGAAGAATTAACCATATTACCAACGGCAAAGATATATGCAATCGATAGCAATTGCACCCGCCGACCTTGCAGAGCTTTATTAGACACAAACAACTTCACAAGCCTCTTTTGTAACTGAAGCTTTTGTGCAAAAATTAGGCTTACGACGCGTCAACGGGAGGACGATTATAACTGGAGTCGGGCAGACGGGTGCTGGTAAATCACATGGGATAGACAAAATTCGATTAACATCAAGATTCTGCGACAAACCAGTGGAATTGATAAATGCATTTATAATTTCGAAAATCACATCGCCTCTTCCAGGCCGCACAATCAATATCAATCACTTATCAACCATATCAAAAAGCTAATTGGCAGACCCTAACTTTAATAAGCGAGCTGCACACGATATTCTGCTAGGTGCTGATATTATCTTCAATCTGTTCGACGATGCGATATCCAAAGAATAGGGCCAAGCAATCTGATGGCGCAGAATACGAAGCTATAGGCTGGATAATTGGTGGTGTTGATATGATGGATCGACAGCAGAACCAATTAGATCATTAACCATGCAAATTAATATAGACAAAACACTACGATGATTTTGGGAAATCGAAGAGTTCTCTGCCTATAGAAATACGAGGTACACGGAAGAAGAACAATCTTGCAAGCAATTCTTTCAAACTACAACATCCAGAAGAAGGGATGGCAGAATCATCACGAGACTACCTTTTAAAGAAAACAAGATGGAGGAATAACTGAGTCAAACTTATGACATAGCACTATCGAGATTATTGGCCATGGAAAAAAGATTTCGGAGCGACTCAGAATTTCAAAGACTATACCTGGACTTTATGAGAGAACATCAGGAACTATAGGCCACATGACTGAGGTCGATATAAATGAGCGAGACTTACGTAAAATGTACATTCTACCCCACCATGGAGTACGAAAGGATAGTAGTCTCACAACTAAGCTACGCGTAGTATTTGATGCGTCTGCGAAATGTGAAGGGTGTTGCTTTTTGAACGAGAAGCTGATGATTGGACCTACCGTACAAGCAAATTTATTAGAAATTCTCTTAAGATATCGACAGCATCGTTACGTACTTGTCGGAGACTTGGAGAAAATGTATCGACAGGTTCTCATGCACGAGGAAGACAGGAAGCACCAAATTATATTATGGCGAGATGAGCAACAATGTATCAAACCATATGCGTTAAATACTGTGACATACGGCACGGCATCCGCATCGTTAATGGCCACCAGATGTTTTGGTTGAACTATCGAAATCGTACTCAGATGAATTTCCAGAAGCTGCCCGTGCAATTGAAAAGGACGTATACGTCGACGACGTAATGACAGGTGCTGCAACATTATCACAGCTAAAAGATTTGAAGCATAGCATAGTGAGAATCATGCAGAGTGGTGGATTCAATTTGAGGAAACTTTCCGCTGATCATAACTCTATCATAAATCAAACCAATCAGATTGATAGTGGTGACATTAAACAGCTATCAGAGCACGAGCAATCCATTAAGTTACTTGGGATAGCATGGCAATCATCAACCGATCGATTCATTTTTCAAGCCAAAATAAATACTCTAAGGAACTACACAAAAAGAAACCTACTGTCTGAAGCAAGCCGCATATTTGACCCGTTAGGATTGATTTCTTCGATAGTAATCCGGGTTAAAATCTTGTTCCATAAACTTTGGCTGTTAAAGCTAGACTGGGATGAAGGGGTGCCAACTGACATAAAAATGGAATGGGTCAAATTAAGAACCGAACTATGTAGCAATTCTAAAATTGAGATTCCGAGGTGGATGGGTACCACCACTACAGTCCGCATTCATGGGTTTTGTGATGCGAGCAAATGGGCCTACGCAGCGGTACTATATGCGATCACAGAATGCTCAGATGGAGTTCATTTACACTTTATTTGTTCTTAAGCCGGTGAGCCTGCCCAGATTAGAACTTATGGGACCAGTACTATTAGGCCGAGTTACCAAACAAGCAGTCAGTATTTTGAATCTCAAAATCCTCACAGAACATTATGGACAGATTCTAAGATCGTCTTAGATTGGCTGTGTGAACAACCACGACGATGGACTACATTCGTAGCCAACCGCACGGCGGAAATAATAAATGAGCACAACAGAAGCATGTGGAGACACGTTCTATCAAAGGAGAATCCAGCGGATTATGCCACTCGTGGCAAATCGTATCATGAAATAGCAAGGGACGAATTTTGGTGGAACGGACCTCAGTAGCTGCGTGAAGACAGAGCAAGATGGCCAAAATAATCGGATAACCCTCATACAACTACAGCATTAGCATTTCACAGTGCTATACAGTGCTATACGTAGCCAGAGCGACATATCAGATATAGTATACGATCTGATCAATAAAATTTCAACCTTTAATAAATTACGGTTTCTTAATAATTGCAGATCATCGAAATCGAGGGCCAAATCCCGAACACTAACAAGATCGGAAATTGAGGCAGCTGACCAAATCCTAGTTCGAAAGGCACAAATACTTCATTTTCCGGAAGAATATGCAGCTCTCCTTAAAAATACCCCGATAGCAAGACAAAGCAAATTACGAACGATAAATCCCTTCCTTGGTGATACTCAAATCATGCGTGTTGGCGGAAGATTGGAGAGTTCAGTTTTTCCGTATCATACTATAAGCATCCCTCTATCATATCAAGCCAGAGCCGACTGTCAACCTTAATTACCAGGCACATACACAACGAAAGTCAGCATCCTGGTACCAACTTGCTGACGAGTCTAGTCCGTCAAAACTACTGGGTACTAAGAGGCAAGGACGTCGCAAACAGGGTATTTCGACAATGTATCAGATGCTCAAAGCAGCGACCGAAGATGACCAAACAACTAATGGGGCAACTACCTCAAGACCGAGTCCAACTAGGCTTTACATTTTTCGCAGTAGGCGTAGATTTCTGCGGTCCTTTCCAAGTACACGCAATTCGAAGACGAGGAGCAGTTCCTAGTAAGGAATATTTATGCATATTCGTTTGCTTCTGCACACACGCAATACACATCGAAGACTGTATGAATTTAACTACAGAATCATTTATCGGAAGTTTAAAACGTTGCGTGAGTCGCCCCGTGGATTATGTAATACGATTTATTGCGACAACGGTACGAATTTCATTGGCGCAAGGAATCATTTACAGACGGTTTACAACTTCCTACATCACCACTCAAATTAAATTGTTAGTCATCTTTCGAAACAAAAAGTAGAGTGGAAATTTATACCACCGGCAGCTCCTCTTCAAGGCGGATTATGGGAGAGTGCTACCAAGACCCATCTTCAACGAGCCATCGGAGAGGCGATACTTACGTTAGAGGAATTCACAACGCTCGTAACGCAAATTGAAGGAATATTGAATTCCAGACCGATCTGTTCATCTAACTCCGATGATGTAGATTATTTGACTCCAGCACACCTGCTAATCGGTAGACATATCCAGCAAGTTCCTGAAATGCCGGAATAAAACCTATCAATTCGTTCACGTTGGGATTTAGTCAAACGAATTCATGAACAATTTTGGAAGCGCTGGACAATCGAATATTTAACATCTCTACAAACACGTTCTAAATGGCAGGACAAACATTCAAACTTAATGATCAATGACGTTATCATTATTCATGACCATAACTTGCCGCCAACGCAGTGGTTGTTAGGAAAGATTATTAAAGTATATCCCGGCAATGATGGTAATGCCCGCGTAGTACAAGTTGAAACTAAAAATGGTTCTATGAAACGATCAGTACAACAAATTTGTCGTCTTCCTAATAGGTTAGGTTGTTGTGGCTGCTTTCGCACACGTAGACCGGCGATGGTCCGTTGTGATACCACTCTTTATACGGCTATAGGTTCGAGTTTTCGTAGAACCATCTGCGCATTGCATAGCTCCATGTCAGCCTATAGTACTGACATGGAAGATGGGTCGGCCCATGGATTCTAAACACGACAGGGGTCCAGATATATGTTCATTTTTACACCACCGATCGCACTGCCCAAACGATCGAAGGTTAAAAACCCATTTGCATCTTGCCTCGAATCGGGATATGAACCCGGTACCTCCGGCTCCAACTGCCGCAGTTTTAACCACTGCGCCACCTGGGTGGTTAACACTAGTAATAGTCACATAAGATTAAACAGCCTACATTAGGGCGAAACCAAATATGCAATTGGATTCCAATTACCAAACATTTGGTCTAATTAGAATCTAATTGAATAATCTCGAATTTATGGTTTCTGGTCATTTTGTCTGTCGAATCATTTTTTCTTATTATATTTTTTGAAGTCAACGAGACCACAACAATAAAGAAAATCATCATTGACCGCGTTTTTTTATTTCACTATCTCATTACTGGAACGACGTTTCGAATTCGCACACACTGCATAGACGTGTTAACACAGAGGTTTCCATCCTGGTCTCGAATGGTGGTTGACCGAGATCTTAAGGAATGATAAAATTCGGTGATTCATTTAAAGAAACCAAATGCTAATTGCGCTCTTTGCGTTCATTGTCAAGTGTTTGTACTCTTTAGACTTTAGCCTACCACCATTCGCGCTACTTCTGTATGCAATTGTGTTTAGCTGTCCTCCTTGCACGAACTGCTTTGTTTCTTCTTGCAATTGTTAACCAGCCGTGAATGTTGAATATTACACTTATAATTTAGGGTTTGCTCAGTTCATACCCACCTGACAAATTTCAAGTGGTCGCAGATGCATCGCTATCTCAAGCACTGCAGTGGATGTGATATGAATAATTCCCACATTAGGTAAATTTTGAGTCGTGCGATAATTTTGAGATCCAGTGTAAATTGATTTGTTGTTTATTGATGTGCTTATTTCTATTTATTAACAGGTCAAAGAAATTGAAAACGATTTGAAAGCTAAGGATCTTCACAATTGTTTAATTAGACGGTACAAAATGAAAGTGGATTGGTGTGAAAAGCTTACTCTTACAGTTTATGAATTTAAACCGAATGAAGATCAATTAAAACTTCAAGAAATATTTTATCAATTTTTCAGGGCACCAATATTTATAACCAAAAAATTCATGTTTTTGAAGAATACCGAACCTCCGTTAATTATGTACTCCTTTGTATTAACCGTTTACCATGGCCAATTTTTATCAAGTTTAACATTGGGAGATATACTATCGTTAGAATTGGCCAACAAAGATCATCGTGTTGAATCGTACAATAGTGTTCTGGATTGTGATATTCAGAGGCATCTCAAAAATCGATTTAATTTGTTTAACAAACATGAAAAACTCGCAACATATGACGCTACCGAATTTACAGATGTGAGAGTACTCAAATATTTTTTATACAAGTATCGAGATTGTTTTACTACCGTTGAGCTATCACCAAATTACATATTAACCGAAGACAATTATGACTTAATTGTCTACGAATACAGCAGTTTAAGATTTAATGATTACAAACCATGTAATATTCGATACGACATAATGTCGCCTGAGAATATAACTGTTTGTTCTGTAACTGTGGTACGTCAGGTGGAAGGAACCACAATTGAGTCGGATTCTATAATAACGAGGGAAATTCGATCGGTTAGCGATATCAATTTGGATTTAGCTCGCAGGGGACTTTTCGAGCCTTATTTTCCATCAAATTTCATCGAAATCTCGATTCGAGCGAACTGTGAGTCTGTTCGTTTGACTGATTTGATTCATTTAATTTTAGGACACTATAATGTATCTGGGAGTTCAATCATTCAGTTGAGATCATACAATAAGCGGATCAATAATTACATTCTGAATAGTTTTCTTGGAAGAGAATACGAATTCGATATTAGTTTTATAAATATTATCTTTCATTTCAACCGTTTAGTAAAATGGTTAAGTAAATGTTCAAGAATAACTGACGTCAGCTTTACTGACTGCGTTTTTCTGTTAAGCAATAAAAGTTCCAGAATGTTAAAAACTCTGATTAATCAAAGGAAAATTTGTGACTGTGGTCGTCCCAATCTAACCTTTCGAAACATGAACTTCGATATATCAATCTGCTCAACCTTTTTACACATATGTCGTAGGAAAATTGTTTACGATGGTTGCTGTCTAACGCCATCGACATCTGAGATAATACCACCGACATCTTTAAAACGTGTTGTGTTTGAAAACATGAACATTGATTTGAAAGTTTTAGTTCCATTACTGCCCCATCTTTCAGTTGATTTTGATAACTGCCAAATTCAATCAAATCATGATCCTAAATTGCAAGTTGATTCAATGGCTAAATCATCTCGAGATAATGAGGCCAGATTTAGAAACATGGATATTGACGCAGAACTATTATTACAAATGTCAGAATATATAAGGGATATGAATCTGAAACGTTGTCGTATTCTTTCAAATGAAATGGTTAATCTTCCCTCCAATTATCCAACCAACTTCAACGCTAGAATTGAGTTGGATAATATAGAAATTGAATTGAAAACGGCCGAGAAAGTGTTTAATAGATTTCACAACGTCAGATTTTATGGATCTCGCTTTGTGTGTACAGAACTTTTAACACCGAAAACGCCTGTGAAATTCAATTCGAGCATCGACTTTCATCAAATATCAATTACTCCCGAATTTATAAAAGATTTGACATATTTAGATCTTCGCAATACGATATCCTTTAAATACTGTTGGATTACGAATCAAAATCTTTTAGAAATTTGGGCAGCTGCACCTCGGTGTAAACGTATATCTATCCCTTTCGGACATCGGCTCGATTATAATTTTTATTTTGAGCTTCTAGCCAAACTATATGAAAATCGAGTAGATGCGATGCTTCTCGATTTAAAGGATGGAGTTCCTATTCCTTTAATCGGTTTCTTTGATTTAGGTTGGTACGAAGAAGATTTTGAAGGCAGACACATTGACTGGCGCAATTTAAAAATTAGGAGTGTTTATGTCAATGACTGCACAATAAAATTAGAGTTTTTGGAAAACGGCATGGTTCTAAATTTATCTGATGAACGGTACAAATTGCTAAATGACTCGGATATATGTGAGGTCAATTATTATTGACCATTTAGTTTTAGTTAAAATTAAATAATAATTTGTAATATTTATAAACATGTAATAAAATGTAACAAAAATATAAACTTTGGTTTTATTTAATTTTACTTACTCATCAACTCTGGGTCCTAGTGGTTTCGGTGGCTTCACAAACCTCATTAAAATTGGCTTATGCGTGCAAACGCCTTCTGCAAAATGGTAAATCGAGTTAAAAGGCTTTCGAACAAAACATAAGACCATGAATCGTGTAAGCTTATGTAATTTGAATAGAATTCGAGTGTGAGTTGTAAATCCGAGTTGCTGATTGTATCTGGTTTACTAGGCCGGTTTCGGATCTGATGCTGACGTCATTGAATGATTGCGTGATCGAAAAGACCAAATCCATCTCATCACGCATATGCTACTAGACTTGATGTTTGCACTGTGCGGTTTGTATAATGTACGATGAATATATGATGCGACAGTTCTAGCGAGTTACAAGAACTTAACTCGAAAGATGGATTTTTATTGTTTTTGATTGATTGAGGCGTTATGATATAATTTTGTATTTGTGAATTATTTCAGTTACTTTAAACGCCACAACCCATAAAATACCATCACAGTATCCACAGCTAGTCGAAGTAAGCGACGAAATCTGGTTGGATCGCTGGGCTGATGTCTCGCATCCGTAAAAAAACAAGAAATGTTAAAAATGTCAACAAACGAAAAAAAATCGGATACCGGCAAAACAACAATGACCCTGATACAAGATTCAGGTTCAGCACGTGAAACGTGCGGTCACATCAAAAACCTAACGCGTTTGACGGCCTTTTCACATGTATGAATGAGTATCGGCTGCAACTCGTAGCACCCAAGAAACTAGATGGCCTTAAAGTGGAGATCATGTGTTCAAAGGATATACGTTGCTTCACTGCGAAGATGACCTCGGAAATCTTGGAGTTGGATTTCTCATTGGGCCACAAGTAAAAAGGGCTCTGTGAGACTTCCAAGCAGTCGATAATCGAATATGTAAGATTCATCTGGTGTAAGCCAACACTAAGATAAAGACCAATTTTACGCAGTAATTTGGATAAACTGATGGACTCTATACATGAGTACAATGTCATATTGGAGATTGGTGACTTTAATGTTAGGGCTGTACATTTCAGTGGCTAGTACATTCTTTCCCCATAAAAACATCAATTTGGAATCATGGACACATCCACGTAAAACCTGCCGAAGCCAAATTAACCATGTGTTGATCCAAGACGTAAGATCTTATCGGTCGGCAACAAAATTCGTAGGTAATAATGATTATCTGGTCACTGCAAAGCTACGATGGAAATTTTCGTATAAGTCAGGGAATGTACAACGCGAATCTTCTGTGAAGGTCTGGTAAATAAAGAAACGCAACGAAAATATCAAGATTTTGTCAGTAAAAGCATTTTGCGATCTTATGACCAATCTGATGAAAACTGTGTCTAGGAAGTATTGCCAACCTCGGTTGTCGATGCTGCCCAGCACATACTCGGTATAGTGAAAACAACGCCCAAACATAATTGCTTTGATGAGGCAGATCTTCTAAGGAGGACAGCTAAACACGTTTGTTGGACAGAAGAACGGTGAATGGCCTTAAGAGTACAACAATTCAGCAATGAGCGCTATTCGCGTGGATTCTTTAAATGATTCGCCGAATTGAAACTTAGTCTTAAGTTATCGGTGATACCTTAAGATCTCGGTGAACTGCCATTCGGGACCACGATGGAAACCTCTGTATAAACGCCGACGCTATACTCGATACATGGCGAGAACATTTTCTGCCTTACTTAATGTTCCACATGTATCACAAGCTCTTGATATTTAAAAGGCTAACATTGTGGAACTGTCTTTTAGAACTTGTTCGATTTATATGGCCAAATGAAGTTATGCCTGATGAATGGAAAGTGACCGTGAAATTCAAGAATTGTGACTGCTTGAAAGGCGTGAATTGTTGCGGTATAGCTCTTCTTTGTCCGGCTTCAAAGTAACTGTCATTATCCTCTAACGAACGAAATAATCGGTGACTATCAATGAGAATTCCGTTCAAATCATTTAAGTCACTGATCAAGTTTTTTCGCTGATTCTTTTACAAGTATTACGAAACATCTCGCGTTGAACAGCAGGAATTCCTAGATTTCAAGTGAGTCTATGACTCGAT
Source organism: Tipula lateralis (assembly GCA_963932295.1). Classification (NCBI taxonomy): domain Eukaryota; kingdom Metazoa; phylum Arthropoda; class Insecta; order Diptera; family Tipulidae; genus Tipula; species Tipula lateralis. The sequence continues at coordinate 145,544,900 of OZ010736.1, forward strand.
CAATCGAGAGAGAAGAGTCACAATGCCGTGTCAAAGTTGAGAACAGGCTGATCCTGATCTCGTGATTGAAAATACACAATATGTGTCATCAACGTCGCGTTTTGGGCCATATATCACACGCATGATTCTTCTCGCAAATGTTAGAAGTATAGTTGATTAAGTATCGTTTTCATCCCGTTGTCATTTAATCCAATCACACAGATATCATCTGCATCTGCAAAAAGTTGATTGGATTGTCGGAATAAGATATTGTCTTAAGGCGCTTCACTTTTACGAAGGATGTATTCCAACATCAGATTAAAAAGTATCGGGGACAGCGCATCGAACACCAGACGTTGCAAATGTTCTCGATAGTCTGTTCTCAACTTTGACACAGCATTGTGACTACGTTATAATCATTTTACACAGATGTACGTGTTTGTTTGGTATTCCCAAATATTCAAGCGCGTACTATAGCATCTTTCGATTGATCGAGTCATAGGCTCACTTGAAATCTAGGAACACCTGTTGTATATCGCGAGACGTTTCGTAATACTTGGAAAGAATCATCCGTAGCGTGAAAACTTGATCAGTCACTGACCGATTTGGACGGAATCATGCTTGGGAGTCACCGATAATTTCCTCCGCCAGTGGGGTAGTTCTTCCCAAGATAATGTATGGCAGTAACTAGATAATGATCACTGGCTACGAATTTTGTTGACGATCGATAAGATCTCACATTTTGGACAGCCCGAGCTCGCCCTTTACAAATTAACACATGGCCAATTTAGCGTCGGATTTGTCCATTTTTCCAAATGGATATTTTTATAAGGAAAGAATGCACTTGCCACTTTGAGATCATGAGCATTCGATCACATTTTCGTGGCAGAAGTACTGGCATATATTATTACATGATAACGTATTACACGATGAGTCGACCTGATTTCTGCAAGCACTAGCAATAAAGTCACCAATCACCAATTTGACATCGTGCTCAGATATAGAGCCAATCTGATGAGCTCTAGACTATTGAAAAATGAGTCTTTATCTTGTAATTGGCTGACATCAAGCGAAATTCACACATTCGATTACCTGTGGCCCAATGAGAAATCCAATTCCAAATACAATATTTTCGAGGTCATCTTCACTGTGTAGCAACGTATAGCCTTGGGACACATGGTCTACACTTTTAGGCCATTGACTTTCTTGGAGCGCTACGAGTTTCAGCCGATACTGGTTCATACATATTATCAGGCCGTCAAACGCGCCATTTTTTCTAAGTGACTGCACGTACCACGTGCCGATCCTCAATCTTGTGTCGATGTACTTAAGCGTTGTTGATATATTTGACGTTTGTGGTTTTTTATGGATGCAGATCGTCAGCCCAACGATCCAACCAGATTTAGTCGCCTCTTACGATAAGCTCTGGAAGCTGTGGTGGTACTCTATGGGTACCATGTTTCGTTCGAAATATTTACGAAACATGGATGCCCCCACCCACAGGGCGAAATAAATTTAATTTATATTGGTTCTTGGATGGGATGTTTTCTCGATAAGCCATTAAATGAAAAGGAGAAGGTCCTTCCTTCTTGATCACCAGACCATAACGCTATGTAGTTATGCAAATACCTTCCTTATGTACATTTCAATATGCATTAACAAATTAAAAAGGATTTCCGGATGATTATCAATAAAACCAATAATGAGCTTTTGATATATAAAATCAATACTATTCTCTATATATAAAGCTCTAACCCCCTCTATTACAATGAAACTGTATAAATATTATTAATCGTTCTTATAAAAATGTTTGTTGTTAAAAATAATAAATTAATTACAAAATCATTTTTAAGTATATTTCAAATAATAAGCTTTTCACCAATTATCATCACCACCACCGTCTCACCGATGTCGTCATATAAAAAGCTCGTTGTCTGGAAATTTGCCGAAATTTTATTGTTCATCGCAAATATATTTCTACTGTTGTGCTATAATGCCATTGTTATACTCTACAGTGAACAAATTTTCACTAATTTTAATCGTTTGGGCAAATTAATTGATTTAATTAAATTTTTTCTATTCGACGTCACCAATCTCGTGATAGTGCTGCAGACAAGGATTCATCGCAACAATATCCAAGAGATCGATAGTTCATTCAAAATTATCAATCGATCGTTGATGAAGGACGGTGATGTGCAGACGCATATATGTTGCAATCAGCTGGTTTACGTTGGCCTGTTTCTAATCTACGAAGGCCACTCCGCGTTTCTTAATTTGGACAACGGGTACGGATTAATTTACTATTTTATAATCATAACGTTGGTTGTTAATTCGCGTCTACGTCACTTTCAAAATAATTTATACGTGTCCCAAGTGCACGAATCGCTTAAACACCTAAATCGAGAAATGGCCGCAATTCGGAATGAAAATAATATAAAAGCGATTTGGGTTGTGTACGACCATTTGTACGAGGTGGCTGAATTGATTAATGTGACATTCGGTTGGTCGAATCTATTGAATTTTAGTGACATGTTTTTTCATCTCATTCTCGACTTCTACTGGATGTATTGGAAAATCGTAACGGGTAGTGAACATTTTATAGTGCGCTCGATTCATAGCCATGTGATTGATTATTTGTTTGACATTTATTTGATAAGCTATCCCGCTCTGATTAATTTGTGGACTAATGATGGATGTCTGATCGAAGTGAAAAAATTCGTGTCGAATTTGCAACGATTGGAGTGGGACTGTTGTGCAATGAATCGAGAAAAGATGCGGAGTTATTCGATGGCTGTACGTCATCTAAGGTTTGATTTCAGTTCGATGGGGGTTTTCCCGTTGCGATTAATCATGATTAAATCGGTAAGTTATTGTAATAAATTATTAAAACTATTGTTAATGATTCACCCGAGGATTTTCTTCCGCAATTAGTCATGGTCTCGTTAAACTTAATCAAAAAAAATTTAGTTTGGAATTCAGTGATTCGCAAACCAAACTCTGCGGAACGTTCGGGTCTACATGCAGTCAACTATCTGATTCTAAAGATGTCCAGGGATTTTTTTATATTTTTGTACACATCTAGAATATAATGTATGAATCGCGGTTGCGCCATAGAACCATCATTGTTATAGTGAGTGACCTCTGATTACCCCACAGAACAATTTCCAAACGAACGTACTCGCGGTTGCAATAATTCTGATCTCGTGACTCAAAAATCTCGTTCATTCATACATCATACGCATGGTTCTCGACCGATAGAAGCGATCTTCTTTACTGATCCAGCAAGGTTCAAATATTAAAGTTATGAATGGCAACGACTTTGAGTAAAGCTCAGCTTAACCTTTGCTTATACTATTACCATCTCATCACTGCTTCAAATTCATTGCGTCTGACTCTCTAAGCCCAGAAATCAGATATTTGAATTTATTACCAACGGAAGCTGAATACTATTTCTGAGGAACCAATATGAAAACACTTGAATTGATTATCGAGAGCAGATGTTGTCGTCAGGTATTCCACTTTTACGAATTATGCATTATATCATTATTCTTTCCAGTCCATGTTAAGATTATGTGGGCTTACAATTAACTAAAAGGCGATGACCTGATACTCAAGCAGCCTCACACTACAAGCTCTTAGGAGGCTACTTGCCAAACTCGAGTAAAAAATCACTGCTTAGGAAACACCTTCTGTGCTTTTATAGACATTGAAAATATTTCTGGCAATACCTCCTATGATTCGATAGGATGCAGCACACCAATAGAAGAGGAAGTGGGTTCGCTTTATGTTGAAACTGAGAACTATTAAGTTAGGTAGTGAAGTGATGACCATTAAAGCCGTAATGTCAAAACCGTAATGTTAGAAGAAAAGTTGACACATTTTTTTGAAAAAATGATGCAAGATGCCAAATAATATGGAAATAGTATAGCCAGAAAAAACTTTAGGTTAGTTTAGGTTGAGTGGCTGCTACCGCACACTTAGACCGGCGACGGTCCTTTGTGATACCTTATGAGAACAAGTTTGAGCTACTTATGTAGTGTTATAAGTCTCACACCTTACAAGTTTTAGAGATCAGAAAGAACTGCCTTTACCAAAACATTGCCATATTAAGAACTAACCCAAATAATTATGTCTTTTGTGTGCCAAAGCCGGGCACGAAACTAGGAGGTGGACTACCGTCTCTTCTTCTTTCTCGTCCATACAGCTGCTGCAAAAGTCATTTGCTTCTAGTCCTCGCCTCCTCGCATGTTCTCCAAGAAGGCAGTGTCCTGTGAGTATCCCCACGATCGTGGTTAGATCTCTTCGTAACGAGATCAGTGTCTCTGAGCGTTTCAGGTCGAGCTTTGACCAGACTTGTCTTGTCCCTTGTTTAGCACAGTCTTGCGTGCCTTAATGGGCCTCGCAAACTTGGTCCTTACCGGTAGCAGTTGGAGAGTGGTAACATGCCTCGATAGATTGTCTTTGCTGCAGTTCCCCATAACGTCCGAGTGGCCGGAGACCCTGACTATCTGAATATTGAAATGCTCACTCATCTCATTCAGAGACAAGAGGCAACCCAACGCCACTCTAGACGTTAGAGAAACAGAGTACAGCTACATGATTGCCACCTGACTGTCCAAATAAATTGAGATATCAATCGAGGATACCACAGTATGTCTTAATCAATTCCGGACCTCCTCAATCGATATCACCTGTGCCTGGTACACGCTGCAGTGCTCACGGAGACGAACTGATGTATTTACTTTCAATTTATCACAGAAGGCTTCATCTCCTACTTTTTTATGTAGCTTGGAGACATCATTCCCAGGTAGTTCGGAATATTTTCTCGAAACATAAAGTCGGTGTAACGTAGTCTAGATTCGCCAGTTCCTTCCTTAGCTATCTAATTATCGGCGAGTGTCTTGTTTGAAGACATTTCCACTGAGATATGGGCAGAATTGCTGCCATCTGCTTACCATAAATATCGACGGGGAGAAAGTGAAACATGACTCCCAAAGCTCGTGTTGGTGTTGTCCTCAGTGTCTCGCTTATAAGCATGCAACCGTTCCTTACACCTTCTCGATCTCCATTTTGTACGTTACTTTATCAAGAACCGGCCACCACTGGGAGAGTAATCTTCGAGTTGTTCTGAATCTTCGCTGGAATAATTCGGTCAAGACCAGCCGATTTATAAGGTTTGAACCGTTCAAGTGCCCATAGGATCCGTTTTTTGGTTACGATATCCTCTATGCGCAATGAGTGTGCTTCTCGATGAGTACTAGTCCCTTTCGAGTCGACGAAGCTTCCTGGAAAGTGGATTTCGATGAGAAATATTAAAGATTTCTCACTAGAAGCAGTACAGGATCCATCCGGTTTAATTAAATAAATAGAACTGGTAGGATTAGTAGACAGTAACTTCCTAAGACGAGAGGTATCGGAGACATCTTCCATTTTATCGCAGAAGAGTCTCTTGATCTCCTTCGTTCCTTCCTCAATTTATTTTGTATACTTTGAGGTCCTCCATATAGAAGTCCCAGTCTTGAGCCTCTCTCGTACTTTTGGCTATATTTAAGGCTATCCTACACGCCTTCCGGTAGGTCCACAGTTCATTGGACGACCATACCGGTTTGAGCTTACCTCTAGGCATAACTAATGGGCCAAGCAGAGTTGAGAACCGATTGCAGGCACTAGTGATTGTGTCCACTATGCAATTCAGTTCCTACATTGGTGGCTCAGAGACCCCCGGCGTTAATAGTCCTTTAAGCGTTTTAGTACTTCCTACAGTTTGTCCTTCTAGGGTTCCTTAAAACTTTTCGGGTGACAGGGGAAACGTTAAAGCTAAAGGTTATATAACGATGTTCAGAGAAGGAGCACTCCTCTGCCACTCTCAGTTCTCTGACTATAGGATATATGTCTTCTGAGGCGAAGGTAACGTCTAAAACCTCCTGCCGGTTTTTAGTAATAAATGTGGGTTATTGCCCAATATTACACACCCAAAGATTATTATTTAATAGGTAATAAAAAAATAACTCACCCCTTTTGTTCATATCAGTGCTACCCCAGATTGTGTGATGCGCATTCGCATCACATCGAAGGAGCACACATTTTTTTTTCCTTTCCGCTTCGAGAACCAGGTCCTCCAGGTTATCCGGTGGAACCTGTTTGTTTCAGTCCATATAGGCTGAGGCCAGCCAGATTAGACTGCCGCCAACCACTAAGGTGACCGCAGTTATGTGACCATTGCTGTATCGAGAAAGTAGAAACATATTTAAATTATTTAAGAGGCTAAATATAAATACAAATAAGACAGTTGTAACTTTTATAAGGGTGAAGAAGCGAACCAAAGGAATTCAAACATCTAGGTGGAACTTAGATAACAATTAATTGGAAGCAACAAACACTTAAGATTCCATAATAAGAGTCACAAATACACTTTGGGCCTGTCAGACTCTACGGAGGAACCTAACATAAACCACTTCGGTATTACGGATGCCTTGAGATCTTTTCCAATAGCCGCAATGGACGCTCTAGTAAGACTGACTCCTTGGAACCTACAAATCAAAAAAAGGCGGTAACTGCAACCTTAAGAACGCAGGAAGACAATAACCTAAAACCAGAAAATACGGTCTGCCACTTGGAAATTCTAAGAGATTTTTAGACAAGTCAGTCAATAATTATCTCATCTGAATGTATGCTAGAAAATCAGAACTTCGATAAGCAAAATGGAACAGAAATATTGGAGTATGTTGATGGTATGGGGCACAGATGGCTCAAAACAGAAGAGAAATTGGGATTAGAGTTTATGGGAATATGCACTCCTATGCGCTCTGTGGGCTCGTCTCAATACAACAGTGAAACACAAATTAAGAGTAACATTCATATGGCCACAAGGTCACTCTGGAGTCGACGCCCATAAGGCAGCTGATCTAGTTGCTCTTGAAAGTCCCACAGCCTTCTTTGGACCAAAAACCGTCTGTAGAGGTACTAAATAACACCTTACAGCTGCGGTTACAAGCTGGGCCGATCTAGAAGAACCTTTTACTAACTATAGAAAAAGAATTTCTGCAAGCAAAAATATTTATTTTACCCTCATCAAATCGAGTCACAGAACTCCACGTACATGTCAAACCAGAAGTTCTTGACACAATTTGACGAGTTAAGATTTTACCCGTCTTTTTCCTAGGCAAAACTTCTTCATATTTTGTCATAAGGCTGTCAAGTATGCTACGTGGTGTTAGTATTCCACTTAAATTGCTCACCAACCACAAGCTTTGATTACTTATTGGTGTAATAAATAAATAGTCTTAACTACACTGATTTGAAACCAGATTAATTTTTTATAATATAATTTCAGGCGGTCGCATCCATAACCACCAACATACTGATATTCATGCAATTCCTACCCATCTACAAACAATAAATGATGGTTGTCGGTCTAATTAGTCAAACGATTTATTACCGCGTTAATCATCCACGGTAATAATTGAGAAGCACCCACCCCCATCGCACAACGATAAACCATTGAATATAATTTCATCGCATAGGCAGACGCAGGCAGTATCGGAGGCCCGACGTCGCGATGATAACAAAATTAAATTATAATTTTAAATTAAAAATAATTTTAATATTTTTACAAATTACCGGGATAAATTTAATTGTGGTCGACGATAAACGAAATCCAAAAATCAATGGATACCTCGTGGCGTGGAATAAAATTTTAATCATGTTCACAATCACATTAATTGTTGTCGTCTACATGAAGCGGGAGCACATATTTTATGCCGAACATGCCGTTGGCCAATTCACGGATATGATACAATTTTTGGGGCCGGCCATATCGATGCTTGTCCTACTAATTGAATTGCACTTCAAACGATGTGCTCATGTTACGATACGGAATAATTTAAATCGGATTTTCGACATGATTTCGTTGGATTTGTTCGATTCAATTATAAAACGTTTGTTCGTCAAGTGGATGATTTTGTTTGTGTTAACATCGGGTGTGGAAATATTTATTATGGTGAATATATATTGGCGGAACAAAAATGGTCATTACACTGGTATACGACAATTGTACCACTGGTAATAATTCGACTTGGTCTACTCTACTACGTTGTCTATGTCGATTTTTTATCCGGTGCCCTACGAACCATCAACGACATGTTGACGGACAACCAATCACAAATTTATATAGTCGGCTTAAGTCAACAACTGAAATGTGTACGCACATCGGCCAATATATTATGGAAATCGGTTTGGCTACTTAATTCGACATACGGGTGGTTTCAACTCATCTTCATGATTCAACTACTGTTTACGCTAACATGCGACTTATATTGGGTGATTGGAGCGGTCGTCACTGAACCACATCCATATTTTCTGAGTTCGGTGCTGTGCAATGTATCGCCGATTATGTCGGTGGTAATTTTATTCAATTCTGCGGAAAATTTAAAACGAGAGGTAAAGTATTATAGCATACATACATATATAACATAACATTTTATGACGCTTACATAAAAACTCTTTATATTTGTGTTGAGTATACATAATGAACTATAACACTTTTAACGGGGCATCACAATATTGTACCCGATTATATTTGCTCCATCCTGTATTCTGGATTACCACCATCACGCCCTAGTCATGTTTACACGGTAACAAATGTTTGAAATTTGTTACTCTACCGGCCCACGGTCTAGGAGTTTGGCATGACACCTTTCAGCTGCACTCAGCCCTCATTTGAAGTTGCTTGATTCTTTCAACTAAAAGAAAGATCATTCATTTAGACTGTTTTAGATCTGGAACATTCTCCCAATTTGTGGTTCAGTTTGAAACCATTCAGTGTTCCACCACTGCTCTATACTATGTCTTGTTTTAACTCCGCAGAACGGTTTTGGTTCAGTAAATTGTTGAGCCACATAACTACGAGCTAAGCTTTACCTGAGGCTGTTAAGGATATTTAGATATCCAATAAAATAAAAATCCTTACATTATTTAGGCCTTTGTTAGACCGGTCTTAAGGAGGCATAAGCAACCAGTTGATCATTTTTATGTTTTGATTCCGTAATATTGGCAGGAGATGTTCTGATAAGCACAAGTTAAGTCCTCCTAGTGAATGGTACTATCACTATTTGCCACACTGTCCTCATTAACCACTCTGTGTAGATGGCTTTTTCATTACATTTGATAAGATATCGTCGAACTTACCTCTAATGTTTTTAACCAGGTTAAACTTATATCCTTGGACATCAAATCAGTGGTTTCTCAGTCTAGAAAGAAGCTCATTGATCATCAGATACAAATTAGAGGGAACAAAACGCCCCCTTCAGGAGATCCCTTTCCAACCCAAATGGTAATCGTCTCATCTTTCAAATTAGTTGCAATATTCCTACACATGAGTATGGACTGCATCAATGATGCCATAGTACGTGTCACCCTTTTCTCATCTGCTAATCTATTAATGGAGTCGTAAGAGGTGTTGTTGAAACCCCCCTCAATCTCAATAAAGGCACAGAGAGAAATTTTCTTTTTGTTCGATGGAAGCCGACACGATGGATTTTGCAGTATGAATTAAGTCTTACTTCACTACATCCCCAGTTACACGGTGTTAAAGGAACCGTTTTGATCAACTAATTGGCCCGGCAAGTACATTTTCCATTTTTGAGGAAGCCCCGGGCACATTACTTGAATGACTGCATTTCCAGTAAAGATTGCATGTTTAGTTGCATTTTTCTTCTCAATGTTTTTGTAAGTAATATCTTCGGTTTAACCAGATACTTGATACCTAATTTTTGACCACAAGAACGGAGACAGAACCCGACTCTGGGAACTCTGGAAATGTATGGGATTTGCTTAAAGTTCATTGTCTAAATTACCTATCAACCGCTCTAAGCATTTAAGAAGAATGAAGACAGGATAATAGGTCATAAACATTTTGCCTGGTGTTTTGCTATGCTTCCCATTCTTGAAAACTTTTCTGAATCTTTTCTGAATTTTTCTCCGTGATCTTGGAATGTATCCCAGGGCCAAACTGGCTCTAAAGATATGTTCAAGGTGGTCGAGGATAATTTTCAGTCCTTCCTGTAGGAGACCCGAAACCGATGCTCCATCGGATTCTGTCTTCTGTCACCACCTTCGCCACCAAACTCCCCAGAGGGAGTTGATTTCCATCATACTACATTGTAGATTCTCATGTGCAGGCGTCGGAGTTTCATGTTCATGGTAGTTTGTTATTTTCTTCAACTCATGTAGTTCACATCATGTTATATACATTCACTTTTTGGCGTTATATTCCCATTATCATGGTGTTTGTCAGCTGCCTTAAACGATCAGCACACTTCTGGGTTGTAGTGAAAATTTTCTTACCGTTCATACCATTGATCCACAATTTCTTGTATGGCGCCTTCGCTAGAAGTCCCGCTGAGTACTGCTACTCTCTGTTTAGCCATTACCGTAGTTAAAGGAATGCTAGATATAATTAGGATCACTTCTTTTGACATGGTCCTAGAAGCACTACCTAGGTGCATACCCAGAGTACAATAGTACGCGCCCTAGCTGATCACATGATTATGAGGTGTCCAATTCTCGAATCCATACGGGAGCTCCATATATACAATATGATTGATGTGACTACTGAAAAGATCAATTTTCTCTTAATTGCACTCGGTCCACCGGTGCTAGCTATTAATCGAACAAAGCCACCTGTCGTTCTATTCGCATTCACCCCTGTTTGTATAATATGCTCTTGAAACTTTCGTCGGTCTATATGAACCAGCCACATCCCCAGGTACCTAATTTTTGTTAAATTATATTGACAAAAGCATTCTGCTATCCGCTATTGCAACTGCCACGATTTTTTCCGACTCTAACTGTAACCGATGAGTGCAGAGCCAGTTGGAGATCATTTCATCCGCGGTTTCAACTCGCTCTTCAAAATATTGTTCATATCTCGCCCATAAAATAGTCCTCAGGCCAGACAATTCTAAGTACATCCTCCCTCATCTTGCGATTATGGTCGAATTCAGTCTTTGCTATGTGTCTCATTTCGCAGTACATATAACAACGACAATCGTCGGAGCATATTTGAAGTCGGCAAGAAACCCATTTAATTCTAATGCTTTTTCTCTAGACTATCTGTCTTGTCCATTCCTTGGATAGTTTTACAATGGTTTTCTTCGTGTAAGAGTAGCCCATAAATAGCTTGTGAATATTCTCCTTGTCAACAGCTGCCTGGACTGCTTGTTTTATCAGAGTTACTAGTTCATTCCGCTAGATTCTTAATGGGGATTACTACACTGTCAACCTTTCCCATGATCGCCTCTGTAACAGTCTCTTCTTTGTTCTTTCCCATGATCATATCATTTGACTTCGTTTTTCTCATATTTCTTCGTTATCTCCTCTTCCACCTCTTTAATATCGATACTTGATTTTACATTTCTTAGCATACTACTGCTCCTCCTCCTCGTTCATGTCGTTTCTGTTTCTACTTCTTCCGTTATGCCTATATTACCCTCAGTTATCAGTATTGTGGTTTTAACCGCTTTTCTCCTCGTCTTAGGTCTTTGTGGACTTGCAATCTCCTGCACAGCAGATGTCAACAAAACAGCACTTTAATATTTGCCTTAGTTTTGGCATTAAATGAGATATGGGACAACGCTAATATCTTTCACACCTCGAGCGGAGTTTCTCATTTTTCGATCCACTATTCCTCCAATATGGTGTTGTGACTGTTAATTCACGTATGAAACATGAACAGTTTTTTCATTAAGTATCCATTGTTTCCGTTTGGGGATCGCTTGAAAGAGATGAATGTAGTACTATCTTCTCGAATTACTCAAGATTTTCTAATAAAAATATCGTTTCGAGTGATTCTTATACATATGTCTGTGTTTTGATATTAACAAGTTTTGTTAGAAACTTCACACCGGTTATTGTAGTAGTATCTTCAATCTGAAGATACTGGAATCCATAATTCCACCTTTATACCAAATAATATTGAATTTTATTACAGGGCATCCAGCTCGTCCCCCACCTAATGAAACTGCACAAAAGTAAATTCAACGAAAAATTAAACACTTATGTACTCCGCTTCGCCTATCAAATGACACTATCCGCATACCATTGCGACGTTTATGGCTTCTTTATACTCGACTACATTTGTCTCCGGAATTTGATTGCCGCCATATGCACCTACATATCAATATTTCGATCACTCTCACCAAACTAGATGCAATAATTAATATAAATTGAAATATAATTAATTAAATTAATAATATATATTATTTTTAAATTTTGATAATACAAAAACGTTAAATTTATTTTTATGTATAATATTTATTTCATAATATTATAATCGCGATTATAAATTATCACAATTTTTTTTTTATTTATTTATTTATTTATTATATGTTTGTTTTTATTAATAATTTATATTAGCATTTTTACTTTCATTATAATTATATGTAAAATTTATAAACTAAAAAATAATAATAAATTATATATGGATAAGGTTATATGTTATGTATATTTTTATTGTAAAATCATTCAAAAGAAAAATTATATATTTTTAAATTTTTAATTTAATTAAATACAAATTTTATTTTTTTATATATAAAATAACAAACTCACTTATTTCGATATATTTTATATTTGCAATAATATTTATATTTACGTTATTATATTGTTACGATTTCGCCGAGTGGTTATTCAAATAATTTATCCGGTTCGATCACTGGATTGTGAATATTAAACTCGCAAAGATTAATTTTTACAATAAATTTATTTTCCAATAAATTCCACAAATATTTCACAATAATTTTCACAACACTAATTTTACACAATAATTATCACTACAATTACTTTAACACTTCACTTTCACTTTTTATCACTTCCCGTTATTAACACTTCGTAATTCAAAATTGAACTGTTTCATAACTCAAATGTCTACACCTATTTATACGACGTAAATACTTGTAGAACATTCCATTATTTTGCTTCTCTACATTTCGCGAATGTTCTTTTCGTCATATTTGGATCGCTCCGCCTATTTCATTATTAATTTTTATTTTGTTCGCATGTATATTGTTACGATTTCGCCGAGTGGTTATTCTAATAATTTATCCGGTTCGATCACTGGATTGTGAATATTTAACTCGCAAAGATTAAATTTCAATTAAATTTATTTCCCACAAATATTACACAAATATTTCACAAATAATTCACTAATATTTATTTTCACTATTATTTTACACAATATTTATCACTACTATTATTTAACACTTCACTTTTTATCACTTCCCGATATTAACACTTCGAAATTCAAAATTGAACTGTTTTGTAACTCAAATGTCTACACGTATTTATACGACACAAATACTTGTAGAATATTCTATTATTTTTTTCTCTACACTTCGCGAATGTTCTTCTCGTATTTTGTTTGCTCCGCCTATTTCATTATTTCTTTTTATTTTGTTCGTTTATGTAAACATTTGGTTACAGGGTAATCCCTACTATTATAATTTTCTTTTTAATTATCACAGGTGACATCTGTGATTCGTGACACTACCCTCCGCCCAAACCTGTTCGTCCCGAACAGGATCTAGACCTCTTCCTCTATAGAACGCCAGTCGTTCCAGGTGTACAACCTTGGGTTTTCCTCGTACTCCTCTTTGGATCCTATAGATCACATCATTTATTCTTGTTATGACCTTGTACGGTCCCTCCCATCCATGTTGTAATTTCTGCGATAACCCTTTCTTTCGTTGTGGGTTGTGAAGCCATACCAATTGACCCTCGTCAAATCCTTTATTGTTCGCTCGTACATCATACCGAGCCTTTGTTTTATCACTTGACAATTTGATTTTCTCTCTGACAAATCCGTGTATGTTGTTGATCTCCTCTTTCAAGTTGTCCACATATGCTTGTCCACATTTGGCTGATGATGGAACCGCTCCGAATTTGAGATCGCCTGGTAGTCTTAAATTGTTGCCAAAAAGTATTGTCGCTGGTGTTACTCCTGTTGTGTTATGCACCGCCGATCGATAAGCCATTAAGAACAATGGAATACCTTGATCCCAATTCCGCTGGTTTTTATCCACTGTTTTGGCTATAAACTCCTCCAATGTGGCATTGAAACGCTCCACCATGCCATCAGATTGTGGGTGGAAAGGTGTTGTTCGCGTTTTATTAATTCCCAGTAACTGGCACATCTCCTGGAAGACAACCGATTCAAAATTCCGCCCTTGGTCGGAATGCAGTTCCATTGGTACCCCAAAACGGCTTATCCAATTGTATACCACTGCATTGGCGATTGTGGTTGTTTCCTGATTTGGAATCGGGTATACCTCTGGCCACTTACTGAAGTAGTCCATTACTACCAAAACATATTTGTTGCCACTATCGCTGGTTGGAAATGGTCCTGCAACATCTATGGCAATCCTCTCAAATGGTGCTCCCACATTATATTGTTGCATCGCTCCACGGCTCTTCTTTGCCGGTCCTTTCACGGCCATACATTGGTCACACTTTTGACACCATTCAGCCACTGCCTGTCTACATCCTGCCCAGTAGAATCTTTCACGTACCTTAGCTAACGTTTTGTTGATTCCTAGGTGACCTCCGCTTGTTCCTCCGTGGTATTCCTCCAATATTTCCGCCATCCTGATCTTCGGTACCACCACTAGCGATTGCTTTGTTTTGCCATCGGAGCTTTCTCATGTTCGTTTTAAGCATCCGTCTTCCATGGTTAAACTATCCCATTGGGCCCAATAAGCCTTGATAGTTGGGCCTTTATCCGCAATATCACTCCATGTGGGACGATGTTCTTCCTCCATGAATTTGATAATTACTGCCAAATCTGGATCCTCCCGTTGCTCTTTGGAGATAACATCGTTGGTCCATTCATCAGCTGGCAACACTTTCATTAGTCTGATATCGACGATGTTTTCCTTGTTTTCCACCCGTCCGCAATGTTTACAATCCACTCTACATGGTCGTCTTGACAACGCATCCGCATTTCCATGAGCGCTTCCTTTCCTATGTTGGATTTCGTAGACAAAACTACCCAATCGCTCAATCCACCTTGCTACTTGTCCTTCGGGATTTTTAAATTGAAGTAGCCATGTCAAGGCGCCATGATCCGTTCTTAATAGAAATGATTGGCCATAGAGGTACTTCCGGAAATGTTCCACACATTTCACTATGGCCAACAATTCTCTTCTTGTTACACAGTAGTTCCGTTCTGGCTTCGATAAGATCTTTGAATAATATGCGATGACACGTTCCTGTCCATCGATTTCCTGTGACAACACTCCTCCCAAGCCATAATTGCTTGCATCCGTATCCAAAATAAAACGTTTATTCGGAACCGGATACGAAAGCAATGGTGCTGTACATAATCGCTGCTTCAGTTCATTGAACGCTTCCTCGTGTTCATCACTCCATTGGAACGGCTTGTTCTTCTGTGTCAGCTCGTGTAAATTCCTTGCGATGTTGGCAAATCCTGGCACAAATCGTCGATAATATGTGCATAGTCCGATGAAACTCCTTAGTTCATGTAAATTCTGCGGTCTTGGCCAATCCTTTACGGCGGAGATCTTGTCTTCATCTGTATGAATGCCGCTTGTTGTTATTTTGTGTCCCAAATATTTGACTTCATCCCGGAACAATACACATTTCTTCGGACTTAACTTCAATCCAGCTGCTTGGATTCTTTCGAATACTTCCTCTAGATTACGTAGGTGCTCGTTAAAGTCCTTCCCCATAACGATGATGTCGTCCAAATAAACCAGGCATGTTTTCCAGTGGAGTCCTTTTAGTACGCGTTCCATTAGCCGTTCGAAAGTCGCAGGGGCGTTACAAAGTCCAAATGGCATGACATTGAATTGCCATAATCCATTGCCCACACTGAACGCTGTCTTTTCCTTATCTTCGTCTGCGACCTCTACTTGCCAATAACCGCTCTGCAGATCCAATGTTGAAAACATCCGTGCTCCTGCCAATGTATCCAGTGTGTCGTCGATCCTTGGTAACGGGTAACTATCCTTTTTGGTAACTGTGTTGAGCTTCCGATAATCAACGCAGAATCTCATGCTTCCATCCTTCTTTTCCACCAATACTACGGGTGAACTCCATGGACTCGTTGACTGCTCAATTACTCCCGATGTTTGCATATCAGTTACCATCTTATCCACTTCTGCTTGTTTAGCCAATGGTAACCTTCTTGGCGCTTGTCGAATTGGTGTTGATGTTCCTGTGTCGATCCGGTGTTTAACCATATTTGTTCTGCCATTATCTTCCGGTGCACCACAGAAAATGGACATATATTTTTGAAGCAACTCCTTTGCTGCTTGTTTTTCTTTTGGCGTTAATTGTTCCGTCCATTTCTGTGTTAGTTCCTCCGTTAATTTCCGTTGTCGTTGGTCCTTGGCCTTTACACACGGATTCGCCTCCTCGCATTTTATAATGGTGGATACTTCCTCTCCTCGGCCGATGATAGTTCCCTTTTTAATTGTTTTTGTCACATCCGATAAATTAAGAGCCCTTATCGGAACTCTAAAGTCACAATCCGGTTTAACCAAAGCTTTTCCGATGATAATTTCTTTGGTTTGTAGCTCGTCCCTGTTGGCTTCCACAACCCACAACCCTTGTGTTCCAGGACCTCCATCCAATTTCCCCCAAACAACCGTTTCCGAGTGTGGTGGTAGCTTCATCCGATGATCCAATGTTATCCTCCTTACGACTGGCTCCTTCCCGTTGTTTAGTTGCAAAGGCAGTTCGACATTACCGTAGCTTAATGTTCCCCGTCCGACATCCAATACGAATCCATTTCGCTTCATGAAGTCCATTCCCAGGATGACCTCATCCACAATATCCGCAACCAGAACTTCATGTCGAAAACTGTTGTTCCCGATTCGAATTGTAACCTCCTTCTTTCCTTTGATAGCCGCACTGTCGCCTGTCGCCGTTTGTAACTTGAACCCTTTCATCGTCCGAACTCCATTCGTGATGAAATCTGGCCGCACAATCGTTCTCGTTGCTCCCGTGTCCAAAGTTATTATACTGGATCGTCCCTCTACTTCGCCTTTCACCATCAAGCTATCACCACCTTTTGCCAATCTGGAAATGGGGATGAAGGTTATGGAGCATTTGGTTGTGGGAGTCAGCTTTTGCTCCTCAAAGCTGACTCTTACTCGTTTAACGCCTTCGTTGTTGTTTGGCGTTCCTCCACGGCTGCTGCTTTTCTTTCCTCCGGTGGCCGTCGGTACATCGGCGATGGTGTTCTCGCCCGTTTGCGCTTTATCTCCCAGCATTCCCGCGAGATGTGTCCTATTTTATCACAAACCCAACATCTGATTTTACTAGTCCCATCCCGGAATCTCGTAGTCCGCCAGTTATCTGCTGGTTTGATGTTATTTCCCTGCTTGTGACTGATTGCTGGTTCCACTTCCACACGACGTACCTTGACTGCTGGTTTGATGATGTTTTCTTGTCCAGTTCTCATGACCTCCTGTTCCGCCAACAATCTTTCTTGATCGGATCGCATCTGCTCCTTTAGATCGCTCTTTAATTGATCTTGGCCGCTTGTTATTTTTCCCTCGAGGACGCCGATCATTTGCTGCATTTGAAGTTGCGTCTGAACTTGCATTTGTTGCATAGCCGCCATTAGTTGCCCCATATCGAAACCTCCAGATGTTGTTGGAGTGGTTTCTTTAACGACGACATTCTGGTTTTCCGCTCTGGTCGTTGACTCTGTTGTCACTTCAACCGCTTGCAACTCGGTTGAATCCGGTGCCCCAAAATTAAACTCATGTTGATCTGGGTCAACATTTTCATCCAACAAAGCTGTACGGAGTCTCAACTGCAACTCATTTCGGTTGCCCGCAGTTGGTAGATTCCGTAGACCCAACTCCTTCTTCAAATCTGCCACTTTTAAGTCCAATAATTTCATCTTGGATATTCACAATCCCACCGCTGTCACCAATTGTTACGATTTCGCCGAGTGGTTATTCTAATAATTTATCCGGTTCGATCACTGGATTGTGAATATTTAACTCGCAAAGATTAAATTTCAATTAAATTTATTTCCCACAAATATTACACAAATATTTCACAAATAATTCACTAATATTTATTTTCACTATTATTTTACACAATATTTATCACTACTATTATTTAACACTTCACTTTTTATCACTTCCCGATATTAACACTTCGAAATTCAAAATTGAACTGTTTTGTAACTCAAATGTCTACACGTATTTATACGACACAAATACTTGTAGAATATTCTATTATTTTTTTCTCTACACTTCGCGAATGTTCTTCTCGTATTTTGTTTGCTCCGCCTATTTCATTATTTCTTTTTATTTTGTTCGTTTATGTAAACATTTGGTTACAGGGTAATCCCTACTATTATAATTTTCTTTTTAATTATCACAGGTGACATCTGTGATTCGTGACAATATAAACATTTGGTTACAGGGTAACCCCTACTGCTATAATTTATAACACTTTTTAGTTATAACTGGTGACATCTGTGATTCGTCACAATATTTGTGTTTATTTATGTATAATATTGAAAAGCAGAGAGTTTGGATGCTAGTTATTTACAAATTAAATTAAATAAACAAAAAAAATTTCTAATTTACGATATTCCATGGGAAAATAAATTAAATTAATTTTCTTTTGTCCTAATGTCATGTTCATTACGAATTAATTAATTATGAATAAAATTTACAGTTTTAAAAATAAAATTTATTTATTGCATTTATTTAGATAATTTTGATTTCGGCTGAATTATTTATTTCGATGGTCACAATGCTGGGTGTGTGCAAAGTAAATAAATCTGGTTAATTATTTTCAAATACTCCTAAAAACCAAATTGGTACAAAAGTGAGCTTGAGTGGACCCATTTGAATCGATAGCTCGATGCTCTCAGTTCGCCAAAAATATTTCCTATGTAAAAAAAAGTACAATGAGCGATCGATCATGTGGTAAATAAGCAAAACTGACATCATTGGAATATTAGAATTTGTGGTCCACAGTGCTCAAACACCTTTCGTTCGTTGATGATGTAAGATTTGTGTAAGTCTAAACTATTCGCACAAAACTGTGAGATGATTGCGCTCCAGGATATTTTATTACGACCACTTCAACTATTTGATCTGAGCATAGGTGGTTCTGTTTCATGCCTTTAGCATAAGAGAATAATCCCTTTTTGGTCATGTATTATCACTTATCGTCTTTTATGGGATATTTTCTTAATTCAAAACATTAACCCTTTAAGATCGACTGTGGAAAAGATTCATTAATACACTGCTTTGTTTGGTTGGTGGTACAGCAATTATTTGAATCGATATATCGATATTTGAGTTGATATTTTCTGCTACACTCTAATCACGAATGATGTAGGTGTACGATTTGTGAGTAACAATCGATTAACAAACCTGAAAGTGATCACTGAATTGACGTTACGACATCAATTGATAATGATAAGGGATGGTGACAAATCTCAACGCGATCCAGCAACGCAAACAGATAAAATAAATTTGGCAAAAAAAACTCGTCTCTAAATAGTTGTTCTAAGACAGATAGGTTAGCATGAACACTACCACAATGGTAATTCAAAAGGATAGAGAACACCCAATATATTTTAAAGATCTAATCCACTTAATAATAGAACAAAACATTGATTGGGTGCCGTAAAGTATTGAAAAAACTCCAAGGGGTCCTTTATGAAATATATCCTAGGTCGGATTCCATTAACGAATAAATCCGTGTGAATTGGATAAAATCCGACTGCTATTAAGTTGACGTATTTTTTTATTCGATTTATTGTATTCTGATGCTTCATGGCAATCAGCAAACATCGGAATCTTAAAAATTTATGTCAATAAGATTGAACTAGTCGCACAACTGCAATACATTACGATGGTTGTGCTTCAGAAATGTTATTACAACCACTTTCACTAACCGATTGACTATGAGTGGTTATACCTTACACCTTTAGCTTCAGAAAATAATGGGAAAGTATAAATGTTAATCGATTATCATACCTGAAAGTGATCACTGTGATCTGGGTTCGTGCTGGGCAGTTTGAAATAGACAAATGTCATAATATTTCAGTTAGCCGACATCAATTGATAATGATTTCAACAAGATATTGAAGGCATAGTACCAAGAGTGGGGTCGACAATTAGTCTGAACGGACAATGAAATTATTACAATCTATAACTGACATTATATGAGTTGAAATTGAAAGACAATGTCAAGCAGAAATCAATACAGGCGACTAGTGACACTTAACCGATATTTTTTAAACTCATCTCTAAATAGTTGTACTTAAACAGAAAGATTAGCATCGACACCACGCCAATAGTTATCCAGAAGGATAGAGAACACCTGATATATTTTGAAGATCTCATTAACTAAAGAACAGACGGTTGAAAAAAATCCAGGGGTCTATTATGAAATATATCCGATTCGGATTTTTTCGCTAACGGATAAATCTGTGTAAATCAAAGACAAGACCCTAATGCTATTAGAAGTTGTATTTCGACGCTTGATAAGATTAATCAAACAATTATCGCAATTATACGAAATTATATTCTTCGGATTGGATCTGAGTCGGATTTATTTCATAATGGATTCCCAGGTCCTTTATTAGAAGAAATTCGAGCAAACTCGACATATTACAGAAATAATGCATACGTCTGTGCCCAAATGACATATCCTTGCAGACTTCAACCCAAAACTATAACATCAACTACATGTATTAGTTATCTGTTGTAAAACGAAACGCTTGTGGTTGAGTATATTGGCATACATTTTACTCGAAATTGGATGGCCATTATTGGCCAATTCTAGTGGTAGGTAAAAAGTATAAATATTCGCGATAAATATTAATGGAATACAGATAACTGACAGTTGACTCCTTCTCAATTTGGCTATATATACGTTGATCAGCACCGAGAGTTTAGATTCGTTAATTGATTCTTCCGAGCCATCCAGATATATAGTTGAGAAATTTCTGCATCAATACCAAACGCTTAAATGACTGAATATTTCGTTTCATAATTTCGATTATTAAGAATAAATCTGTTTTTTGGATAAAGTCCTTACTTTGTATTTGATGATCGGGGCTTGAGTTTGACTTTTCAAAGGGTTTTATTCATTCTATACATACGTGACATGTCCTGTACATATTCGATGTGTTCCGTAACCAACTTATATTTTGGTGTACACTATGCAAGCATTATCTTCTGACATATATACTGCAAGGGTGGTTACAACAGTCCATTGTGTCAACTTATGTCTTCACGGTAAACATATTCCTACATCGCTGACACTATACTCATAAAACCTTCGCAGATACACACACGAATCCCATCGATAAGATGGTGGCTCCGTATGGATGTTTACAACTCGTATGACTGTCAGTACAAGTGCACTCAATGTCAAATAGTCCAAAAGGCCCATTATTATCATTGGGCCTTTGACAATACTACATTCGTATCGATTACTTAATTTGGTATCGAGCCGACCATCATTTGGTGGCTTGAGTGAATACTTGAATCTTCCATAGTGATATGCGAGGTTGAGGATACGATTCTTTCGATCAAATATGCCCTCAGGGAGGTGTGATTTAACCCTATAGTTGCTTTTGGTCATTGACTTCTTATTAAACTTGCATGAGACCGGTTGCATCGCTCAAACTTACGCTAACGATCCAGTTCTACACTACGACAGTGTCGGTCAAGCACCTAAACGTTTTATCAGATTTAGCTCAACATGCTCTTCTCATTATAGAACAGTGATGCCTGGATAAGGGTCGACATGTGAACCTTTTTAAAACCGATTTGGTTATATTTATACAAGTCATAAGAACCCTACTTTACGTTATTCTTAGGGATTGCCCTCCAAAATTCTATCTTTTATTCACAAATCATTGGATCTACCAATGCTAACTTATGCATCTGTTGTTAGGTGGCCGATGGCTAAAGTAAAAAATCCAATTGCAAAACCTTACTATTTGCAATACATCGGTTGACGGCCGGTAAGTGCAGTATTGGCTTTAAGACTCATCTCCTAAGCCATGGAACTAATTCTCTCATTATCCCTATCCGCTTGAGATGTGCTGGGATGTCGAACGGCACTACTTCAGTCCATAAATCAATCTTAATAGATCCTCAATAGATGGAGACGATTTTTTTTAGAACGCATCAGGTTCTCCAGATATATAAAACCTTTATTAGACAGTGTATAGAATATTGCTGTCTGGTTTGGGGTGAGGCATATGGCAATGCCCTCCAGTTGCTGGATAGAGTTCAGCGACATGCCATCCGAATAATATGAATCTCCAGACTTACGAAAGATCTAGGCAGCCTACAGCACCGCAGAGATTTTGCAGAACTCTGTGTATTCTATAGATTAATAAATGGTAAATGTTCTGCAGAGCTAAAGGAGAAAATATCACCATTTGTTACGCCAGGACGGGTAACACGAAGAACGGTTAATGTGCATAGGTTTACGGTGAAGCTGCCGAAACCTCGAACTGAAGATGCAAAGCGCGAATTTATTTATCGAACATCTTAGAAGTGGAATTCTTTGGCCGGTTTTCAGTTTACGTTGGAGTATAAAATGCACAAGTTTACTTGAAGGATCGTGCGTCAGGACAGTCTAAATGTTTGGCCTGTACCAAATTAAAGCTAACAATGGTAATGATAGGCTTCTACCTGTTTTTATATTTTCACAAATTATTAAAGGTGGTTTATCCATACAGAGAAATCACCAGACTTGCTCAAGCAGATATCCGAATTGCTTGTATTCTTTCCAGACGGGTATTGGATTTGGTATCTTCTTTCCATCGTATGATCTTACAAACTCTGGCAGTTTGGGGACATACTGTACAGTTACAATTATATACTGTACTAGCGCTGTAAAAATTGCGTGAGTTCAGCTTTTAATCTCTTTGCCGACATTATAGATACTATATTTTGTACTGATAGGAAAACTGTCCCTAACTAAGAGAATTGTAAATTTTTCAAACGTGAAAGAAGATGACTGCAACATACCAACGGTGAAGCCATACAACTCCTTGACATTACATAAGCACTGAGACGCGTTTCGAGAAGACTTGATAAGATATGGCGCGGTAGAACCAAATAAAACGTTTTTTATCTATAGAATGTAAATATAACCTTTACGTGTAAAAATATGTAAACGATTCATTGTGTAATTTACGAGCTCAAATATCTCGACGTCACTATGGCAACTCGTCGATTGTAGACTATATATAGACTCGTCGATTGTTGTGTTGCAAGGCATTTATTCATAGATGGCAGTAAGTTCCCACTAAAATATACACATAAATACACTTGGTTTGCTCTAAATGGCGAACCAAAAGTCGCTTACTGGTGAGCATAAAATTGCTAAGAACCTTACAACATGTTAAGACAATGAGAGGAAGAGACGTGCACAGCGACTATCAACTGGCAATAACAATTATCAAGATTAAAGCAGTTACCATAAAACTCGATCAGCAAAACAAGTACCATCGATCAAAACTGGTACAAAACAACTACAGAATGACCACGTCAAAACTGCTATCAGTGTACTCGGCTACCATGACAACACTAGAACACCATGGATTACTGATCAAACGTTGACTCGAAGCACGTCGGGAATTTAAGGTTTTCCTATGCCACCAGAATAGAACATAAACAAGATTATACGAGTTAACAATTCAGACACACTAAAGTTATTCAGGAAATATGTGATCTTACGGTAACTACTCGAATTTAAGATGATCTAAGATTTTTATAACAATTTTCCTCTTCATATCAGACACGTGAGCAATGCGAGTTAGATTTGGGCTGCGAGTGGGCTTAAACCATTCGATTCTGATTACAGAAAAGAATACAGCAATAAAAATACAAACCGACAAACTCAAAATCGACCGTTGGCTATCGTTACACGGGAACTGGAACACGGAAAGAAAACACTAATGGAATGGAAAACAGTTAACAGCGGAATAATAGTGGTAAGCTACCAATCAAAAATATGAAACACAATCATTCGCAATCTCAACGAAAGACTCGTAGATTTCTGCATTACAAGTTTGTTTGCAGTTGTTCATATAGGAGGTAGTAGGTTATGTACATAAGTACACAATAATATCACCAGATGGCAGAAATATAAATCAGAAAGACCACGTAATGTTCAAACATATGAAATTCCTCTCATCACTTCAAGATGTTATAACAATGAGAGGATCAGACAGAGTGATCACCAACTGATAATAGAAAAACTTCAAATCAAGCCAGCTGAAAGATACGGAAACAAAAACACATCTTCAATGAAATTTGGAACATTTCCATAGAAAATAAGGCATCAGTATAGAATAAAAATGGAACCAAAGTGAACAAGCTTACATCAAGATTGCCATGGAAATACTTGCATTCCAAGAATACAATCGGAAACCTTGAATTAGTATCCAAGCATAAATACGGCAGAGGTAAAACGCGGATACAAAGAAACGAAGTGGCCTGAAGAAGCATCAGCAGCAATCTAATTTCAGTAAAAGAAATGAAAGAATATTCCTAAATTTAACATTTAAAACTCCATCTTCCTGATAAGTTTTCACGATGATAGTCGAGACCAACTCCGGAGTCGAAGATAAAGCTTGGTTTAACATTTGAAACCATTTTCTGCAACAATCGACCATTAGTGTTGTAGGTCAAGGAACTTTACAATTTTTGTCGATACATACTATCATTTTATAAATACCGCCAGTGGGCAACCTCAAAAAATCTTCGGTTAGATATTCATGCAACCGTTAAATTAAATAACCGTACATACAAGATGGTATAGAAACACACACAGCAACGTAACATTGAACTTACTTTGGGTTCTGTTTCCACAACAACTAATGAAATACCTGTTGTTCAGAGTTGGACATTTAGCTAACATTATCTCCTTATCCCCAACATGTAATAAAACTCAAGTCCAAGTAATTATTAAAAATTAGAGAGAAAATTTAAGAAGTTTCAGTTTCAGGAGATACGCGTCCAGTTATGCTTTATATCCTATGATATAATGTCCTATGATACTTAATGTATTTCCTAATTTACAGCTCCCAAAGATCTTCTTAAACTGTAGTACCATCCAATTAAAGGCTTTCAAACATGTAGTCACAAACTGGTCTGTTGTATCTCCTGAAAGTTTTTCCCTATTTTCCTTATGAGAACCAGTTTGAGCTACTCACGTAGCGTAATAGGTCTCTTACCTTACAGTTTTCATAGTTATCAGAGAGGCAGTCCATTAAGAACTTGCCCAAATATTCATATCTTTTGTGTGCCAAAACCGGGCATAAACATGGTATCTCCCTTCCTCTTCGTTCATACAGCTTCTACAAAAGTCATTAACTTCTAAACCTAGCCTCCTCGCATGTTCCTCAAGTTGGCAGTGTACTGTTAGTATCCTCACGATCGTTTTAGAACACATCTTCGAAAGAAATAACTGTCTTTGAGCGTTTCAAGCCAAGTTTTGGCCAGACTTGCCTTGCTACTCTACATGAGACGGTATTCGTCTACCTTTCGTTCGTTAAGACTACTGCCTCATTTTTAAACACAGTCTTGAATACCTGAATGGGTCTCCCCAACATTGCCCTTACCAGTAGCAGTTGGAGAATTGCACCATGCCTCGCTAGTTCGTCCGCCCTGTAGTTCCCCATGTTGTTCGAGTGGCCGGGTACCCGAGACGAGCGTCAACCCAACGCCACTTTACACGTCAGAAAAACAGAAACCAGCGACTTGATTGCCACCTGACAAAATTGCGATATCAGTCGAGGATACCACATTATATCTCAACCAGTTTAGGACTTCCTCAATCGCTATCACCTGTGCCTGGCACACACTGCAGTGATCAGGGAAACAAACTGTTATATAGCTATTTATAATTTATCATGGAAGACTCCAGCTCCTACTTTACCGTGTAGCTTAGAACTATCCGTAAAGAACTGAAATGCTTTCGTTTCTGCAGCTAATCCGCTTCCACAAGATTTCCTTGAGGGGCAGGTAGTTTGGAATCTTTTCTCGAAACATAAAGTCTGTGTAACAGTCTAGATTAGCCAGTTTCTTCCTGGCGTATCTACACGAGTTCATGGCTAAATTATACTTTTTTATTCTTTTCAAAATGTATGGGCTTCCAACTAAGCTTACTGTCCAAAATTACGCCTAGAAATCTTGCCTTGCCAGTAAAATCTAGTCTCTTGCCATTTAAGAGAGGTGGATCTACTACCGGGATTTTATATTTTCTAGTAAATAGTACCAGTTCAAATGGCCAACTCGTAATGATTAGGAAGGCATTTTGGAGCGCCTACTTCACCGTGCTTATATATTTCCCAGAGACAGCTATCGTTTCGTCATCTGCATAGGCAATCACTCCGATCCCAGATCTCTCCAGCTCTAACAGCAACCCATTGATTGCTATGTTCCAGAGAAGAAGAGATAGGACACCTCCCTGCGTGATTCTCTTAGCCACACGCCGCCTGATGGTGGATTCTCTCAGCTCCGAATTAACCATCCTGCACCCAAGCATGAGATTGATTAACCCACTTACAGGGTAATCCACCACTAGGACCGACAGTCTCTCCAGAATTGCTTCCGTCTTTACATTGTTATAGGCGCCATCCATGTCAAGGAACGGTACCATACAAAACTCTTGCGAGAATAAAGATTTCTCAATTGTAATTACTAGGGCGTACAGAGCTGTGTCCACAGATTTCCCTTTACTGTAAGCATGCTGTGTCTGGGACCAGTCACTAGGCTTTATTTCTGAGCGTATTTAGATATTCATCAGCCTTTCCAAGGTTTTCAATAGACAGGACGATAGAGTTATTGGTCTTAAGTCTAATCAGCTACTTGATCTACTAGAACAGTGTTCAGCCTCTATTGGTCTCAAAACCAACGAGTCCAAAACCAAAGGAGTAATGAGATTCAAGTATCTCGGATCTCTAATTACTCACGATAATAGTGTGGGAGAGGATGTCAAGGTTTGCCTTGCCACTAGCAATCGGGCTTTCTATTCTATACGTCCACTTCTGAAATCATAATATCTTGCAAATGCAAATAAGCTGAAATAGTACAGAGTGTTGATCAGACCCGTGGTCATGTATGGATGTGAGAGTTGAACCTTGACAAATGAGTTAAAAATATGGCGTCTTATATTCGAGATAAGAATCTTGCGTGTGATATGTGACCCAAACCACGACGTTGCTAGCATATACCGAGTTCTGTTCAATCACGAGATCAGGAATTTAGTACGAATTTCTGATACCGTGCGAGAAAACAAAATACCTCGAGAAGGCTGGTTCGGTCACGTTCTCCATGCTGATCCTAAACGAATAATTTAGCGATCATTGAAGGGAGAGCCGACGATAGCTCCAAGGCAACCTTGTTGGGTATCATCACTATTATTGAGCACTTCTTGTGCGAATGCCCTGCATATTCTCTTCACAAATTTCATAATGTTGGATCGCGGTTCGAGTTTGAGGATCAACTAACGACCCTAATTATATCATAATACTCCCAAATTAACGGATTAAATTTGAAGCTCTACCATCTAACTAACGGTGTAACCAAAGAAATGTTTTTTTTGCCAATAAACTTCCAGAAAGAATGACTTTAAGAGTTGATGTTTCTTGCACAACAATATCTCGACGTGTTCAATGTTTTAATAAAACAAATTGTCAAGCGCGCAACGAGTATAATATAAGTTAACGAGAGTTCAGGTTGCATTCCCACATAACTCAAATGGTCTCATGTCCACATAGTGCAATAAACCAGACAACACGTTGCATTGGTATTTATACTTATCTGCTGCGTAAGCATATTAGATAAGAATTATGTTTAAGCTCTTTATGTTTTATGAATCTAATAAGTTAGTTGTAATTCTGATGTAAAACAAATAAGTTGAAATAAAATTAATTTTTTTTAATACAAATAAATTAATTTTATTAACTGGCGCCGAAACGCGAAAAGTTAACAAAATATTTTTTTGTGGCGATATTATTTAACACGTATTTAATAACCAAAATAATACGGACGCTTACATCAGTGACTATAACCAAAATCAGTGAAAGTGAGCTATATAAAATTTGTGTAGAATAACCAAATACACAAATATCGCTACACCCAAGTGACTATCGTAACCATAAATAGTCACCCCAGTGCACAATAATCGGTAAACGAAGCCCCGAAGTCACCGTAAAGGAAAAAACGGAGTTCTATGGTAACAAGTTATACCATACAACAACGGACCGATAACCAAGTATCAAGGAATCCCGAAGAAGGATTGGTGTTGAGTAAATTCCGATCTCATCCAATTACAACTCCAAATGTTAATCACGCATTTGATAATAATGTAAGTCTAGTTTAAGTATAAATAAAAGTAAAAAAAAAAACGAAGAATTAAGAAAAATTACATAATAATTTAAATAAAAGAAATAATCTTTAAGAAAGAATACATTTTTATAACAGATAAAGGAGAATTACAATATATTAAACCAAATAGATAATTAATTAAAGTTTTTCAAAAGTGATTGAAATAATATTTTTTATATTCATGAGAAGTCACTTGAATAACATTACAATTAAAATCTTAGATAAATAAACTGTAAAAATCCTCGTGATCATATTCATAGTAACTCGCGTACTGACATTAATAACTAGTGACCGTAAATAGACAAACAAATTTATTAACCAACAAAATGGGAAACGAAAACCCTATTAAGCCCTCCGCTTTCACAGCAAGCGGGAACCCTAATCCTATCGATCTGACACAACTTAGGGAAATTATATATGAAATCCTAAGGGAACAAAATATCAATCAAACCTCTAACTCTAAAAGTAAAATCGATACCGATCAAAATATCGATCCCAAATATTTGACAAATCTCAACGACCTCGATAAAATTCCTGACGTCGTTAAAAGTTTACGAGATTTCTCAGGACAACCCGGAGAGTTCGGGTCTTGGAAAAAAAGCGTAGAGCGTATTCTAAGAATATATGAGAACCTCAAGGGCACACCCAAATATTATGGGATACTCAGTGTAATCCGAAATAAAATTACTGGAAGCGCAGATACAGCACTAGAATCGTATAATACTCCCCTAAACTGGGAGAAAATTTCAAAATGCTTGACGCTCCACTATGCCGATAAACGGGATATCGGTACCCTAGAATACCAAATGACTACCTTAGTTCAGAGAACAAATTCGATACCAGAATTCTACCAGTTAGTATATCACCACCTATCGCTTATATTAAACAAACTTTTCTCAATGGAAATGACTCAAGAAGCCATGGATGCAATGACCGAGGCATATCGCGATAAGGCATTAGACACGTTTGTACGAGGCCTCAAGGGTGACTTACCGAAATTGCTAAGTATGAGAGGGCCAGCAGACTTGCCAGAAGCTATCCACCTATGCCTAAAACTTGAAAACGTGCAATATCGAGTACAACATAGTCTCGGAAATATGCAAACACGATACACTCAATATCTGTCACCACCTATTCCACCTCCTAGAAGAAATATTCCATTACCACCCAGAAATAATCCACAACCTCGAAGCTGTTATCCGGAATTACTACACAACCCTCAAACATTCGGAACATTCCCTAGACCAATCACGAATTTCAACCAACCTCCTCCAAACTATTATCCAAAACAATATTTAAATAAATTCGCTCACCCAACACCGGTATTGCCCTATTGGAAATATCCACCCAAACCAGCTGAGCCAATGGACGTTGACCGGTCCAGTCAGTCAATGAGAGTAAATTATCAAAACAGACCTCAAATGAATAATCCTGCTATAAAACGTCCCATTTCGAACCAAATCCACCAACCGACAAAATTTCAAAGACTTTACCACACAGAACAATCAGCAGACAATGACTTAACATTACAAAATTACGTCGACCAAACGTTGGCAGAAGACTCACAATACGATCAAATTTTCCTAGAAGACACTAATTCACTAGAAAATACAGACTTACAAGACGAAACCGATCTTAATAATCAGAATGAAGAACCTATACCAACCGAACAACTAGACGACATCCATTTTTTAGACTGAAAAGCTCTTCGTTACCTTATCTAGAGCACGTTTCGAAGAGCGGTAAAACATTTAAATTTCTTATCGACACTGGGTCGAATAAAAACTATATTCAATCCCAATATATTAGAAATAAAATTCCTAACGAAAAACCTTTTATTGCAAATTCCGTAGCTGGAAACATTAAAATCACTCACCATGCCTTTATCGATTTATTCGGACCAGAGAGAAAATTAAAATTCTTTATCCTACCCAACCTAAAATCATTCGATGGCATAATTGGCAACGATAGCCTAAAAAACCTTTGTGCCACCATACATACGAACGAAGGGTACATGATAATTTACCCAAATATAAAGGTTCCGCTAAAACAACACATATCAAATCAAGTGAATAATGTGATTGTGAGAAATTCCCACCTAAATTCCCAACAAAGGCAAATTCTAGAAAAAACAGTTCACAAATACTATAACCTTTTCTCTGACCCCGACGAAAAACTAACCTACACAACAGTAGTTAAAGGCGAGATACGTACAACTAACTCAGATCCTGTACTATCCAATATAAATACTGTACCCAATTTAAATGTTATTTCAACAACACAGCATAGCGATAATAGTTCATCACACGACCTCATTCCAACAACCGATGCACCTATTAACGCTTTCAGGAACCAACTCATATTAACCATAGGTGAAGAACAATCCTATCAGATAATAAGTCCATTTCAGAACTATACAAGACACGTCATTACACAACCCGATTTTACTAGTGCTGATATTATCAGTCTTTTGCTTTTCAAAAGGTATCTCAATCCGACCACAATTAACGGCCTAAAAACCACAGAAGCTATCATGGGAAAAATCCAAGAAATATATCCTGTGCACTTTAGAAATTATAAAGTTAGGTTTACACAAAAATTAGTACAAGATCTAACCGACGAAACTCAACAAGAAGAAAAAATACTATCCGTACACAAACGCACCCACCGAAACACCAACCTATTAGTAAAACGTTGTAAAGTATGTCAGGAGAACAAATATGATCGTCGTCCGAACAACCAAATAATAACACCTACACCTATTTCAAACTACCCTAGTCATACTCTTCATATAGACATTTATTCTACTCAGAACAACTTAATTTTGACAGCCATTGATAAACTCACAAAACTCGCTTTCTGTAAGACCATAAAATCAAGAGCAATAGAGGATATAAAACAACCCTTAAGAGACACACTATTCTTCTTCAGTGTCCCAGAAGTTGTCGTAATAGATAATGAAAAGGCATTAAACTCTCACTCCATATTATCAATGATGGAGGATACCCTAAATATTAAGGTATTCAAAACTCCACCGTATAAAAGTGAAGTAAACGAGCAAATAGAAAGATTCCACTCAACGATCTCCGAGATCATGAGATGCCTAAATGCAGACGGACTCGAGAGATCATTTGGAGAGCTGCTTGAGAGATCCGTAAACGAGTACAACCACTCCATCCATTCTACAACAGGCAAAAAACCGGTAGAATTGTACTACGGTAGGACTCCCAATGTGAACCCAGAACAATTCGAGCAAAGTCGTCTTAGTAGCATAGAAAAAATAAGAAAGAAACAAGAAAAAGATATCCAATACCATAACAAGAAACGGAAGAATATAAAAACCTATCAACCAGGACAGGTTATTTATGTCAAACTTAATAAAAGATTAGGTTCAAAACTAACTCCCAGATATAGGACTGAGATAGTGAAAGAAAATAGGAACACGACAATTTTAACAGAAGCAAACAGAATCATTCATAAAAGTAATATCAAATCGTAAATACTATTATAATAATTTCAGATTTACCCTAAGTATTATAACAGCAGAAATCCAAATACTCGACTACACTAATTCCCAAATTATTGCTATCAACATCGGCAAGGCAAAGATACAGAACGGAAATTTTAAGCTAATTCATGTGATAGAACTTGACAACTACCAAAACTTTATTGACCGAATTCATTCAATACTGAACAAACAGATTACCACAGAACATATTCTACATCCTTACTTGAGACAAGAACTGACACAATTACAGATTTTATTGACCGAAACTCACAGAGTGAAATCACACAAAACAAGATGATCACTAGACTTTATTGGCAGTACATGGAAATGGATAGCTGGAAATCCGGATCATGAGGATTTCGAAATAATTAAGGGTAAAATAAACAATGTATTAGAGAATAACAACAAGTAAATAATTATAAATAAATTATATAACGAAAGAATTAACAATATTACAAAATTGGCCAATATTATCACTAGTACAATACAAACAGAAAATAAATTAAACGATCCCTTAGCAATAAATATTCAGTATAAATTGAGAGTAATGAAAGGAGAAATAGTAAATATAAAACATGCAATTCATTGGGCCAAATTAGGTATAATAAATTCTCTTATTTTATCGAATTCCGAAATAAAGTTAGCCATCGATACTATAGAAAACGAAAATTTGCCATACAGCACCCCGGAAGAAGCTTTAGATTTCGCTAACATTAAAATTATAACTAACAAATCTTGCCTCCTTTATATTGTTTACATCCCACTAACAACCATAGAACTTTATGAAAAATTATTAATTAAACCAGTTAAAAGAAATAATAAAATCAATGAAATTGCATACGAAACTATCATAAGAAATCATAATAGTTTTTACGGTATTACTAAAGAATGTAACACAATCAATTCTTTGTCAATCTGTAGTCATAAGAATATTCTAAATATAAGTAATTCAACCTGCTCAAAAGCCGTCCGTCAAAATGTAACCAAACAAACAATCAACACATACAAACAGTCAACGAAATATCTGAAGGGCTAATTCTATTGAACCAATTTGAAGGCGACATCCACATAGAGAACGATACTCAACGACTCAGCGGAACATACCTGCTAAAATTCAATAACATTACACTTTCAATCAATAACACCACATTTGTTTCAAAAGAAAGACTAACCGTACAACTATTACCAGCAATATTCCAGCCAACTCCACAAGAAAATGAATATAGGGAGATACTTTCACTTCAAATGATGAACGACATACACATCAACAATACGAATCATATTGAACTACTGAAAACCGAAAAATTAACACAAACATTCACAAGCTGGGGACTATTCTCTTTGCTTACCATCCTTGCCATAGCATTCGTCATAGTCAGAAGCATAACAAATAAGAAAATAAAAATTACCAACACAACAAACGTCGAAAGTCCATACACCCCAAAAACTGAAGAAACGACAGAAAACACTGCAACAGAAACTACGCAACAAAAGACATCCAAAACAACAATCAAAGAACATAATACGGAGAAAACATCAGTACCAAGAAGAAAATTCTACGAATCGTCATTCTTCTAGCAAAACAAAAAAACTAAATGCGGACATTTAGTACTTAAGAGGGGAAGAGTTAACGAGAGTTCAGGTTGCATTCCCACATAACATAAACAAATGGTCTCATGTTCCACATAGTGCAATAAACCAGACAACACGTTGCATTGGTATTTATACTTATCTGCTGCGTAAGCATATTAGATAAGAAATATGTTTAAGCTCATTATGTTTTATGAATCTAATAAGTTAGTTGTAATTCTGATGTAAAACAAATAAGTTGAAATAAAATTAATTTTTTTTAATACAAATAAATTAATTTTATTAACTTATATTCTCATCCTTGCAAAAGATTGGCTAAAATTTTAGATAAACCTTGAGTGATGCGTTAATTATGATATAGACAAAAAAGGTTAATAATTTATGTTAACACTTTGGCTGCCAATGTTGCAATGAGCATACCCATTAGGTGCCACCCAACCATGCCAATGTTGTTCCGAACATACATACATTCCTAAATCATTCTTATACGGCTAGTGTTGTTCTCAACATAAATTCTAGATTACCTATTACTATGCCAGTGTACACTCAGAGAAATATTACTTATCAAATTTATAAGTTGCACTTATTGAAATGATATTTCAGCAAATCAATAATTTTATTATTGAAGTGAAACTTTTCTTATTAATAATATAACTTGTATCTACTTTATTAATAAAATAGAGTATTTTAACAAATAAACGTATTTATTGTAGTTAAAATTTATAAATTATTAAAAATATGTATTTCTACATCTAATCAGTAGTCAATTAGTCATTACAACTAACCAAAATTATTGAAAATTCATTTAAATATTGATAACCATAATTTAAGTTGTTATAAATGGCCATATAATATTAAAACAATAATTTACATTTATTGAAATTTTCTAAAAAGTTATTGGAGTTACATACGGCTACGAAGTTTGATGGTAATCTCCGAAAATTATTCGGAATTTGTTTCTATTTCTAATCGTATGATAATCAATCAGTATAAAACTTGTGTTGTTGAGAATAAAACTTGTGTTGTGATTTTTTGAACAGTTTAGTTTAAAATTATGTAATTGTATTACAAATTAAAATAAATTATATTACAAATTATTTTAATAAAATAAAAACATTTTATTCTATATTTTATTAGAAAGTCTAGTTTACATTTAAAATAGGTACGTATATTTAATTTTTATTAAGTGATTTCATGTTATTTTGTAAAAAGCGCAATAATGGCGAACAATATGCATAAACACGTGTCTGTATATTAATATACGACATTATAATTAAGAATTAATTTTAAATTCTTAATTATAAACAAATTTGTAAACTTTTTCGGAATAATTCTAAAAAGTTAAATTTTTGTAATTTATTATTTATTTAAAAAATTTAATTTAGGGGTTTTCATAATGGATAACTATGGTCAAGCGCCTCAAAATGAAATTTTAAAGGAACAACATCCTGAAGTTCAAAATGTGGAAGAATTAATAATAATGATCGATGATCGCCAAATCATTTCTGAAGAATCGTTAGATCTCTTAGTTTTGTCTTGGGGATTTGGGATGGATATCGTGAACCACCTTAAAGGTGAGTAATTGTTGAATTAAACAAATCAAAACGGAATTTACTTGAAAACTAATAAATAGTATATTTGTTGACTTTTATTATATATATTTAAATAATTTCAGCTCATCAAATAGATAACATTGGAATACTTAAAGACATTATTGAAGACGACCTTACAATTTTGTTTCCACCGCAAATGCTAGGAACGAAAATAAAGTTTCGAAAGAAATTGGAAAACTGGCGCAACGAACAGAATAAAATTACGGAAAGTCAGAGTCCTCCGTCAGGATCCACTGTCTCAAACTCTACGAATCTCGATTCCCTCTTAGATTTTAGTGAAGAATCAAATTCTTGACAAGTATCCATTTCCAATACGGTATGTTTTATATTAAATTTAAAATATGTAAATACGAGTCGAATATTAGACAAGCATTATAGTTTTTGAGGGTTGACATTTTAATTTTTTAATGGAGTCAAAATCAATGAGTACTAATATTGTAATATCTTTCAGTCCATACGCGATATTCTATCTAAATCAGCGAAAGGAAATGAGATAATAAAGTTTTATACAACAAACAAGAAATTTTTTAAGCAACATCAGAACAATATTTGTTCTATTTTATGTGACGATTTCATTTTAAAATATCAACGGGGGCTAAATATTAATGAAATTCGGATCTTAGCCAATAAAATTTCTCACGAATTCCCTAGCGAAATTATTGTAAGTAAAGTTTAAACCTATATTTATGTGTTACAAATAGACCATACATCATTATCTGATGTAATACTTATTTAAATATCATTTTATTTCATTTATTTCTCAGTCAACCTATTACACACCACGGCATGCTGGTCACAATCCGCGAGGAAAATTGTATGACAAAAACGTAAATACTATACAAAAGTTCCGAAAAGCGGGATATTTAAAAAAGCCACTTTCTCTAGGGAAATCACAGATTAAGCCTATAGTTCGACCTATCGAACATTCGGATACGTTAGTTGAAGACTTGCATACTTCAGTTGAACTAAAAACTTGGTTGCGTGATAACCACGAACCGTGGTATACCGTACAAGAGAAGTGGGCTGGGTGTGTTCAGTTTAGATTGAAAAGTTTCACAAATCAATCTACAGAAGGTATTTTAAAAAAATGGCCGAGATATCGAGATACACTTGGATATACGTAAATCAAAATATTAAAATATTAAATCTGTCTGTATTCTTAATTCTAAAATATATTTCCAGATTGATATTGATATGCAAAGCCTTTATGGAATTAAATCTAATAATCTCTATAAATTTTGGGAACATTTTGCTAGTAGAATAATTGAATACTTCAACAATAATATTAGAGATACGGCTTCGTTAAAGTTATTAGAAATTCTACAGCAGAGCTCATTAAATGAAGGTGATTAAGAGAAATTTAAAATGACTTTTTTACACTATTTACTATTTTCAGTTGGTAAACCACACTGAACATTATCAATATTAAAGCTTTTTTTAATACACTAAATTAATAATTATTGTTTGTTTCGTTCATAGATTCTAAAAACTGCATTATTTCTTTGTTGTTACATTCTATATTAATTCCAACGAGGATAACATTACCTGATACGAAAAAAACTACCAAAAAATATTGGAAGCCTTCAATACAAGAATCACAAACGTCAATGATAATCCATGTATCAAATATTAACAACATATGCACAGAAATTGAAGAACAACGAAATAAACATTATCAATTAGGTTTAACTCTTCAACCTTTAATAGTTGTAGTAGGCGAAGAACTATCTAGTTTAAAGGAATTTATTGTGGTCTACGACGATATTAAATATAAAGTAGCAACTTTTTTGAAAGCTTTGGATGTAACATTTAAACTACATCAAGTCCTGAATTTTGAATATGCAAAGTTGGGACAAATGCCGTGGATTTTTATACAAAAATATCTGTATAAAATCGAAACAAACCATTCTAGTAATTCTATAGAATTGCTTATTAAAAGTTTGGATGATTAATCATTTATTGTTATATATTATTTATTTAAAATAACTAAAAAAAATTGAAGTGCATAAGTTATGTTTAAGTTTATATATATTTATATATATCACATATGTATTTTTGTGTATTCTAACATAAAATAAAATAAATGAATAAAAAGAATAAATAAAAATAATATTTCTTAATAATTTTGTTTTATTGATCTGAAATGCGCCAACTAGGTCTCTCAATAATTTAAACTTATTGATTTTGGTTTTAATATCAAAAAATGCAGGTTATTGAAATAGTTTTTTATTTATTAAATAAATAAATCATAATCTTTCTGTAAAAATGTAGTTTTTTGATTTTATAATTTTAGGTTATTCAAAATATGTACTGCGTTATTGTTTTGACTTTCTTAAAATATAGAATCTACAATACAAGTTATTGATTAAACTTTTTACACATGTTGTTTTTAAGTTTTTCATTATTCTAATAACTACTAATCAATAAATTACTATCGCTCTAATTTTAACTTTAAAAACTTAATTTATTGTTTTAATAAGATTAATTATTAGTATGATAATAAATAAATTAGATAAAATGAATAACTTCAAAATAGTTCTCGCTATAAATCGGTTTATTGGCCAAAAATGATATACGTAATTTATTCTTTTTATATATGAAAATTGTTTATTTGATAAGTTTTTTTTCTGGGTGTATTAACACTGGCGTAATATAATAGAATTTACAATGTATGTCTAGAACAACACTGGCTTAGTGAGATAATATTTGGGATGTATGTCCATAGAAACACTGGCGTGATTATGTGGAAATACAGATATATGGCTAGAACAACATTGGCAGCCAAAGTGGTAATGTATTTCAAACCAAATAAACTTACTCTTTCACTTCCGAACATAATATATCGTATCACTTATCTACGGCATTTGGTATTGTGCGATATCGATTTACTCGTACATTTTAGATTTAAAGTCTGGAAACATTTCCATTTCATGTTCATCATAATAAATTTCAACACACTTCACGTGATTTATATCAAAGTGATGTAACCATTCATAAATTATTTTAATGAAATTGAAAAACCCAAAATAATTATTGCGACTGTGATAACACTTTCTTATCTTATCGTCTGTACATACCAATATTATTTACTACTTATATACTGTCGCCGAATTATTGTCGATAATCGAAATTGTCAATTCAAGGTCATTTCATAAAAACGTTCAAATTTTGGCACGCACTGTAATTTTTCGAGCGTCAGTTTGCAAAAGACTGAATAGTATCGTTGTTTGGTGGGGGTTACTGATTCAACATTCTTTTGCAGAGTTATCATGAACCTTCCACCATTTGCGATTTTTCTGTTTACATATTCTGTTTACATATGATGGGCTGGATTTCGTTTCCTAGCAGATCGGTAACACTGGTAACAGAAACTGTGTCCACTCATCAGACTAGTA
This sequence comes from Tipula lateralis, assembly GCA_963932295.1. Taxonomy (NCBI): domain Eukaryota; kingdom Metazoa; phylum Arthropoda; class Insecta; order Diptera; family Tipulidae; genus Tipula; species Tipula lateralis. The sequence continues at coordinate 145,583,406 of OZ010736.1, forward strand.
ATTAGATCACAAATTGGTATTGCTGATACAAGATCTTATATTTTCGTTGCGATTCTTCATCTAGAGGCTATCAAAAACTTGCATCCCATTGATCGTGCTCGAATAGGGATAGCAATCAAGCTACCGTAATAACAAGTAATCATGGTGTTGTCGAACTAAGTTATGAGATGATCTGCTACCCACCAAGACATTGCTGCGTGGATGTCTCGACTATTAGCACCAGAAAAAGGAAAAGAACTCCAAGTGCAATAAAAATATCAGGTTGTGAATAGCACTCATCATGTAAACCAACCTATTGGCCTACAGACATCATTAAGGTTCCTGATTTGATATCTCAAAAGTATTAGCCTCATAAAGTATTTAAGTCGAAGGCATTGACAACCCTTCTGATCACACATCGGATTTAATGCCTCTTAGTACATTAGTCTTACTAATAAATTGACTGATTGGGAATTATTTACAGAGAAAGTGGACAGTCTAATTGAGTTAAAATTTAGTCTCAATACTAAACAAGGTAAGCTACCTATTGGTGATTCGAGAACTGCTAAAAGAGAGTTACAGGAGGTCTTATTGATCCAAGTTCCACCTAACAGGAGCATAAATGGAGAATGGGTGCAAAGCAATGAAGAAAAAACAGAACTATTAATGCTTTCTATCGACTTACATATGTGCTTGAGTGTTTCAAGGTTGCACAAATAATCATGACCAGCTGAGAAAATTGCATCATACAGTCTGATCGCTTTGTTACCAACTATTTCAAAGCTGTTTGAGAAACGACCAAGACCAAAGAACATTATACCTGACTGCGTGACTGCAAAGATAGAACAAGGATTTGAGGGGAAGAAATATTGCCCTGCCGTATTTCTAGATGTATCACGGGCTTTCGATAGACTGTAGCATGAGGGTCTTATCTATATACAAGATAGCACCACAAAATGACTGCCAATTGCTTGAGTCGAATGTCTCCAAACGATAATTTAGAGTATCTCATGAAGAAACCTACTCCAACTTTTATCCAGCCATAGTAGGGGTGCCCCAGGGTAGCAAGGGATAACGGAACTTTTGCTGACGATAGAGCAGTATTGGTATCAAGCAAATCGTCGAATGAAGCGGTTGAATACTTACAGCAAGCACTCGTTAAATCAGCCACTGGATCAGCGGTTGGAAAATAAAGCTTAACGAGCTAAAATCAGTACATGTGTCTTGATTGAAGATTGAACTGAAAATACTACGTCAGACAAAATACCGCAGATCCACTTTCGAGCTGCTTTTCGTGCTGCTAAATAGCTTTGTCGGCCGTTTGAAGGCCATAATGTTTTGGTAACATTTTGTGTTAGTCACCCTGTACATTTGATTATTGACCTCCATCAGTTTATTAAGGCTTTTAACGGTGTTTGCAAACTGTTTTAAAAATTCCTGGTAGTACGTGCGGATAATTCCGAGAAATTTTGAAGCTCGTGAACATTCGACAATTACTTTGACCGGGTCCTTTGTAGTATAACGTACAGCTGCAAAAGATGATGTTTTCATGGTAAACAAGCCAAAACTTTTGTGTTTATCAACGCAGCCCAATTTGTTTGTCCCTTTTTATAGGCCACTGTTGATCCGTAACAATCTGAGTCCATCGGTTACGATCGCAACCACCTATACTGTTTCAAGCAATCACAAGATGCCAGATCGTTCTCTACGCCGTGGAACCATCGTTGCCGACAGCGACCTCTTCGCCAACTGAAAGGTGGCTCTCTATTTAAAGACCGCTGTATCATTCGGTTCGGATCAGCACGCAGAACGTGACCGAGCCAGCGTACTCACTGTCCTTTGATTTCATACACGGTGAGTCTTAGCCCTGTGGTTGGGGGCATTCGTGTTTCGTAAATATTACGAACGAAACATGAGACCCATAGAATACCACCACAGTATCCAGAGCTTGTCGTAGGAGGCGACTAAATCTGGTTGGATCGCTGGGCTGACGACCCGCATCCGTAAAAAAATATCACTGTTAAAAATGTCAACAAAAATAAGAAAATCGGATACCGCCAAAACAACAAAAAAAACGAACCCCCGCTTAAGTACCCGGACACGAGATTGAAGATCGGCACGTGGAACGTGCAGTCATTAAGAAAACCTGGCGCGTTGGACGGCCTTATCACATGCATGAAAGAGTATCGGCTGGAACTCGTAGCTCTCCAAGAAACTCGATGGCCTAAAAGTGGAGACCATGTGTCCCAAGGCTATACGTTGCTACACAGTGGAGATGACCTCGGAAATCTTGGGGTTGGATTTCTCATTGGGCCACAGGTAAAAAAGGCTGTCTTGGACTTTCAAGCAGTCGATAATCGAATGTGTAAGCTTCGCTTGCACATGAGATTAGCCAACCTGTCAATTGTCTGTATACATGCGCCCACTGATGTAAGCCAATCCCAGGATAAAGACTCATTTTACAATAATCTGGATAATCTGATGGGCTCTATACCGGAGCACGATGTCAAATTGGTGATTGGTGACTTTAATGCTAGAGCTGGCAGAAATCAGACCGACTTATGTAACAATATAGGTCCGTACTCCCGACACGAAACTGCGACCGAGAATGGGGAAAGAATGATGTACTTTGCGATCGCTCATGATCTTAAAGTAGCAAGTACATTCTTTCCTCATAAAAACATCCACTTAGAAACATGGACACACCCACGTAAAACATCCCGAAGCCAAATTGACCATGTGTTGATTTCAAAAGGGCGGGCTCGGGTTGTCCAAGATGTGAGATCATATCGGTCGTCAACAAAATTCGTAGGCAGTGACCATTTTATGGTTGCTGCAAAGCTACGATGGAAATTTTCGTACAAGTCAGGGAGGACAGGAGAATATAAAACGCGATTCTCCTGTGAAGGTCTGATAAATGAAGAAACGCAACGAAAATACCAAGATCTTGTCAGCAATAGCATTATACAATCCAATTACCAATCTGATGATGTGAACAGTGTCTGGGAAGTATTGAAAACCTCGGTTGTCGATGCTGCCCAGCACACTCTCGGTATAGTGAAAACTAAGCCCAAAAATGATTGGTTTGATGAGGAGTGTCGTCTTGCTGTTGAGCAACGAAATATAGCCTATAATGAAGCGCAGACTCGGTTTACAATCGCAAGGAAAAACAAAGCAGTTCTCGCTAGAAGGACAGCTAAACGCATTTGTAGACTGAAGAAGCGAGAATGGTGGAAGGCTAAGGTCTTAAGAGTACAACAACTCAGCAATGAGCACAATTCGCGTGGTTTCTTTAAAGGAATCACCGAATTGCACCATACCTTAAGATCTCGGTCAACTGCCATTCGGGACCAGGATGGAAACCTCTGTGTTAACGTCGATGCGGTACTCGATACATGGCGTGAACATTTTTCTGATCTACTTAATGTTCCACATGTATCACAAGCTGTGTTTGAATACCCTCAAATACAGACCGCGGAGATGTTCATTGAGGATCCATCCTATGAGGAATTCACAATGGCCATGCAGAGACTAAAGAGAAATCGTTCACCAGGAGTTGATTGCATTAATTCAGAGCTCTTGATATTCGGAGGGCTAACTTTGTGGAACTGTCTTTTCGACCTTATTCGATTGGTATGGCGAAATGAAGTTATGCCCGAAGAATGGAAAGTGGCCGCGTTATGCCCAATTTTCAAGAAGGGTGATCGCTTGAAATGTGAGAATTATCGCGGTATAGCTCTCCTTTGCACAGCATATAAGTTACTGTCATACATTATCTTGGGAAGAATTACTCCTCTGGCGGAGGAAATTGTCGGTGACTACCAAGGAGGATTTCGTCCAAATCGGTCAGTCACTGATCAAGTTTTTTCGCTACGGATGATTCTTTCCAAGTACTACGAAACATCTCGCGATGTACACCAGGTATTCCTGGATTTCAAGCAAGCCTATGACTCGATCAATCGAGAGAGATTATGGTATGCGCTTGAATATCTAGGAATACCGAAAAAATATGTACATCTGTGTAAAATGACAGTAACGCAGTCACAATGCTGTGTCAAAGTTGAGAACAGGCTATCGAGAACTTTTGCAATCAATTCCGGTGTTCGACAAGGAGATGCGCTGTCCCCGATACTTTTTAATCTCATGTTGGAATACATCCTTCGTAAAAGTGAAACACCTCAGGACAACATCTTATTCCGACAATCCAATCAACTTCTTGCTTATGCAGATGATATCTGTGTGATTGGATTAAATGGCAACGGAGTGAAAGAGATACTTGATCCACTGGAACAGTGTTCAGCTTCTGTTGGTCTCAAAATCAACGAGTCAAAAACCAAATACCTAATCTCGGGTTTTAGAGACCAAGACGCAATTGATTTCAGTAGTGGCAACCACACGTTTGAAGGAGTGATGAGATTCAAGTATCTTGGATCTCTCATCACTCACGATAATAGTGTGGGAGAGGATATCAAGGTCCGCCTTGCCGCTGGCAATCGGGCTTTGTATCCTCTACGTCCACTGCTGAAATCAAAATATCTTGCAAATACGGATAAGCTGAAACTGTACAGAGTGTTGATCAGACCCGTTGTCATGTATGGATGTGAGAGTTGGACCTTGACGGATGAGTACGAAAGATGGCTTCTAACATTCGAGAGAAGAATCATGCGTGTGATATATGGTCCAAAACGCGACGTCGATGGCACTTACCGAGTTCTTTTCAATCACGAGATCAGGAATTTAATGCAAATTCCTGATATCGTGCATGAAATTAAAGGACAGCGAGTACGCTGGCTCGGACACGTTCTGCGTGCTGATCCGAACCGAATGATTCAGCGAACCTTTAAGGGTGAACCGCCTTTCGGTAGGCGAAGAGGTCGCTGTAGGCGACGATGGCTCCACGGCGTAGAGAGCGATCTGGCTTCTTCAAACTGCCTACAACGGTTTGAAGAGCTGGCTCGTGATCGAAACCAATGGAGTCAGATTGTTGACACGGTACGGGCCAATAATGGCCTGTAAAAACCGTTAAAAAAAAAAAAAAAAATAAAAAAAAAAAAAAAAAAAAAAAATGAAATCAAAGGACAGAGATCTTAAGGTTTGTTGCAATTCGGTAATTCTTCTAAAGAAACTACGCGAATTGTGTTCATTGCTGAGTTGTACTTAGACTTCCACCATTCGCACTTCTTCTGTCTACAAATGCGTGTAGCTGTTCTCCTAGCAAGAACTGCTTTGTTTTTTCTTTCCAATTGTAAACCGAGTCTGTGCTTCCTTGTGGGCTATATTTCGTTGCTCAACAGCAAGACGACACTCCTCATCAAAGCAATCATTTTTGGGTTTAGTTTTCACTATACCGTGAATGTGCTGGGCATCATCGACAACCATAGCTTTCAATACTTCCCAGGCACTGTTCACTTCATCAGTTTAGTAACTAGATCGTAAAATGCTATTGCTGACAAGATCTTGATATTTTCGTTCCGTTTCTTCATTTATCAGACCTTATCAGGAGAATCGCGTTTTATATTCTCCTGTTTTCCCTGATTTGTACGAAAATCTCCATCGCAGCTTTTTCCATAGTGACCAGATAATAGTCACTGCCTACGAATTTTTTAGATCTCACGTCTTTGACAACACACGTCAGCCCTTTGGAAATCAGTACATGGTCAATTTGGCTTCGGAATGTTTTACGTTTCGAAATGGATGTTTTTATGAGGAAAGAATATACTTGCCACTTTGGGATCATGAGCGATCGCAAAGTACATCGTTCTGTCCTCATTTTGCATTTAAGTCACCAATCACCAATCTGACATCGTGCTCGGGTATATAGAGCCCATCAGATTATCCAAATTATTATAAAATAAATCTTTATCTTAGGTTTGGCTTACATGCACACAGGCAATTGACAGGTTGGCTGCCTGAAAATCCAGTTCAGCCTTTTTTACCTGTAACCCAATAAGAAATCAAACTCCAAGGGCTCCGAGGTCATCTCCACTGTGTAGCAACGTATAGCTTTAGGGCACATGATCTCCACTTTTAGGCCAACGAGTGTCTTGGAGAGCTACGAGTTCCAGCCAAAATTCTATCATACATGTAATAAGGTCGTCCAACGCACCAGGTTTTCGAAGTTGCACAATGCACGATCCATGTACAGATCACTAATCTCGTATTCAGGTACTTTACCAGCAGGTCATTGTTGTTTTTGCGGTATCCGATTGGTTTGCCTTTGATATTTTTAACATTTGTGTTTTTTTACTGAAGCGGGTCATCAGTTCAACGATTCAACCTGATTTAATCGCCTCCAAAGCTCTGGATACTGTGGTGGTATTTTATGAGTCTCATGTTTCGTTCGTAATATTAACGAAGCATGAATGCCTCCATCCATTTGAAGTCCAAATATCAATACTGCACATCATGATATATTCAATCGACGATTCATATCATCAAGCACACGATAACCCTTTCGAGACTCAATTACGTTTGACTCGGTACAATTTATTCGATTTCGTGTTTTGGTAAAATAATTATAAGTGCCATTAGTTTCGAACTAAAATGACAACTTTGGGAAATGTGTGTGTATGTGGACCGCATACCTACTCGTATTCTCCTGAATGTGATCGCGTGAGTTTATACTCGACTATTTTTATGTTGTGTTGCATAAAATTACATAAATTTTAGTTTTATTTATTTTTGGTAAACTATCTCTTGTAATTTGTGTTACAACCAATAAAAATTAAATTGGAATGTTTTCGATGGACCAAATATATATCGGAGATGTGGGAATTAACGATTTTCTTATTAAAACCGTATAAAAGTTTATTTATGGTCGTCTGCATGTATTTGCACCTACTTTCGTTTCAGCCAGCCCTCCCTACTATAAAAACCAATTAAATCATCTTTGTAATACACCTTCATAAATCACACAGTTTCTCAATCTTTAATAATCCCAGAAAAAAAATTTAATGATCTTATTAATTCGTTAGCCGAACGTCAAACACCAACGCCGCCCAAACATCAACCTGTTGTGTTGAACAACAAACAAGACTCGTATAAAACGCAAGAACAATTTACCAATTGTGAAAGATCAAAATCGAATCACTATGCTGTAACAAAATTATTGATTCGTATCCGCGTATTCCATATATAAGAAAGATGTGGGGGGTGAGTTAAGAATAAGTGTGTTTATCACTTAAGCCCATAATCAAAAAATTTTATTACTCGAATATTTATTTAAAGAAAAAAAACACTTTCTGTTTAAAAAGCTATCCGCGTGGCCATTAAAAATCCCGATATTATTTTTTTTTCGGTTCTTACAGGCCATTGTTGGCCCGTACCGGATCAACAATCTGACTCCATCGGTTTCGATCACAACCAGCTCTTCAACCAGCTTTTCAGCTCTCAACCAGCAAGCAGTTAGAATATGACAGATCACTCTCTACGCCGTGGAGCCATCGTCGCTGACAGCGACCTCTTAGCCTACCCAAAGGCCGCTCTCCCTTCAAAGGTTGCACTATCATTCGGTTCGAATCAGTACGCAGAACGTGACCGAGCCAACGTACTCGCTGTCCTTTGATTTCATGCACGATATCAGGAATTCACATTAAATTCCTGATATCGTGATTGAATTAAACTCGGTATGTGTCATCTATACCGCGATAAATCACGCATTTTAATCGATCACCCTTCTTGAATATTGGGCATAACGTGGCCACTTTGCATTCTTCAGGCATAACTTCATTTCGCCATATATCAATCGAACAAGGTCGAAAAGACAGTTTCACAAAGTTAGCTCTCCCAATATCAAGAGCTTGTGATACATGTGGAACATTTAGTAGATCAGAACAATGTTCACGCCATGTATCCATTACCACATCGACGTTGACCGATTCGGTGATTTTTTTAAAGAAACCTCTTGAATTGCGCTCATTGCTGAGCTGTTGTACTCTTAAGACCTTAGCCTTTCACCATTCGTCCTTACACATTCGATTATCGACTGTCTGGAAGTTAAACACATTTTTTTTCACCTGTGGCCCAATGAGAAACCCAACTCCAATATTTCCGAGGTCATCTTGACTGTGTAGCAACTTATAGCCTTGGGACACATGCTCTTCACTTTTAGGCCATCGAGTTTCTTGGAACTTCCCTACGAGCTCCGGCCGATGCTCTTTCATACATGTAATAAGGTCGTCCAATGCGCCAGGTCGGGGGATCATTGTTATTCGGTGGTATCCGATTTTTTTAGTTTGTTGACATTTTTTACATTTGTACATTTTTACTGATGCGAGTAATCGAATCCTTCCGAATAGTACAATTTCTCCAACCCTTCACCTCATTCGAGCCGAATCTCGTTCCGTCGAACCATTTCTTCAAGTGCAGAAATAGGAATAGACTAGTCGACCGAAATTCACTGTAAAGGCCAGATGAAGTGTATTGAAAGGGAATTTATCTCAGTGAAAGAGTTTTTTTTATAAATTAGGAGTATATCACTTGTTGACTTAGACTATATCTGTAAGTTGCCCTCTCCAGAGAGCCCTCGTCTCTTGATAAATTTATCATTTGCTACAATTGTTTAATCAACCAATTGGCGCAATGGTAAAAACTACGGTTTTGGATATGGAGATCCTGGGTTCCAATTCCAATAGAGGCAGGATTCAAAACGGGGTTTTTACCTTCTGATTACGATCGGTGTTTTTTTTACTTAATAGTACAATCTTATCACATGGCCATTTGTTACTAATGATAATAACGCACTTATTTGGAACAAATAAGTGGGGCGAGTGTGGGTTAACGCGTAATCAACATTCTGCTCCCAATTTTTATTTATTAGATGACTTGTTCATTCGGTTTAATTATTAAGGCATCTTAGTTCTTGTGTTATGTTAAGAAGTTGTATGGCCTCATCGTTGCTGTGTTAATTTTTGATGACAAACTCGTTGGTGGCGTAGCGATAAGTATTCGTTATTGGACGTAGAATTCTTTTTTGGCAGTCTTAAACATTTAAACGATTTTATTGGTTCGTGCAGCCCCAGAGTTGGATCCCGCGTATACACCCAAATTGGTTTAATTATCGATGCACAGATTAGGTGTTTACAGTGCGGGTTTAGCTTAGAATGTCGTTCTATTAGCCAGGCTAATTCGTATCTGCGTTTCACCTACAAATGTAGCCAAAATAGCATGCCTCAATCATTTTCCATATATCATCACTAATCCCGGTTACCGATTGTATTCTTGGCAGTCGAGTACTTCCGTGGTAGTCTTGATTTCAGCTACTTCAGTTTGATTTCTATAAATGGAAATTAAGTTGGAGCGTTTCATTGAAGATGTTTCTGAATGATTCTGGTCTGGAATATAAGAAGCAATTGATTTCAGAGGTGAACGTAGAGGACAAAATGCATCTCAGTATATTATCATGAATAATGAAATACACAAGCCCAGCAACCCAACGTTTGCATCAAGAAGTTCCCACAGCTTCATTTTTTAATGACAAAGACCATCATTTTCATTGTAGGGTGATTTGCAATTTCTTGTGAACTTTTATCTTAAGAATATCGCCATTGATTTCTTGACTCAATCGCCATTGTGATTTCGTGCACAATTGGGCGTGTAAATTCCACGATGTACTTTACATAACCTTTTACATCTTAAAGTTTACGTAAAGTTTTTTTTTCATTCTATATAAAAAAAAACGTTTTATTTGGTTCTAGCGCGCCATCTCTTATCAAATCTACACGTCAACTAAAGCGTCATCTGTTAGGTAATATTCTTACTTTGTTTGGAATAGAAAGTGATTGTTTGTATTGTTTCGACTATGAGACTATAGGACTTTATTTATGCTCAAAACATCAATTAAGACGCTGATCCCGGAAAAAACGGTTAATCGAGTTGTGGACCTTGATATGGTTCCCAAAATATAACCAACGACCAAAGTGATTAAACCGAACTTCGACATCTTTTTACTTGAATAAGCTCAACGTGTAATAATGGCTATTTTTGGAATGTCCATTTGCTGGTTTTATGGAAAGCCTGTGATACATCTAGAAAATGATTGTTCTATCTTTGCAGTCACGCGATGAACTTGATCAATAGTCGAATGTTTATTTCTGAATCCTGGAAGTCAGGTATAATATTCTTTGGCTTAAGTCGTTTCTGAAACAACTTTGAACTAGTTGGTAGCAAAGAGATCGGCCTGTATGATGCAATTTGCTCAGCTGATTTTTTATCCTGATTATTTGGGCAACCTTGAAACACTTAGGCACATATGTTAGTCGATGGGAAGCATTAATAGTTCTGCCTTTTCTTCATTATCTTCCACCCATTCTCCATTTATGTCCCTTATAAGTGGCACTTGGATTATTGACCTCCTGTAATTTTTATCAGTTCTCGAATCGAATTAGACTGTCCAGTTTCTCTGTAAATAATTCCCAATCAGTCAAATTAGTAAGACTAAATGTACTCAGAGTCATTAACAACCGGTGTGTGATCAGTAGGGTTGTCAATGCCTTCGACTTCAATACTTTATGAGGCTACTACTTTTGAGATATCAAATCAGGAGCCTTTAAGATAGGTTGGTTTACATGATTCACAACCTGATATTTTTATTGCACTTTGGAGTTCTCTTCTTTTTCCTGGTGTTAACAGTCGAGACATCTACGCAGCAATGTCTTGGTGGGTAGCAGATCGTCTCTTAACTTAGTTCGATAACACCATGATTACTTGTTATCACGGCAGCTTGCAACGCTTCGTACTTTCGTCTTGTTGAAAATGTAGGATATTTTGATTGATTGAGATTGGTGTCCCTGTTTCAGCACGACTACTGGAGTGCAATGTTTTGATAGGCTCTAGATGTCTAATATTTCAAATTATATTGGTCTGTAGTAAAGGTCTGATAAATGAAGAAACAAAAATATAAGATCTTGTATCAGCAATACCAGTTTGCGATCTAATTACTAGTCTGATTAGTGAACACAGTTTCGGAAGGATTGAAAACCTCGGTATACTCAGTATATAGTGAAAACTAAACGAGTGTTGCCGATCTGTTGAGAAACGAAATCTAGCCCTCGGATGAAACTCGGATTACAATCGCAAGGAGAAATAAAGTGGTTCCTGCTAGGAGGACAGATAAACGAATTTGTAGTCATAAGAAGCGCGAATGGTGGAAGGTTCAGGATAACTCTGCAAAAGAATGTTGAATCAGTAAGCCCCATCAAACAACGATACTATATTTAGTCTTTGCCAAACTGACGCTCGAAAAATTACAGTGCGGGCCAACATTTGAATTTTTGTGGCTCAAATTTATCAAACGACATTGTGTTGACAATTTCGATTATGGACAATAATTCGACGACAGTATATAAGTAGTAAATAATATTGGTGTACAAACGATAAGATAAGAAGTTGTTATCACAGTTGCAATTGGTTATTTTGGGTTATTCATTTATAGTTAAGACATACTTATACCATATAGCGTAGAAATAAGAAGTGCAAGAAACGTGTGATAGTGTCAATATACAGAATGCAGACCTTAGCAGGAATCGATACTACACAAGTGTATCACGAATTTGGTTTTGATTTCAATCAAGTGAAGGATTTAAAATTGCAACAATACTTTATCCATAATGATGTAGTTAACTGGTTCGAAGAACAGGTATTTTGTTGTATAATAACGTTGTTTCAAGTGTGCTTACTTTCTTATCTCCCTCTATGCGTTTAGATACTAGCGAATGAATTCCGGGAATTCAATTTCATTAAAATAATTTATGAACGGTTGTATCACTTTGATATAAATCACGTGAAGTGTGTTGAAATTTATTATGATGAAGATGATATGGAAAGGTTTCGAAACTTTAAATCACAAATGTACGAGTTAATTCGTATCGCTAAATACAAAATGCCGTGGATAAGTGATACGACATATTATTTTAATAAGGGAATAAAATCGGTAAGTTCATTTGGTTTATACATGAATACATTACCACTTTGGCTGCCAATGTTGTAATGAGTATACACTCTAGATTCCAATGTTGTTCTAGAGATGCATTTGTATTTCCACCGAATCACGCCAGTGTTTTTATGGACATAGATCCCAAATATTATCTCACTAAGCCAGTTTTGTTCTAGACAAACATTCTCAATTCAATTGTATTACGCCAGTGTTAACACACTTCCATAGTAGTAGATAATCTAGGATATCTTGAGAACAACATTGGCCGTATAAGAAAGATTTTGGAATGTATGTTCGGAACAATATTGGCGTGGTTGGATGGAATTTAGAGTGTTTGCTCATTACAACATTGGCAGCCAAAGTGTTAACATAAATTATTAACATATTTTGTGGATATCAAAATAAATTGGTAGTATATAAGTATTATATAAGTACACCGGCCTCATAATTAACGCACCACTCAAAGCTCATTTGAAATTTTAGCCAATCTTTCTCAATCTTGAGTGTGATTAATAACGGCTTCATAACGTCGATGCGAATATATAATTCTCGTTTCACGCTTGAAAATTTGTTCCATTAGAACATTGAACACATCGAGATATTGTTGTCTAAAAGTCATCCTAAATCTCTTCTTGATTGATTCAAGATCATTGCTTTGGAAAAACTCTTAGTTAGAAGGTAGAGCTTCAAATTTAATCCATTAATTTTGGGGCATTATGATCTAATTAGGGTCGTTTGTTGATCCTCAAACTCGAACCGCAATCCAACGTTATGAAATTTGTGGAGAGAATATGCAGGGCATTAGCATAATAAGTGCTTAAATGCTTATGGTTCTAACAGATCCCAGTTTGTATTGTTCCGAGATTTCATTTTGTCTAGTGATAATATCCAACAAGACTCTCAAAGTCCATCTGTCATAAATCAAGAAGAACTAAAGTCTATATACTGGTTAATTGTTCCAAGAAAGATTTTAAATATTCAATATGAAATCAGATTTTTTCCCAGTCGATGAAGACTGTTGATGTATCTGTATGAACGTTGTTTTTTTCTGTCCTCTGTTGCAAGCAGCTGTAGATGACAGACCACTCTCTACGCCGTGGAACCATCGTCACCGACAGTGACCTCTTCGCCTACCGAAAGGCGGCTCTTCCTTCAAAGTTCGCAGAACGTGACCGAGACAGCCTACTCGCTCTCTTTTGATTTCATGCACGGTATCAGGAATTCGCATTAAACTCCTGATCTCCAGATTGAATAGAACTCGGTATGTGCCATCATCGTCGCATTTTGGGCCATATATCACACGGATTATTCTTCAATTCAACAATCTTTCGTACTCATCCGTCAAGTTCCAACTCTTACATCCATACATGACAACGAGTCTGATCAACCCTCTGTACATTTTCAGCTTATCCGCGAATTTGCAAGATATTTGGATTTCAGCAGTGGACGTAGATGACATAGAGCCCGATTGCCAACGGCAAGGCGAACCTTGATATCCTCTCCCACACTATTATCGTGAGTAATGACAGATCCAAATCTCAAAATACTTGAATCTCATTACTCCTTCAAACGTGTGGTCACCACTACCGAAGTCAATTACGTCTTGGTCTCGAAAACCTGAGATCAGATATTCGGTTTTGGACTTGTTGATTTTGAGACCAATTGAAGCTGAACACTGTTCCAATGGATCAGGCAGCTCTTTCACCCCGTTGTCATTTAATCCATGGATTGTCAGAATAAGCTAGTTTCTTGAGGTTTTTCACATTTTCGAAAGATGTATTCCAACATGAATGAGATTAAAACTTATCTGGGACAACGCATTGTCGAACACTAGAAGTAATTGCAGAACTTATCGATAGTCTGTTCTTAATTTTAACACAGCATTGTGACTGCGTTACTGTCATTTTAAATATTAAAGCGCATAATATAGTCTCTCTCGATCGATCGAGTCAAATGCTTGCTTGAAATCTAGGAACACTTGGTGTACATCGCGAGATGTTTCGAAGTACTTGGAGAGAATCATCCGTAGCGAAAAAACTTGATCAGTTATTGAACGATTTGGACGGAATCCTCCTTGGAGGTCACCGATAATTTCGTCCGCCAGAGGATAATGTATGACAGTAACTTGTATGCTATGCAAAGGAGAGCTATACCGCCATAATTCACGCATTTCAAGCGATCACCCTTTTTGAATATTGGGCATAATACGGCCACTTTCCATTCTTCAGGCATAACTGCATTTCGCCATACCAATCGAACAAGGTCAAAAAGGTACTTCCACAATGTTAGCCCTCCGAATATCAAGAGCTCTGAATTAATGTAATCAACTCTTGATGAATGTTATTTCTTTAGTCTCTGCATTGCCATGGTAAATCCTGATAGGATGGATCCTCAATGATCATCACTGCTGCCTGTATTTAAGGGTATTGAAATACATGTGCACGCCATGTATCGATATCACACTGTGTTCAGAAACTAAAACACTAGTAATAGTCACATAAGATTTAACAGCCTACATTAGGGCGAAACCAAATACGCAATTGGATTCCAATTACCAAACATCTGGTCTAACTAGAATCTATTTGAATAATCTCGAATTTATGGTTCCTGTCATTTTCTCTGTCGAATCATTTTTTCTTATTATATTTTTTGAAGTCAACGAGACCACAACAATAAAGAAAATCATCATTGACCGCGTTTTTTTATTATTTCACTATCTCATTACTGGAACGACGTTTCGAATTCGCACATGGTCCTTCGAACCGGATACTATACCCCGTAGTGTAGTAAGCAATTTTTTGTAAACCAGTTTCAACATTTCGGTTCCAGAATATAGTGGAATATTACATAGAGCACGTGCAGTCCAAATAATTCGATCCGATATTTTGAACGAAAGTTAATTAAGTGATATCATAATTACCAGTGTTACAGTTTTATCAGTGTTACAATTTCACCGTGATGGATGCCTTGAAAAAACAGCGTGCCAAGACAATCTAAATGCGCTAAGAATCTAACGGTTACGTCCACTGAAAGCCTAGATGAGTTGCGATTGAGAGCAAATCGAGCGAAGGATTTACTCGCGAAATTCGGACAAATCGAAGCGGACATGTTCGAAATTAACTCTGAGGAAGAATCTCGCTTATTCGAAGCCGAAGAATTGTATTTTTCAGCAGCGGCGAAGATTAACGAAATCATAGGGTTTGAAGCTTTCAAGAAACCACAAATCCTGGTGAAAACTCAATGAACGCCACAATTGGAAGCGCCGCACCAGCGGTAAAGCTAGCAAAATTGCAGATTCCGCATTTCGACGGAGACTATACTGAGTGACAGAGTTTCTTTGACATATTTGTATCAAGCATTTATGAAAATGAAACTATACCAACCGTCCAAAAGTTCCAATACTTGGTCGGCCTACTCAAGGGTCAAGCATACTCATTCGTCAGGCATTATAAGATCACCGAAGCGAATTACCACGAGGCACTGCAAAAATTAACACAAAGATACAATCGGAAACGATAAAACATTAATTTGTTCATTCGCAAATTCATTGAACAGCCTAACGTTAAGGCAGCTAGTTCCGATAATTTAAGGAAACTTTTAGATACTTCCGACGAGGTGATACGAGGCTTAAGAGCATTGAGCGAGAAGGCGGAATCAAGAGATCCTTGGCTCATATATATGATAGTGTAAAAGTTAGAAGATGATACAAGAAACCAATGGGCCCAGGATACTACAGAACATGAGTATCCGACATTGAAGATGCTGTTCGAGTTTCTCAATAAGCGAGTGGACGCCCTCGAATCTCTCAGGTGTGACCAAGTCCGACCAGCGAGATCAAACACACAGATTCATCCAAAAAGGACATTGGTGACGTTTACTTAATGGGTGTGTATCGCATGTAACATTTAAGATCATAAATTGATTGAGAGCGATAAGTTCAAGGAACTGTCAGTAGAGGACCGAAAGATACTATTGAGCAAGAATAAAAGATGTTTCAACTGCTTCAATTCAAATCACACCGTGTATGACTGCAAGTTTCGAAGTAGATGCCGCCTATATGCTCACGAAGACACAATATTTTATTGCATACTGATGGGAATATATCAAGTGCAATTCATGAATCACGCACTAAGCAAGCGGAAACCTTAGCCAATTGTACTCAGCATAACCATGGCGTTAAGGAAAAAAGTATAGAAGAATTAACCATATTACCAACGGCGATGATACATGCAATCGATAGCAATGGCACCCGCCGACCTTGCAGAGCTTTATTAGACACAACTTCACAAGCCCCTTTTGTAACTGAAGCTTTTGTGCAAAAATTAGACTTACGACGCGTCAACGGAAGGACGATTATAACTGGAGTCGGGCAGACGGGTGCTGGTAAATCACATGGAATAGACAAAATTCGATTAACATCAAGATTCTGCGACAAACCAGTGGAATTGATAAATGCATTTATAATTTCGAAAATCACATCGCCTCTTCCAGGCCGCACAATCAATATCAATCACTTATCAACCATAGCAAAAAGCTAATTGGCAGACCCTAACTTTAATAAGCGAGCTGCAAACGATATTCTGCTAGGTGCTGATATTATCTTCAATCTGGTCGACGATGATATCAACAGAATAGAGCTTAGCAATCTGATGGCACAGAATACGAAGCTAGGCTGGATAATTGGTGGTGTTTATATGATGGATCGACAGCAGAACCAATTAGATCATTAACCACGCAAATAAATATAGACAAAACACTACGATGATTCTGGGAAATCGAAGAGTTCTCTGCAGATACAAATACGAGGTTCAAACGAATTCTTTGAATGTACGAATTCTTTGAATGTAAAATGTACATTCTACCCCACCATGGAGTACGAAAGGATAGTAGTCTCACAACTAAGCTACGGGTAGTATTTGATCCGTCTGCGAAATGCGAAGGGTGTTGCTCTTTGAACGAGAAGCTGATGATTGGACCTACCGTACAAGCAAATTTATTAGAAATTCTCTTAAGATTTCGACAGCATCGTTACGTACTTGTCGGAGATTGGAGAAAATGTATCGACAGGTTCTCATGCACGAGGAAGACAGGAAGCACCAAATTATATTATGGCGAGATGAGCAACAATGTATCAAACCATATGCGTTAAATACAGTGACATACGGCACGGCATCCGCATCGTTAATGGCCACCAGATGTTTTGGTTGAACTATCGAAATCGTACTCAGATGAATTTCCAGAAGCTGCCCGTGCAATTAAAAATGACGTATACGTCGACGACGTAATGACAGGTGCTGCAACATTATCACAGCTACAAGATTTGAAGCATAGCATAGTGAGAATCATGCAGAGTGGTCGATTCAATTTGAGGAAACTTTCCGCTGATCATAACTCTATCATAAATCAAACCAATCGGATTGATAGTGGTGACATTAAACAGCTATCAGAGCACGAGCAATCCATTAAGTTGCATGGCAATCATCAACCGATCGATTCAGTTTTCAAGCCAAAATAAATACTCTAAAGAACTACACAAAAAGAAACCTACTGTCTGAAGCAAGCCGCATATTTGACCCGTTAGGATTGATTTCTCCGATAGTAATCCGGGTTAAAATCTTGTTCCATAAACTTTGGCTGTTAAAGCTAGACTGGGATGAAGAGGTGCCAACTGACATAAAAATGGAATGGGTCAAATTAAGAACCGAACTATGTAGCAATTCTAAAATTGAGATTCCGAGGTGGATGGGTACCACCACTACAGTCCGCATTCATTGGTTTTGTGATGCGAGCAAATGGGCCTACGCAGCGGTACTATATGCAATCACAGAATGCTCAGATGGAGTTCATTCACACTTAATTTGTTCAAAATCAAAGGTAGCTCCTCTTAAGCAGGTGAGCCTGCCCAGATTATAACTTATGAGAGCAGTACTATTAGGCCGAGTTGCCAAACAAGCAGTCAGTATTTTGAATCTCAAAATCTCTCACAGAACATTATGGACAGATTCTAAGATCGTCTTAGATTGGCTGTGTGAACAACCACGACGATGGACTACATTCGTAGCCAACCGCACGGCGGAAATAATAAATGAGCACAACAGAAGCATGTGGAGACACGTTCTATCAAAGGAGAATCCAGCGGATTATGCCACTCATGGCAAATTGTATCATGAAATAGCAAGAGACGAATTTTGGTGGAACGGACAACAGTGACTGCGTGAAGACAGAACAAGATGGCCAAAACAATCGGATAACCCTCATACAACTACAGCATTAGCATTTCACAGTGCTATACAGTGCTATACGCAGCCAGAACGACACATCAGATATAGTATACGATCTGATCAATAAAATTTCAACCTTTAATAAATTACAGAGAATACTCGCCTATGTTCTCCGTTTTCTTAATAATTGCAGATCATCGAAATCGAAGGCCAAATCCCGAACACTAACAAGATCGGAAATTGAGGCAGCCGTCCAAATCCTAGTTCGAAAGGCACAAATACTTGATTTTCCGGAAGAATATGCAGCTCTCCTTAAAAATAACCCAATAGCAAGACAAAGCAAATTACGAACAATAAATCCCTTCGTTGGTGATACTCAAATCATGCGTGTTGGCGGAAAATTGGAGAATTCAGTTTTTCCGTATCATACTAAGCATCCCTCTATCATATCAAGCCAGAGCCGACTGTCAACCTTAATTACCAGGCACATACACAACGAAATGCAGCATCCTGGTTTCTCACGAGTACTTGCTGACGAGTCTAGTCCGTCAAAACTACTGGGTACTAAGAGGCAAGGACGTCGCAATAAGGGTATTTCGACAATGTATCAGATGCTCAAAGCAGCGACCGAAGATTACCAAACAACTAATAAGGCAACTACCTCAAGACCGAGTCCAACTAGGCTTTACATTTTTCGCAGTAGGCGTAGATTTCTGCGGTCCTTTCCAAGTACACGCAATTCGAAGACGAGGAGCAGTTCCTAGTAAGGAATATTTATGCATATTCGTTTGCTTCTGCACACACGCAATACACATCGAAGACTGTATGAATTTAACTACAGAATCATTTATCGGAAGTTTAAAACGTTTCGTGAGTCGCCCCCGTGGATTATGTAATACGATTTATTGTGACAACGGTACGAATTTCATTGGCGCAAGGAATCATTTACAGACGGTTTACAACTTCCAACATCACCACTCAAATGAAATTGTTAGTCATCTTTCGAAATAATAAAAAGAGTGGAAATTTATACCACCGGCAGCTCCTCTTCAAGGCGGATTATGGGAGAGTGCTACCAAGACCCATCTTCAACGAGCCATCGGAGAGGCGATACTTACGTTGGAGGAATTCACAACGCTAGTAACGCAAATTGAAGGAATATTGAATTCCAGACCGATCTGTTCATCTAACTCCGACGATGTAGATTATTTGACTCCAGCACACCTGCTAATCGGTAGACATATCCAACAAGTTCCTGAAATGCCGGAACAAAACCTATCAATTCATTCACGTTGGGATTTAGTCAAACGAATTCATGAACAATTTTGGAAGCGCTGTACAATCGAATATTTAACATCTCTACAAACACGTTCTAAATGGCAGGACAAACATTCAAACTTGATGATCAATGACGTTATCATTATTCATGACCATAACTTGCCGCCAACTGTAACCTCCGGCTTGGGATCCTCGACATCACATGGCACACTTCTTGATGCGGGTAGCAATCAGTGGCTTGGGGGGTACATGTTACATGCAATGTCGAAAGCCATATTACAATTATATGCTGTATTCAAATTAAGTGTGCAAAACAAAACAAAAATCTTATTTACGGAACATTTCTTATCGATCAAATCACTTTCTTTCCCACCTCGACAATCATTCCATTAAAGCTCAAATTTACCAAGTAGCCATTATATGTACTTACCACGCGGCAAATTCATGTGGAAAATTTTAAGGTAAGTAAGAGAAAAAAAAACTTAGATGGCCTCAGCTATAAGCAAAACAAGCAAACAAACCAAAATAGAAGGAAATAATCATTTACAAACAAAAAAAATATGAATACTGAAACTTTCATATATGTACACTTATTTTAGAGCAAAACGATTCGATATAAAGAAAAATATAAGTAAAATTACACATACGGTTTTTTTTTCTTTCAACAATTGAATCTTTCAATCATGAAATTGAAAATAACATACATTTTCAACGTTATATCACCATATTCCAGATTCTTCCATGTGCTAGTGGTATTCCATCCCGTCACCCATAGGCTTGCAGCAAACATCGATTATTAGAATTTCGCCATTCGTTGAAATTTTATAAATTTTAATTTATAAATTAGTCGGGAGCTTTTCTAAGTTTTCCAAGTTAATATTTCGGCAAAGATCCGTATATTATTTTATTTTTCGCTGTTACTTTTTGCTGTTGTATAATTGAACGTATAATTGAAATATATATATATATATATATATATATATATATATATATATATATATATATATATATATATATATATATATATATATATATATATATATATATATACTTCTATTTGTTTCACTGAAGCATAGCGCAAAATTTTCGAAAACTTGAAACAAGATTAAGTTTATTCACAGATTTATATATATATGTATAAATTTTTTTTTTTTATTTCATTAGTTTATTATTTTTCAAAAGTGTATAAATTTATTAATTTGAAAACATTTACACATTATTTTTTTTTTCTTATTATTATATAACTTTTTCTTAATGTTATTTACTAAATTTAATTAACAATGTCACTTAACTATATGTTTCATTCCTTTTTTTTTGTTTGTTTTATTTCTTAATTTATCATTTATATATTTTTTTTTTTTGCTTCGAACGATTTCGATCTCATCGAATCTCAAAATCAACTGTCCCGACCCACCAGTTTATTTATTTCTTTTCTATCTTTCAATTTCCCGGTTTAGCACTTTACCTTTAGCAAATTTCCCGCCAATTTTTTTTATTACAGAAGACAAGAAAAAAATTAATTTTGTATGACCTTGTGTTTTTTATTATCTCTAAGTACCACTTTGAATTTGCAAACGTATAAACACTACGGGAGAAAAATGTTAAGAAATTCGTAATAAATTCACAATAGGGCGGATGTTAATTTGTCAAATTTTGCGAATCGTTACACAACGCAGTGGTTGTTAGGAAAGATTATTAAAGTATATCCCGGCAATGATGGTAACACCCGCGTAGTACAAGTTAAAACTAAAAATGGTTCTATGAAACGATCAGTACAACAAATTTGTCGTCTTCCTAAAAGGTTAGGTTGTTGTGGCTGCTTTCGCACACTTAGACCGGCGATGGTCCGTTGTGATACCACTCTTTATACGGCTATAGGTCCGAGTTTTCGTAGAACCATCTGCGCTTTGCATTGCTCCATGTCAGCCTATAGTACTGACATGGAAGATGGGTCGGCCCATGAATTCTAGACACGGAAGGGTTCCAGATATATGTTCATTTTTACACCACCGATCGCACCGCCCAAACGATCCAAGGTTAAAAACCCATTTGCATCTTGCCTCGAATCGGGTTTCGAACCCGGTACCTCCGGCTCCAACTGTCGCAGTTTTAACCACTGCGCCACCTGGGCGGTTAACACTAGTAATAGTCACATAAGATTTAACAGCCCACATTAGGGCGAAACCAAATATGCAATTGGATTCCAATTACCAAACATCTGGTCTAATTAGAATCTAATTGAATAATCTCGAATTTATGGTTTCTGGTTATTTTGTCTGTCGAATTATTTTTTCTTATTATATTTTTCGAAGTCAATTAGACCACAACAATAAAGAAAATCATCATTGACCGCGTTTTTTTATTATTTCACTATCTCATTACTGAATAGGCGTTTCGAATTCGCACACACTGCATAGACGTTAACTCGGAGGTTTCCATCCTGGTCCCGAATGGTAGTTGACCGAGATCTTAAGGTATGATAAAATTCGGTGATTCATTTAAAGAAACCAAATACTAATTGCGCTCTTTGCGTTCATTGTCAAGTGTTTGTACTCTTTAGGCTTTAGCCTACCACCATTCGCGCTACTTCTGTATGCAATTGTGTTTAGCTGTCCTCCTTGCACGAACTGCTTTGTTTCTTCTTGCAATTGTTAACCAGCCGTGAATGTTGAATATTACACTTTTAATTTAGGGTTTGCTCAGTTCATACCCACCTGACAAATATCAAGTGGTCGCAGATGCATCGCTATCTCAAGCACTGCAGTGGATGGGATATGAATAGTTCCCACATTAGGTAAATTTTGAGTCGTGCGTTAGTTTTGAGATCCAGTGAAAATTTTTTTATTGTTTATTGATGTGCTTATTTCTATTTATTAACAGGTCAAAGAAATTGAAAACGATTTGAAAGCTAACGATCTTCAAAATTGTTTAATTAGACGGTACAAAATGAATGTGGATTGGTGTAAAAAGCATACTCTTACAGTTTATGAATTTAAACCGAATGAAGATCAGTTAAATCGTCTAGAACACATTTTTTGGAACTATAACAAGCCATTTATATTTATAACCGAAGAATTCATGTTTTTGAAGAGTACGGAACCTCCGTTAGATATGTACTCCTTTGTATTAACCGTTTATCATGGCCAATTTTTATCAAGTTTAACATTGCAAAATATACTTTCGTTAGAATTGGCCAACAAAGATCATCGTGTTGAATCGTACAATAGTGTTCTGGATTGTGATATTCAGAGGCATCTCAAAAATCGATTTAATTTGTTTTACAAAAATAAAAAACTCGCAACATATGACGCTACCGAATTTACAGATGTGAGAATACTGAAATATTTTTTATACAAGTATCGAGATTGTTTTACTACCGTTAAGCTACCACATCACATATTAACCAAAAACAATTATTACTTAATTGTCGACGAATACCGAAGTTTAATATTTAATGATTTCCAACGATCTGATATTCGATTCGACATAATATCGCATGAGAATTTAACTGTTTGTTCTGTAAGTTTTCTACGTCATGAGGAAGGAAACATAATTGAGTCGGATTCTATAATAACCAGGGAAATTCGTTCGGTTAGCGATATCAATTTCGATTTTGTTGATAAGTGGTATAATCTGTTTATCGAAATCTCGATTCGAGCGAACTGTAAGTCTGTTCGTTTAACTGATTTGATTCATTTAATTTTAGGACAATACTTTTCAAGTATGAATTTCAGATCAATCATTCAGTTTAGATCATACAATAAGCGGATCAATAGTTGCATTCTGAATAGTTTTTTTGAAAAAGAATACCAATTCGATATTATTTTTAAAAATATTATCTTTCATTTTAACCGTTTAGTAAAATGGTTAAGTAAATGTTCAATAAGAACTGGCGTCATCTTTACTGACTGCGTTTTTCTGTTAAGCAATAAAAGTTCCAGAATGTTAAAAACTCTGATTAATCAAAGGAAATTATTAGACTGCTGTCGTTCCAAACTGACCTTTCGAAACATGAACATCGATATATCAATCTTCTCAACCCTTTTACACATATGTCGTAGGAAAATTGTTTACGATGGTTGCTGTCTAACGCCATCGACATCTGAGATACTACCACCGACATCTTTAAAAGATGTTATGTTTCAAAACAAGAACATTGATTTGCAACTGTTAGTTCCATTACTGCCTCATCTTTCATTTGAATTTGATAACTGCCAAATCCAATCAAATCATGATCCAATATTCCACTTTTATTCAATGTCTGAATCATCTCGAGATAATAAGGCCAGATTTAGAAACATGGATATTGACGCAGAAGTATTATTACAAATGTCAGAATATATAAGGAATATGTACCTGGATCGTTGTCGTATTTTTTCAAATGAAATGGTTAATCTTCCCTCCAATTATCCAACCAACTTCAACGCTACCATTGGTTTGGATAATGTAGAAATTGAATTGAAAGCGGCAGCGAAAGTGTTTAATAGATTTGACAAGGTCAGATTTTTTAGTTCTCGCTTTGTGTGTACAGATTTTTCAACACCGAAAACGCCTGTGAAATCCAATTCGAGCGTCGACTTTCGTCAAATATCAATTACTCCCGAATTTCTAAAATATTTGAAATATTTAGATCTTCGCAATACGATAATCTTTAAAGATTGTTTCATTACGAATCAAAATCTTTTAGAAATTTGGGCAGCTGCACCACGGTGTAAACGTATATCTATCCCTTCCGGACATCGGCTCGATTATAATTTTTATTTTGAACTTGTATACAAAATATATGAAACCCGTTTCGATGCGATGCTCCACGAATTAAAAGATGGAGTTGCTATTTCTTTAATCGGGTTCTTTGATATAGGATGGAAGGAATCTATTTTTGACTGCGAAGAAAGGCGCAATTTAATAAACAGGCTGAAAAATATTGACTGGCACAATTTAAAAATTAGGAGTGTTTATGTCAATAACTGCACAATAAATTTAGAGTTTTTGGAAAACGGCATGGTTCTAAATTTATCTGATGAACGGTACAAATTGCTAAATGACTCGGATATATGTGAGGTCAATTATTATTGACCGTTTAGTTTTACTTAAAATTAATTAATAATTTGTAATATTTATAAACATGTAATAAAATGTAACAAAAATATAAACTTTGGTTTTATTTAATTATACTTACTCATCAACTCTGGGTCCTAGTGGTTTCGCAAACCTCATTAAAATTGGCTTATGCGTGCAAAGGTCTTCTGCAAAATGGTAAATAGAGTTTAAATGCTTTCGAACAAAACATAAGACCATGAATCGTGTAAGCTTATGTAATTTGAATAGTATTCGAGTGTGAGTTGTAAATCCGAGTTGCTGATTGTATCTTGTCATTAACTAGGCCAGTTTCGGATCTGATGCTGACGTCATTGAATGATAGCGTGATCGAAAAGACCAAATCCATCTCATTACGCATATGCTACTAGACTTGATGTTTGCACTGTGCGGTTTGTATAATGTACGATGAGTATATGATGCGACAGTTCTAGCGAGTTACAAGAACTTAACTCGAAAGATGGATTTTTATTGTTTTTGATTGATTGAGGCGTTATGATATAATTTTGTA
This sequence comes from Tipula lateralis, assembly GCA_963932295.1. Classification (NCBI taxonomy): domain Eukaryota; kingdom Metazoa; phylum Arthropoda; class Insecta; order Diptera; family Tipulidae; genus Tipula; species Tipula lateralis. The sequence continues at coordinate 145,608,424 of OZ010736.1, forward strand.
TTTGTGAATTATTTCAGTTACTTTAAACGCCACAACCCATAAAATACCATCACAGTATCCACAGCTAGTCGAAGTAAGCGACGAAATCTGGTTGGATCGCTGGGCTGATGTCCCGCATCCGTAAAAAAACAAGAAATGTTAAAAATGTCAACAAACGAAAAAAAATCGGATACCGGCAAAACAACAATGACCCGGATACAAGATTCAGGTTCAGCACGTGAAACGTGCAGTCACATCAAAAACCTAACGCGTTTGACGGCTTTTTCACATGTATGAAGGAGTATCGGCTGGAACTCGTAGCACCCAAGAAACTAGATGGCCTTAAAGTGAAGATCATGTGTTCAAAGGCTATACGTTGCTTCACTGCAAAGATGACCTCGGAAATCTTGGAGTTGGATTTTTCATTTGGCCACAAGTAAAAAAGGCTCTGTTGGACTTCCAAGCAGTCGATAATCGAATATGTTAGATTCATTTGGTGTAAGCCAACACCAAGATAAAGACCAATTTTACAGTAATTTGGATAAACTGATGGACTCTATACATGAGTACAATGTCAGATTGGAGATTGGTGACTTTAATGTTGGGCTGTACATTTCAGTGGCAAGTACATTCTTTCCCCATAAAAACATCAATTTGGAAACATGAACACATCCACGTAAAACATGCCGAAGCCAAATTAACCATGTGTTGATCCAAGAAATGAGATCTTATCGGTCGGCAACAAAATTCGTAGGCAATGACGATTATCTGGTCACTGCAAAGCTACGATGGAAATTTTCGTACAAGTCAGGGAATGTACAACGCGATCTGATGAAAACAGTGTCTAGGAAGTATTGTAAACCTCGGTTGTCGATGCTCAACGCCCAAACATAATTGCTATGATGAGACAGATCTTCTTAGGAGGACACCTAAACGCATTTGTAGACAGAAGAAGGGCGAATGGCTCTAAGAGTACAACAACTTAGCAATGAACGCAATACGCGTGGGTTCTTTAAAGGAATCGCCGTATTGAAACGTAGCCTTAAGATATTCGGGATCACGATGTAAACCTCTGTATAAACGCCGATGCTATACTCAATACATTGCCTGAATATTAGTCTGCCTTACTTAATGTTCCACATGTATCACAAGCTAAGAAATGATCGCTTGAGAGGTGAAAATTGTCGCGGTATTACTCTCCTCTGTCCAGCTTAAAAGTTACAGTCAAATACGAAAGATCTAGATAGTCTACAACACCGCAGAGATGTTGCAGAACTCTGCGTGTTCTATAGATTAATAAATGGTAAATGTTCTGCAGAATTAAAGGAGAAAATACCACTATTTCTTACGCCAGGACGGGTAACACGAGGAACGGTTAATGCACATAGATTTACGGTGAAGCTGCCGAAACCTCGAACTGAAGGTGCAAAGCGCGAATTTATTTATCGAACATCTAAGAAGTGGAATTCGTTGGCTGGTTTTCAATTTCCGTTGAAGTATAACATGCACAAGTTTAAGGCAGCTATCAACCTTTACTTGAAGGATCGCGCGTTGGGTGCAGGAGCTCTGACAGTTACAAGGAGCTAGGTCAGTCTAAAAGTCCACCCTGCACCCAATTAAACAAAACGTAAAAAAAAACTTTGGGACTCCGCCCAAATCATTTAAGTCACTGACAAGTTTTTTCGCTGATTCTTTTTCAAGTATTACGAAACATCTTGCGTTGTACACCAGGTATTCCTAGATTTCAAGTGAGTCTATGACTCGATCAATTGAGAGAGAAGAGTTACAATGCCGTGTCAAAGTTGAGAACAGGCTTCCGTGTACTACCGATCTCGTGATTCAAAAGAACACGGTATATGCCATCAACGTTGGGTTTTGGGCCATATATCACAAGCATGATTCTTCTCACAAATGTAAGAAGTCGTTGATTAAGTATCGTTTTCATCCCGTTGTCATTTAATCCAATCACACAGATATCATTTGCATCTGCAAAAAGTTGATTGTATTGTCGGAATAAGATATTGTCTTGGGGTGTTTCACTTCTACGAAGGACGTACTCCAACATAAGATGAAAAAGTATCGGCGACAGCGCATCCCCTTGTCGAACACCAGAAGTAATTGCAAAATGTCTCAACATCCTATTCTCAAGTTTAACACAGCATTGTGACTGCGTTTTTGTGATTTTACACAGAGGTTCGTATTTGTTTGGTATTCCTGAATATTCAAGCGCATTCTATAGCATCTTTCGATTGATCGAGTCATAGGCTCACTTGAAATCTAGGAATACCTGGTGCACATCGCACCCGAGTAGGTGCACACGAGTAGTTTCGTAGTACTTGGAAAAAATCATCCGTAGCGTGAAAACTTGATCAGTGACTGACCGATTTGGACGGAATCAAGCTTGGGAGTCACCGATAATTTCCTCCGCCAGTGGGGTAGTTCTTCCCAAGATAATATATGGCAGTAACTAGATAATGATCACTGCCTACGAATTTTGTTGACGATCGATAAGATCTCACATTTTGGACAGCCCGAGCCCACCCTTTACAAATTAACACATGGCCAATTTAGCGTCGGATGTGTCCATGTTTCCAAATGGATGTTTTTATAAGGAAAGAATGTACTTGCAACTTTGAGATCATGAGCATTCGATCGCGTTTTCGTGGCAGAAGTACTGGCATATATTATTACATGATAACGTATTACACGATGAGTCGATCTGATTTCTGCAAGCACTAGCATTAAAGTCACCAATCACCAATTTGACATCGTGCTCAGATATAGAGCCAATTTGATGGGCTCTAGACTGTTGTAAAATGAGTCTTTATCTTGTGGTTAGTTTACATCAAGCGAAGCTCACACATTCGGTTACCTGTGGCCCAATGAGAAATCCAACTCCAAATACAATATTTTCGAGGTCTTCACTGTATAGCAACGTATAGCCTTGGGACACATGGTCTCCACTTTTAGGCCATTGACTTTCTTGGAGCGCTACAAGTTTCAGCCGATACTCGTTCATACATGTGATTAGGCATTCAAACGCACCTTTTTTTCTTAGTGACTGCACGTTCCACCTGTTGATCCTCAATCTCGTGTCGATGTACCAGATTTAGTCGCCTCTTACGACCAGCTCTGGAAGCTGTAGTGGTACTCTATGGGTACCATGTTTCGTTCGAAATATTAACGCAACAAGGAAGCCCCCACCCACAGGGCGAAATAAATTTAATTTAGATTGGTTCTTGGATGGGATGTCTTCTCGGTAAGCGATTAAATGAAACGGAGAAGGTCCTTCCTTCTTGATCACCAGACCATAACGCTATGTATTCATGCAAATAACTACCTGATGTACATGTCAATATGCATTAACAAATTAAAAAGGATTTCCTGATGATTATCTATAAAACCAATAATGAGCTTTTGATATATAAAATCAATACTATTCTCTATATATAAAGCTCTAACCCCCTCTATTACAATCAAACTGTATAAATATTATTAATCGTTGTTATAAAAATGTTTGTTGTTAAAAATAATAAATTAATTAAAAAATTATTTTTAAGTATATTCCAAATAATAAGCTTTTCACCAATTATCATCACCACCGCCGTCTCACCGATGTCGTCATGTTATAAAAAGGTCGTTGTCTGGAAATTCGTCGAAATTTTATTGTTCATCGCAAATATATTTCTACTGTTGTGCTATAATGCCATTTTTACAAATTTTTACTAATTTTAATCGTTTGGGCAAATTAATTGATTTAATTAAATTTTTTCTATTCGACGTCACCAATCTCGTGATCGTGCTGCAGACGAGATTTCATCGCAACAATATCCAAGAGATCGATCGTTCATTCAAAATTATCAATCGATCGTTGATGAAGGACGGTGATGTGCAGACGCATATATGTTGCAATCAGCTGGTTTACGTTGGCCTGTTTCTAATCTACGAAGGCCACTCCGGGTTTCTTAATTTGGACACCGGGTACGGATTAATTTACTATTTTATAATCATAACGTTGGTTGTTAATACGCGTCTACGTCACTTTCAATATAATTTATACGTGTCCCAAGTGCATGAATCGCTTAAACACCTTAATCGAGAAATGGCCGCAATTCGGAATGAAAATAATATAAAATCGATTTGGGTTGTGTACGACCATTTGTACGAGGTGGCTGAATTGATTAATGTGACATTCGGTTGGTCCAATTTATTGAATTTTAGTGACATCTTTCTTGATTAATCTTGATTAAATCGGTTAGTTATTGTAATAAATTATTAAAACTATTGTTAATGATTCACCTGAGGATTTTCCTTCCAATTAGTCATGGTCTCGTTAAACTTAATCATAAGAAATTTAGTTTGGAATTCACAGTGATTCACAAACCAAACTCTGCGGAACGTTCGGGTCTACAAGAAGCATTAACCCAACCATTTTGAGAGCAACACTTAATGGACGTCTGCAAATATTATTTGCAACTGTCATGAAGACCAATAGCTTATAGACTGGTTTGGCAAACAATTAATACCAAATAATGACTTGGAAGTGTCAAATGAGACCACAGAAAATTTAGTTAGGGGACCTGATCCGGTTCTTGTGATATTTTTACAAAACGTTTGTTCAAGGAGAGATAGGACAACCTTATCTCGTGTCACTGGAACCACAAGCTAGCAAAGATCTCTGCTCTCTTTTGACTATCATATACTTCCTTCAGTCAGGCCGTATGGATAGTCCCACTGTGAATACTGTTCTTTGGAAAATCATAAATAGAAAAAATTTATAGTTAGAACAACGGTCAAAACTATGTAACCGAACCAATTTCTTAGAAGTCCAATAATAATGATAACTTTACAGGCCATTGACAGGCGTTACAGTGTCAACTATCTGATTCTAAAGATGTCCAGGGACTTATTTATATTATTGTACACAACTAGAATATAATGTATGGATCGCGGTTGCGCCATAGAAGCATCATTGTGAGTGACCTCTGATTACCATAAATAACAATTTCCGAACGAACGTACTAGCGGTTGCAATATTTCTGATCTCATGACTCTAATGAACTCACTATGCACCATCAAAATCTCGTTTTTGGCCAAACATCATACGCATGGTTCTTCTCTCGAAGGATAGAAGCGATCATCTTTACTGATCCAGCAAGATTCAAATATTAAAGTTATACATGGCTTTTATCAAGCTCAGTTTAATCTTTGCTCATACTATTACCATCTCATCGCTGTTAAAATGGTAATAGAATGATCGAAGATTAACCAACGGAAGCTGAATAATATTTCTGTGGACCAAATACCTTTGGTGCTTGATCTAATTACACAGATATGCAAGAACTTGATTCGACTATCGGAAACAGTTGTTTCGTCTGGTATTCCACTTTTACGAATTAAGCATTCCATCATTATTCTTTCCAGTCCAGGTTGAATATGTGGACACGATACACCTTTAACTATACTCCTAAGCTTTTTAGGAACTTAAACGTGGTCGTTATACCAAAAAAAGGCCACAACCTGATTCTCAAACAAAGGCGTACTGTTCAATCAGCCTCACACTACAAGTTCTTAGGAGGCTGCTTGCCAAACTCAAGTAAAAGATCACTGCTAAGGAAACACCCTGTGTGCTTTTTATAGACATTGAAAATATTTTTGGCAATACCTTCTATGGATCTGTAGCGGTTCAACATTTTTGTTGAATAATAGCCGTGTTTCTTGACGCACAGTGATCCGGATCAGATCACATTTTCCATGCAAACCAAAGACACATTTTGATCCAAAATGAAATTTGGATCAAAATGTGTCTTTGGTTTGCATGGAAAATGTGATCTGATCCGGATCACTGTGCGTCAAGAAACACGGCTAATATTTCAAACCGCTTCTTATTTATTAAATGCAACTTCCTCAATTTTATTACGTCACGTTCTATCGTATAATTTACATTACATTTACATTACATTACATTACATTACATTACATTACATTTACATTAATTATATTTACAGTGACAAGTGCACCATCCATCTATATTCCTGTAGAATATTCTCGTTTCGATAGCATATTTAGTACAGTCAGTTGTTACTACTTTTGAATAGCAATATTATTATGCTGAAATCTATTCAAAGTATAATGTACTTCCATTCTTTTAGCAACTTTACTTAATACGTTCGGGTTAGTATTTCTCGTGTTAGTATTTCTCGATCGTGGCGCGCGTGTCCTCCCTCTTGGTTGAGTTGACAAGCCAATTATTTTTCGGCCATTACCTTAACGAATTTTCATGTGGTTGTACATTGATGGTGTAGTGGAAAACAAATATATAAATAAATAAGTTCACAAATTAAAACCTGAAGAAAAAACTTTGTAAAAATTAATAAATATAAATTAAATAATAAATAAATTAAATAATAAACCAAATATCATAATCAAAATCATAATCTATACTAATTGAAAATTATAAATAAAATTCAACTAAAAATAAATAATTAGAAAGTAAATAAATAGATATTAAGTTTTTTAATTATAACACGACCCAGAGTGTTATAGATTGGTGACCCCGATGGCCCTTTTTAGGGCATTACATGTAAATAAGTGCTGCCATTTACTCGTGCAAAAACAAAAAAACGCGTGTGCAAACCTCCCCACAACGAGGGAAAGGAGACGCGTGTGCATTCTCCGCGCAACGAGAGGGAGAGACAAACGCAGGTGCATACCTCGCGCAAATTTTTTTTTCTTAAATTGTAAGTTTTATTTTTTTATATAAATATTTCTTTTCCACCGGAACACAATTTCACCCTCTCTCGATCTAAATTTTTTTCTCACTCGTACGTCCACCCGCCGATACCGTTTGCAAAATTTTAAGCAGCGGTACAATACGCTTCGTCGCCACGTTTTTCCGTATCGAGATATTTTCTTCAGAGTCGGAAAACCTTATTTTTTTAGTTTTTGTTGTTGTTTGCGAAAATTCAACGAGCCCCCCCCCCCCCCCCAGATTGCAGAGGTCGAGATAAAGAAAGCCTCTGTTTCGGGGGTATCTCGTCTAACCGAGAGTTAAGCCCAGGGGAACATCCCGGCCCCAGAATCCGTCGAGAAAAATTCTTGAATACCTCCGATCATTATTACAAGGTAACCATTCCTATTATTATTTCCGCATCTCTTTCTCAAACGGTTGAATTTAAAGTGTAGTCGAAAAGGTGAGTGAAACCAAGGAACAAGATATCGAGATGGACCAGGAAGACGAAAAATACAGGGAAGTATCGTCAGCAAAGACATTGCCATTACAGCCGCTATTGATGGATGACGTACGAGGATGGTTGGCATTAGCGGAAATCACATTTGACCTTCAAAAGACCACGTCCTCAAGGCAAAAATATCTGGAAATAATATCGTCGATCCCATCGCACTTGTTCCAAACAACGATACCGGACGTGTTGGAAAATCCCCCGCACAACAATCACTACGAGCATTTAAAAACAATTCTATTAAACCGTCTCGCGCCATCGGACGAAAGGCAGCTGGAGACATTGCTCAGGGTACAGAATTTTGGCGACCGTAAACCGTCCGAAGCCCTCAGACATATCGAGAGTCTGACAGGGAATAATTTCGGTGTTTCAGTTATTAGGTCACTTTGGACCCGAAATCTTCACGAATTGATTAGAAATGCGTTAGCTGCCCAACCCGGTTTGGTTCCTTTATCGACTCTGGCCGAGGTCGCGGATCGCATGCACGAAAGCATCAGGTTGCAGCAACCCAATTTACACGTCGTCGAGAGACCTTATAATCCTCCGGCTTCGAGACCATTTTCACGAGTACGAAAGCCACGAAGAGAACTCAGGACGAGCAACCATCAACTCATCTGACTCATTCGCGTCTCGATTGACACGAATTGAGCAAATTGTCAGGCAATTAAACATAGGTGCGCCAGGCCAACGCGGCAGACCATTTGCACGGCCAACACCCCGATCACGTTCACGCTCTCGATCACGTTCACGATCTCGTACTCGCTCAATCAATCAATGGCAGTATTCAGATTCACATAGTCCAAACCATCTTTGTTGGTATCATTTCCACCACAAAAAAAGGGCTCACAGATGTATTAAACCATGTGGTTATAAGCTCCAAACAGGTAGTGATCCAAAAAACTTGTAGATCCCCTGGTAGAGTCGGCCGCACTCTCGACCTTAAATAACAGCCGCCTTTTTATTCATGACGTAATATATAACCTTTTCTTGTAGACACGGGAGCTGACCATTCGGTGCTCCCTGTCCGACGTTTTTCCGCGTCCATTTTTTTTTAATTTAAAATCACACGATCTAGTGTTAGCAGCCGCCATCGGAACAATAATTAACACCTATGGAACTAAATTGCTCCAGGTGAATATCGGACTTAGACGGAATTTCACGCATGCATTTGTTTTGGCAGCAGTGAATCGTCCGATTATTGGCGCTGACTTTTTAAGTAAATTTGGCCTTTTAGTCGACCTTAAGCGAAAACGGCTTATTGATCCAGTGACTCAGCTGTCCATACATGCCACTACGGTGCGTGTTAATACTCCCACACCGATTTTTACGCAATCGCCAAGGGCTATGGCACGCTTTTGAAGCAATTTCCTTCACTAACAGCGGAGCCAAATTATAATTCACCAGTTTGTCATTCCGTGGTACATCATATTGTTACTGAAGGGCATTTACCAGTATCGAGACCACGAAGACTACATCCGATTCCCCATAAAGGTGCAAAATTAGAGTTTCAGCATATGGTAGATTAAGAGATTTTCCGGCCATCGGCATCCCCAATTTCTTGTCCGTTACATATGGTCAAGAAGAAAGATAACGATTGGAGACCGATTACCGTAGATTGAATACGGTTACCATTCCAGACCGCTATCCGATACCCCACATTCAAAACTTTTCCATGAATTTACATGGAAATAATATTTTCTCCAAAATCGATTTCGTTAGAGCTTATCACCTTATTCCCGTAGCTCTTGAAGACGTTCATAAGACGGCAATAACCACACCTTTTGGTCTTTTCGAATTTACCCGAATGCCTTTCAGACTTCGAAACGCCGCACAAACGTTTCAACGTTTTATTAACAAAGTCGTACGAGATTTAGACTTCGTATTCGTCTATATTGACGATATTCTTTTAGCTTCACTTAACGAGGAGCAACACAAACTCCATTTGGAAACGCTATTTAAACGATTAGCAGAGTTTGATGTTCGAATCAATAGCACAAAATGTGTTTTTGGAGTTACAACTCTTGATTTCCTCAGCCACAAGATTACTCCTAATGGTATTCTGCCTTCAGCACAACGAATTAATGCCATTAAGGAATTCCCAGCACCCACTACAATTAGGCGCATTCAGCAGTTTATCGGGATGGTTAATTATTACCACCGATTTGTTCCAAAGTTAGCTGAATTGCTTGCCCCAATTCACTCACACTTGGCAGCTCTACTAAAGAAGCCCAAGACGCCAAAGAATTTTTCCTGGCCCGAAGAATGTCAGAACGCATTCATTTCGCTTAAAAGTGAATTGGCTAATATAACTTTATTAGTTCATCCGCTGAACGATGCTAAATTCAGCGTGACTACTGATGCATCGAGCATGGCAGTTGGCGCCGTCCTGCAACAGTTTAATTATAATAATAATTGGGAACCATTGGGATTTTTCTCTAAAAAATTAACGAATGCCGAACGTAAATACTCCGCATTCGATCGGGAATTACTCGCAATTTATCATGGTCGGGATTTCACTATTTACACCGACCATAAGCCTTTAACAAGAGCAATTCAGTCTAAAACTGAACGTAATCGAAGACAAGCACGTCATTTGGATTATATTAGTCAATTTACCACGGACATGCAGCATGTGCACGGTAAAGACAATGTAGTAGCGGATGCTTTTTCCCGCACAGTAGATGATACAGTTGCGGAGATTTTTTCCCGCACAACCGATAGTTTGTTCCCGGATGTTATTCCCCGCTCGACCAATACAAATTCAGCCAAAGTCGAGACTTACTTCGACTATGATACTATTATTAAAGCACAAAAAGCAGACCTAGCACTTCAGAATTTACTTTCTGGTTCCGAATGTCTTTCTAGTTCCAATATGAAACTAGAGCTTTTTAAATTACTTGGCTTCAAAATTTACTGCGAAACTTCAACAGGTAACAATCGCCCTTATATCGCAGAACCATTACGCAAAATAATTTTTACTACTTTACACGGCATTTCACATCCTGGTATCCGTGCTACTCGTAAATTGATTGCTGCTCGCTACTTTTGGCCTAGTATTAACAAGGACGTGACCCATTGGGCACGAGCCTGTTTAGCCTGCCAAAAATCTAAAGTCCAGAGGCATAGTAAATCACCTCATGGACAGTTCGATATCCCACCTGGTCGATTCGAACACATCCATTTAGACGTTGTTGGACCTCTTCCACCATCTAATGGATTTACTTATATACTTACCTGTGTCGATAGATTTACTCGCTGGCCCGAAGCTTATTGCATGAACGATATGTCTGCAACTACTATAGCTAACACATTTGTCCAAAATTATGTATCACGTTTTGGCGTTCCTCTTGACATAACTACTGATCAAGGAACGCAGTTTGAGTTCAAACTTTTTAGTGAGTTAACGAAACTCCTTGGCTCACATCGGATACGGACAACAGCGTATCATCCTCAAGCTAATGGCATGGTTGAACGATTTCACCGCCAACTTAAAGCTTCTCTTAAGGCCAGAGGCAATACAATCCATTGGAGTTCCGAATTACCACTCGTTTTACTTGGTATTCGAGCAACGGTTAAAGAAGATCTGAAGTGCTCACCTGCGGAGATGGTCTATGGCCAAACAATTAAGTTACCCGGTGAGTTTTTTGTCGAGAATCCTCTTCCGTCTTTGCCACTAACCGACACAGTTGTCAATTAACTCTGCACCACCATGGAGAATCTCATCCCCACTTCAACTAGACAGACGAAACAAACAGATATTTTTGTTCCCAAATCGCTCGATAATTGCTATTATGTCTTTGTTAGGGTTGATAGAACCACCCAGGTGGCGCAGTGGTTAAAGCTGCGGCAGTTGGAGCGGGAGGTACCGGGTTCGAATCCGATTCGAGGCAGGATGCAAAATGGGTTTTTCACCTTCGATCGTTTGGGCGGTGCGATCAGTGGTGAAAAATAAACATAATCTGGATCCTCTGTCGTGTTTAGAATCCTTGGGCCGACCCATCTTCCATGTCAGTACTATAGGACTGACATGGAGCTATGCAATGCGCAGATGGCTCTACGGAAAGACTCGGACCTATAGCCGTATAGAGTGGTATCACAACGGATCAAATTTGGTCTAAGTGTGCGATAGCAGCCGCATCAACTTAACTTTTTTTAGGGTTGATAGAGTTAAAACAGGGTTGCAAACTCCTTACGACGAACCTTTTAAAGTTATAAAGCGTTTACGCAAGAGATTTATTGTTTCAATTAAAGGCAAACATCAATCCATTACGATTGACAGATTGAAACCAGCGTACGGAATTTTAAATTCTGCTGATCAGATAGCAGCTACGACACGACATAAAAAAGTTCGCTTTTCTGTATACCATTTCGATATTCACGGGCTATATCTGCGAGGTCCTGTAGCAGTTCAACATATTTGTTGAATAATATTTCAAACTTTTTCATTAATTCCGAATTTTATTACGTCACATTCTATCGTATAATCGAGGTAAATATTATATTCACAGTGACAAGTGCACCATCTATATTCCTATAGAATATTCTCGTTTCAATAGCATATTTAGTACAGTCAGTTGTTACTACTTTTGAATAGCAATATTATTATGCTGACATCTATTCAAAGTAGAACGCGCCTACATTATCAAAGTAGAACGCAACTGCATTATCATATTTTCGTGTTAGTATTCCTCGATCTTGGCGTGCGTGTCCTCCCTCTTGGTTGAGTGACGAGCTATTGTTTATTTTTTCGGTCATTACCTTTTCAACATTATCAATGGTGTCATTTATTTAATGTGGTGGAAATTAAATAAATAAATAAATAAAACACAAATTAAAACTTTGTAAAATTAATAAAAAATATCAAAACAATAAATAATATAATATAAATAATAATTAATAATAATTTGAAATTATGAAATAAATTCAATTAAATAAATAAATATAAAGTTTTTTAATTATAACATAACCAAGAGTGTTATATGTTCGATATAAAATGGTCCGGAAACTCGTTAAATGTCAGAGAAATTAACTTGCGCCATATAGAAATAAGATGTGTTCAAGTAAATGACGTGACAAGTAAATTAGAATATTTGAGAAATGGCGAGGTTCTTGATTTACTTAATGAACAAAACATTTTTCTAAATGACTTGGATGAATGCTTAGCTATTATTAAAAATTTAAATTATTTAATATTCCTCAATAAAAATCAAAGTCAGCTCAATGTGATTTTATTATGGGTAATTGGACGTATTTTTAATGATTCTTATGATATTGTTTATATATTTAATGACAATGTTGGTAGTTTAATGGCCAATTCTATTAACTCTGACAAAAAAATTCATAAATATAAAACCATTCATAGTAATAGCAAATCTATATACTTAAGGTCTATTACTGTAATGTTTGTGTTCGGAGTTTGACATTGAACGTATCCATTATATAGAGAATGAGAGCGTACTTCAGAGTGGTCGGGTTAAAACATCATTGTATCGTAGAGATTGAAATGAAGCAGAACTAAACTTACAAATGTGTATTTTTCTAATCGAGATTTATATAATTAATCAGAAGTTAAACATAATAATTGGCGACGAGGATTAAACAGATAAATGACACGATGTCCAAAAAAGATGTGCAAATCATACAATCGAATTTCAGTAAATTCATACCACAGGAAGAAGAATGGATTATATATAAAGAAAAGCTTGATTTTTTCTTTGATACCAATCTAATCAACGATGAGGACAGGAAACGGAATGCATTAATAAACTATTTAGATCCAACAGTATACAAGTTATTAAGGGATTTGTGTGCACCAAAATTGCCAAAGGATAAATCATATGTAGAGCTCTGTGTAATATTGGACAAATATTTTACGCCTACAGTAATAGTTTTCGATGAACGAAAAGTTTTCTTTGGCGCTAGTATCAATACGGGAGAAAGCGCTAATGAGTACTGCGCAAGATTAAAAGGGTTAGCTACAAACTGTAAATTTCAGGAACATCTAGAACACAATTTAATAAACAAATTTGTGACCAGTTTTGATGGAAAGGTCTTTGAGAGACTATCGGAAGAGGACCAAACTGTAACCTTAGAGAAAGCACTGGAAATTGCAATGCGTGTTGAGTTGAAGTATTCGAAAGTAACTAACCTAAATTTTTTGAGAAAAGGATGCAGTGCCTTGCAATCGAGTAAAAGTCATGAAACACAATCAGTTCATCAGAATCAACAACAACTTAGTAGAAGCCGCAATAATAATGGATCAACACAACAAAAACCAGCAACTCCAGGTAAAACAAATGTAAGGTGTGGTCGCTGCGATAGATATAATCATAATCAGGAAAAATGTATATTTATTTCAATGAAGTGTTTTTCTTGTGGTAAGATGGGGCACAGCTCAAGAGTTTGCCATAAATTTGGCAAGAATATGTTTTATGTAAACGAACAGTGTGACAAGGAGAATAGGGATGAAATAAGTATACATAACTTTGAAAATTTTAGTAATAATGTTGAAATGGAAAAGGTTTTGTATAACATGAGAAGTGAGAATAATGATAGGGATAAATTAATTACTATAAAAGTTGAAATTAATAATATAAAGTTTAATGCGGAAGTTGATACAGGCTCAAATTTTGGAGCAATGTCGAAGAGTTTTTACGAAAATTCATTTTACAATCTCAAGTTTATTGAAAAAAAATTACATTTGAAAGGGTATGACGGTCGAAGTATGAACGTGTTGGGCTGTATTGAAACCAATCTAACTTATAATAACAAAACAGAATTATTAGTATTTATGGTTATTGATAATGGTGGTCCACCTTTAGTAGGACGACAATTTTTGAGAAAATTTGATTTACAAGTTTCTAGTCTAAATAAAATAAATTCTTTAAATTTGAATAACCTATTGCATGAATATCAGGATTTGTTTAAAGATGAGGTGGGTAAATTCAAATTGAATAAGGTTAAATTGGAACTGAAAGAAAACGCTTCTCCAATTTTTTTTAAGCCGAGGCCAGTGCCGTACGCATTTAAGAGTAAGGTTGAAGAAGAGTTGGAAAAATTGGTGAAAGAAGGTATCCTGACACCAGTTGAAACATCAGATTACGGAACTCCTTTAGTACCAATTTTGAAGTCTGATGGTCGTGTCAGAATATGTGGTGATTACAAGGTTACTGTAAACAAATTCATCAAAGATTTTAACCATCCTCTTCCAAGAATAGATGAAATTGTCAATTCATTGCGTGGAGGAAAAAAATTTTCAAAACTGGATCTTTCTTGTGCATATAATCAACTTGAACTGGACGATGAAAGCAAAAAATATGTAACATGGAGTACCCATAAAGGGGTATTTCAAATGAATCGTTTGCCATATGGCATAAAGCCAGCAAGTGGTATTTTCCAGTTTACAATGGAGAAATTACTGTTAGGGCTTGATGGTATTGTAGCTTTTATTGACGATTTAGTTGTAACAGGTATTAATGAAGAACAACATTTAGCAAATTTAGAAAAAGTTTTCAAACGTTTAAATGATGCAGGATTAAGGTTAAATAAATCAAAGTGCGAATTTTTTAAAGATAATATAGATTATCTGGGTTATAGGGTAAATGATCAAGGTTTGTGCAAAACAAACAACAGAATTGATGCAATATTAAAAGCAGAGGTTTCGAGTAATGTTACCGAAGTTAGAGCATTTTGTGGTCTTGTGAATTATTACGGTAAATTTATTAAGAACTTAGCAACAATAATGAATCCACTGTACAAATTATTAAAAAAATCGGAAAAATTTGAATGGTCTGTTGAGTGTCAGAAGACAGTTGATATAATAAAAAAGGAAATTGTTTCGGATATAATTCTGGTTCATTTCAATCCAAAAGTGCCCATAATTCTAACTTGTGATGCTTCTCAGAAAGGAATAGGTGCAATATTGTCGCATAAATTTTCAGACACGGAAGAAAAACCTATAACATTTATTTCACGAACGTTGACTGATGCTGAAAAAAACTACAGTGTTTTAGACAAAGAAGCATTAGCAATATATTATGCAGTTAAAAAACTTTTTCAGTATTTGATAGGTATAGAATTCACACTAAGAACCGACCATAAACCATTGTTAGCGTTGTTAGGGGAAAATAAGGGTCTACCTCAAATTGCAGCCAGTAGATTGCAGCGCTGGGCACATTTTTTGTCAGGATTTAAATATAAAATTGAATACATTAAGAGTTGTGACAACAGTGCTGATGGGTTATCTCGCTTACCAAGTCAAAATACTGATTTAGGGGAGGAAGATTCAACAAATTATTTAAATTTCATGGATAAAGGGAAAGATATAGTTTTAGATTACAAAACCATCAGGAAAGAAACTCAAAAGGATAAAATCTTATCTAAGGTAACAGACGGAGTAAAATATGGAAATTTAGAAAAATTATGTGACGAAGATTTTAAACCATATGTAAGAATTAAGGACGAACTAACAGTTGAACAAGACGTACTGTTAAGAGGGTGGAGAGTTGTAATACCTAACAAGTTACGAGAGTGTATTTTAAATGAGATGAACAATTCCCATTTTGGTATAGTGAAAACCAAATCTTTAGCTAGATCTTACGTATGGTGGCCAAAGATAGATGATGATATTCAACAAATGATTAGGAATTGTCGATCATGTTTAGTTGTTCAACCGGATCCACCAAAAGCAGCATTGATCCCGTGGGAAAACCCTGGTAAACCGTGGGGTAGAATTCATGCTGACTTTGCTGGTCCATTTTATAATAATATGTTTCTGATAGTAGTGGATGCGTATACTAAGTGGGTAGAAGTTTTTAAAATAAGTTCAGCTACGACAGAAGTTACAAAAAGTAAATTCAGAGAATTATTTAGTCGTTTTGGTTTACCAGATGTCCTAGTAACAGATAATGGTAGCCAATTGTGTGCTTTGAACATGAATGAATTTTTGAAACTTAATGGTATTAAACATATTTTAACACCACCGGGGCATCCAGCAACGAATGGAAGTGCTGAGAATATGGTAAAGACGTTTAAAAAGACCATTAAAGCTGTTGTAGATGAGTATATGCGTAACAAACGTAATTATAGTTTAGAGTTAGCTGTAGATAGATTTTTGTTTAGTTATAGAATGACAAAGCACTGCACAACTAATGAAACACCTGCAAAATTAATGTTTGGCAGAGAGCTTAAAACATTATTTAATCTGTTAAAGCCACCCTGTCAGAAGCAGATAGTTGAGAATGCTCAGGAAAACCAGGTTCGTAATTATAGAGGAAAACGCATGAAACAGTATCTTAGTGGGGAGAGGGTGATAATTACGGATTATTCAGACCCTAATCATAGTAAATGGGTTGATGCAGTTATAAATAAAGTTTTAGGTCCCCGTACTTATATATGCAAATTAAAGAATGATAAAACAATAAAGAGACATGTAAATCAAATAAGAAACTCTTTTGATCAAAGTATATCAGATAATCAAAATGAGTTACACAATAATTATAACAAAAATGAAAATGTATGTGTAAGTGACAAAGTTGTAAAACAAGTTAGATCAGATTTTAGTAATAAAGGAATGGTAAAAAGGGATTTAGAAAACTCAAATTTACCAATAAATTATGAAAATGGCGATAATGGTAGTTCCAGCATTCAAAATAATGTTAATGAGTTAAATAATTCTATCGAAACTGAAAAGATTCAAGGTGTTATAGTGGATGGTGGAATTGCCAATGTTGTTAATAATGATGTAAGACAAAAAAGATGTATAAAAAAACCGGTGCGTTTAAATTTATAAACCATTATTATAACTAAAATAAGATATAAAATTTTGTATTGAAATTATAATATTAATATTAAGGTTCATTTTTATTTTTTATGTATAAGTAAACGATGTTTTAACTTAGTGTGAGGGTGTAATGTTTGTGTTCGGAGTTTGACATTGAACGTATCCATTATATAGAGAATGAGAGCGTACTTCAGAGTGGTCGGGTTAAAACATCATTGTATCGTAGAGATTGAAATAAAGCAGAACTAAACTTACAAATGTGTATTTTTCTAATCGAGATTTATATAATTAATCAGAAGTTAAACATAATAATTACTCCTGCTGAAATATACAATATTATATGCACGATTAGTGATTGTAATGGTGGTGGTCCAGATAAAATAAATAATTCTGTTATTAAGGCTAGAGCTGATTTCGTTTCTGACCTTTTGTCGAATATATAATGAAAGTTTGAAATCGGGATATACCCAAGTTTTTTGAACTCACTTGATTGATTTCTTGGGTTGTGATAATTTCTTTTACTCTTTTCAATATAGCTTAAAAGATATTTATTAAATCGGAAGCAGTATGTCATGTTTAATGGAGCACAAAGTGAAATGTTCTCAGTTAAATGAGTTCCACAGGGTAGTATTCTAGGGTCACTTTTGCTCCTTATTTTTCTAATTGACATAGCATATTTACTACTAATTGGTCATATTACAATTTTTGCTGATGACACATCCTTGTTATATGATACAGCAGATCCTAGCTGCATGATATGGGTATTAATTGTATTTCACTTGCCGTACAAACAGATTAACATATTTCCAACATAAACTGTTGATGGAGTTACTATGGAAAGAGTTAACTCATTTAAATATTTAGGTCTTACATTTGATACTCACATGCAATGGCAGGATCATGTTGATATTGTTGTGTTTCTCATCAAGAAACCAAACATCAGGCAATAGAACACATTCAATTGTTTATTGTCGCCTTCTTTAATAATTTTATAATAAAACCGCATATAGCAAAATATCAATCCCAAAAGTTAAATTAAACAATTTAAGACAAATAATATTCGAAATAAAACACATGGCATTTAATAATCAAAAATCATATTTTTTATATATATTGAAATTAATCATATGTTTTTAATCCCCACTTTATATAAAAATTTAGTATATAAGGACAAAATAATTATAAGAAAAGTCAGTTGTAAAAGGAAGACCAAACGAGTTGTATATTGATCACAGAAGTAGTTGTAATCAGGAGTTGTAATAATCAGTTTGTAATTAAGAGTTTCAAAACATAAAGAAAATCAAATAAATCAAACTTTAAACTAAAACCAAGTAATCAGTATCAATCGAAAAGGAGAAAACGAAATTTTGGGTAAGTATCTTAATTATATATTTGATAACAAAGTTCAGGGAGTTAATGTATAACGCTTCCCTTCGACCTATACCAAAGGAAGAACTTTGCGTCATAACACAAAAACATAAACTGCGAGTACTTACCAACAAAAGCTATTTAATAGCTTAATTAAATAAATTAAATAAATCATTTAATTCAAATAAACCAATTAAATCAAAACCAACAGTTACTGTCAAATCTTTTATAAAACCATTTCATATACCTAAGCCAACATTCGTATTATAAAACAAACACGTCTATTTAAAACATACAAATCAATCTTATAATAAAACACTCTACATACAAATTACATCTTATTATAAATCATTTCAATTCTTCTTCAATCATAAACCAATTCTCTTAAAAACATTTCAATATTATAAACTACAGTCTTACAGTATTTTATAAAACAATATCAACAGTAATAAAAATGACCCTTTTGTTGGGCTACTCAGATGGGCTACTCAGAAAATTATCATTTTTTGTTCCAACCCGTATTTTGTTAATAATTAATTTGAGATTTAATTATTTGGTTCTTGTATATGGTACTGTCTCTGCAACTAGGTTAAGAAAACTACAAGTAATGCAAAATAAGAGTCTAAAAGCAGCATTTAAACTGCCAAGTCTATTTTCTACCAGGAAACTATATGCAAAGCTGGACCACTTAGTTTTTCCCATTAGTGCTTTACATGAGTGCCAAATAGTGTTATTTAGCTTTATTGATCGTAATTATGCAACTTGAAACTGTAATAAATTAAATATACAACTTATTAATACTGAATCTGGTAGAAAATTTTAAAAAAATAATTGAAACATATTTTAAATCACAAATAGAATTATATTTATAAAAAATTGGAAAATTAATAATATATTAATGTTAATTGTTATTTTAAATATTTATATATATGTTAATGTTTTGTATATTTGAAACTCAGAATACCCTTGGAGGGACAGTAAATCCACCGGGTAGTATGAAGTTGCACTATTAAAATACAATAAAAAAAATAAATAAAGTATAACAAACTTATAAATTTGTTTAATTAAAATAGAAATAATTTACCAATCTTAATAAAAATGGCTGTTGCATGCAAGCATCTAGTGCATGCAGAACGATAAATAGAACTGACAGATCCTAATACGTAGTACAGATACTTATGATAGTATATAGATAGAAGGTCTGTCGTACATTTGCGATTCTAGGTCCCTAGTTATTTCATTAATTCAATCTCTAAAGTGTTCAATCGATAGTGGAGCATTGGCATAGACCTTATCTATCCCGTGGTTCCAAAGATAAAAGTCTAAAAGTGGTAAATCACACGATCTAGATGGCCAATTTTGTTCATCTCTTCGAAAAATAACACGGTCAGGAAACTTTTTTGCTAATTGCGATATGTTTCGTTGCTTGTGTAGCAAGTAGCGCCCTATAGCTAAAAAAACGCCATTCACATCAAAATCTTCCAATTGCGGCCATGAAAAATCATCAATCATAGTTCGATAACTTAATTAATCGTAACAGTTGCCCCAGCCTTTATAAAAAATTAAGGTCCAGTCACACCGCCAGCCCAATAACCACACCAAACAGTGACACGTTGAGGATAGAGACACTTTTCAATAATCATTCATGGATTTTGTGAGCCCTAAATAAAACAATTCTGCTTATTAACGTAGCTTCCGTTACACATTTGATGACACCAATCAACGAAAATACGGTTTTTAGGGTTATCGGCCGGCATGAGTTCTTGTGTTAAATGAACTTAAAGTTCTTAAAGGCGTAAGTCTTTATGTCAAATGCGGTGTAATGTCGTTTGTGGAATGTCTAATTCCAAAGATCGACAAACCTAGGTTTTCTTCCACACTACAGGTGACTGCAGCAATATCCTCAGTTGTTTTTGAGCGACGCACACGATTTTGATTCTTCGCATCACTAACTTCAACTTGTCAATTTCAGTGTGTTGTAAAAGCTTGTATCGTATCATTTCTATTAATGACGTAGTTTTTACTGACAGTTGCCCAAAAAGCAGCCTATTCAAAATAAAACCTCTTAATTCTTATCGCAGGTAATATTATGTCAAGGATGATCGTTCTGAGTCTATTAACTGTTGTGTTGTGTTGAGAAAAAAGATACCTCTCCAATTTTGCATTCTCTTAGGTCACCTTTCTTTGGTATTGTAATTGTCAAGACTTCCTTCCTTTTTTGTGTGTTCGTGCAACAGTAGGTTTATCTTTTGTGAATATTTCGGTGGTTATACTGTCTGTTCCAGATGCTTTGTTGTTTTTTAGGTTTTCAGTTGAACTTTTAACTTTCCACTCCGTTGGTGGGTGGGTGTCACTATTTACGTTTTTGGTGTTAGTACTTTGAAACGATAGTGAAAAAATTGATCAGTGACTGACCGGTTTGGATGTAAGTCATCTTGGTAGTAACCGATAATTTACTACGACTGAGGAGTATACTGTGCAAAGTAGAGCTATACAGAGACAATTCTAGCAATGAAGTTATACTTGAAGAATGGTTAATGGCCACGTTATACCCAATATTCGACCACTTTCTAGTCTTCGGTCATAATTTCATTTCGCCATAACAATCGAACAAGGTCGAAAAAATCAACGAAGCTAGCCCTCTGAATCTCAAGAGCTCTGAATTAATGCAATCAACTCCTGGGAATGACCCTGGTAATCTCTGCGTGGTCACGGTATTTGAGGGTATTCAAATACAGCTTATGGTAAGAAACCTCTGTGTTATCGTATCGAGTACTAAATCGACGATAACACAGAGATTTCCATCCTGGTCCCGAATTATAGTTAACTATGATAATATGGTATGGTGCAATTCGATGATTCCTATAAAAAAAACGTGAATTGCGGTCATTACTGATTTGTTGTACTCTTAAGATCCTTCGCCTTCCACCATTCGCGCTTCTTCTGTCTACAAATTCGTTGAGCTGTGCTCCTAGAAACAACTGCTTTGTTTTTATCGCAATTGTAAATCTAGTTGGCGCTTCATTGTGGGCTATATTTAGTTACTCAACAGCAAAACGACACTTCTCATCAAACCAGTAATTTTTGGGCTTTTTTTCACATATCGAGAATGCGTGCTGCGGGCAGCATCGACAACCGAGGCACTCAATACTTCCTAGACACTGTTCAGTTCATCAGATTGGTAATTGGATCGCAAAGTGGATCGTATTGCTACCAAGATCTTGATTTTGTTTGTTGCGTTTCTGCATTTATCAGACCTTCACAGGAGAATCGCGTTGTATATTCCCCTGTTCTCCCCCCAACGAAAATATTCATTGTAGCTTTGCAGTGACCAGATAATGGTCATTACTTATACGAATTTTGTTGACAACCAGAGGAAAACCAGAGCCCGCTTTTTTTAAATCAACACATGGTCAATTTGGCTTCGGAATATTTTACGTGGATGTTTCCATGTTTCCAAATGGATGTTACTTGCCACTTTGAGATTATTAGCGATCGCAAGTACAATATTCTTTTCTCGTTTTCGGTAGCAACATCGTGTTGGGAGTACGGAACTATATTATTATACATAAGTCGGTTTGATTTCTGGCAGCTCTATAGGATTAAAGACCCCAATTATTATTCTTTATCTTGGGGTTGGCTTACATCAGTGCGCGCATGTTCAAACACAATTAACCGGTTGGCTAACCTCATATGCACGTGAAGCTTACACATTCGATTATCAACTGTTTGTAGGTCCAACACGACCTTTTATAGCTGTGACCCAATGTAAATTCCAACTCAAAGATTTCCGAGGTCATCTGCACTGTGTAGCAAGGAATAGCCTTGGGGCATATGGTCTCCACTTTTAGGTTATCTAATTTCTTGTAGTGTTACGAGTTCCAGCCAATACTCTATCACATGTGATAAGGCCGTCAAACGCGCCAGGTTCCAGGTGCTGATCTTTAATTTCGTATCCGGGTACTTAAGCAGGGGCTCCGCTTAACAATTTTTGTGGCGGTATCCGATTTTTTTTTGTTTTATTGACATTTGTAACTACCAGATTTAGTCACCTGCTACGACAAACTCTGGATACTGTGGTGTTATTCTATGTGTCGTTCGAAATATTTAAGAAACTTGGATGCCCTCATCCACAGAGCCCTGTTGATTATACAATGTAATTTACATAAAGTTAGTTTTTACATTCTATATGTAATAAATGATTTTATGTAAAAGACCGACGCGCCATCTCTATCAAATCTAATTGTAACTAAAGCACCATCTATTATAAAATATTCTATCCTATTTTACGAAATGAATTTTTCAAATAATTAACTGAGTATAATTTTTTTCGACTATATTACTGATTGAACAAATGTTATACAATAGATTGATTTCATTCCAAAATCACGTTAACTGGGTCGGGATAAAATCCCCTTCCGACTAGTAAAGGTGAAAACTAAACCGAATGTTGGTAGATTTTTGACATTTTAAAAAAGATGTCACTACGCTACGAATGGTGTTGTGTTTGTTGTTTAATGTGATTTACGTTTTGGTAACAATTTCATATAATCAGTTGATCCTACTCAACAGCTTTATTTATAGTTTTTAATGACCTTCAGCTAAAAAAACTATTTGTAAACAAAACACATTTTTTAGATTTTTATTATCAGTTTCGAAATACAATTTATAGAGATAAGCAATATAATAACTAGCAGCGTAAGTTATTCTTATCTCCTCACTCCTACACATAGAATAGTTTTAATGTAACAATATTTTTATTATTGTACGAACACCAAGCAGTCATCAACGATTTATTGTACGTTCCTGTATGGCCAACAAGGGTTATTTATTTGCACAGTAACAGTTAAGTCATATCTACACCATATATACAGTTAACGTAATAAGTGCAAGTAACGTGAAATATTGTCAGTATATAAAATGCTGACCCTAGCGAGAATCGATACAACAAAAGTGTATCACGAATTCGGTTTCGATTGTGATCAAGTGAATGGTTTAAAATTGCAACAATACTTTATCCAAAAGGAGTTGGTTAATTGGTTTGAAGAGGTATGTTATTTAATAATAATGTTGATTCAAGTGTGTGTACTCCTTAACCTCTCTCTCTCTCTCTATGCGTTTAGATACTAGCGAATAGGTTTCGAGAGTACAACTTCATCAAATAATTTATAAACGGTTGTATCACTTCGATATAAATCACGTGAAGTGTGTTGAAATTTATTATGGTGAACATGATTTGAAAAGGTTTCAAGACTTTACATATCAAATGAAAATGCTAATTTGCCACGCACAATTCAAAATTCCGTGGAGCAGTAAAACGATATATTATGTTCGTAATAAACAACGATCGGTATGTTCAATTGGTTTGAAATAAGTTGTTAACATATTTTGTCTCGCAAACCAATTTCTCGTTAGTCGACGAGACAAAATAATCGCATATATTGTCGTTTCAAACAAAATACTGGTATAAGTGCTCTTAATTCACTGGATCTTATGTTTAATACACCACTAAAGTTTATCTGAAATTTAAACGAATCTTAAAGCTATTGTTGTGTGAAAAAGTTCAAGTCTAAAAGTCATTCTCCGTCACTGCTATGGTTGGAAAAAGTCATTTCCGCTTAAGGTAAAATCAGTACTTGAACGAAGTTATTGTTTTAAACCTATAGTTAATCTTGGTACTCTAAACAAGTTGAACTGGTTTCTGCCGGGATCTGTAGTGCATATTGGTCACAAATGGTTTTCGTAATATTAATTTGGAATTTTTCCTCCGCCACTCAAATGTTTTTTTTTGCTGAGTGGAAATTCCTTTACTATGTTCATATTATTACGACTCTCACGGTTCGTATCCGGATTATTAAATATTCAGACATGAATCAAAATAGTCTTCACTTCACTACTTTAACAATTTAACACTACACTGGTTAAAATCTAAGCTCGTCCAGTGAGATACTTGATCTTTCCATTATATACCATATATAGGTAGGCGTATCTCTTGATGTCTTGATTTGCTTTTTGTATAGTGTTATCTCTTTCGAACGCAACGAAAATAACAAGATCTAGGCAGCAATAACGTTTTTCGATCGAATTACCAATTTGATGAAGTGAACAGTGTCTGGAAAGTGTTGAGTACCTCAGTTGTTGGTGCAATCCCCGGCTAATTCTCGGTATAGTTAAAACTGAGCCCAAAAATGATTGGTTTGATGAGGAGTGTCGTCTTGCTGTTGAGCAACAAAGTATAGCCCACAATGAAGCGCCAACTCGGTTTACAACTGTGGAATTGTGGAAGGCTAAGGTCTTAAAAGTACAACAACTCAGCAATGAGCACAATTCGAATGGTTTCTTTAAAGAAATCGCCGAATTGCACCATACCTTAAGATCTCGGTCAACTGCCATTCGGGACCAGAATGGAAACTTTTGTGTTAACGTCGATGCGGTACTGGATACATGGCGTGAACATTTTTCTGATGTACTTAATGTTCCACATGTATCACAAGCTGTGTTTGAATACCCTCAAATACAGACCGCAGATATGTTCATTGAGGATCCATCCTATGAGGAATTCAGGTGATCGCTTGAAATGCGAGAATTATCGCGGTATAGCTCTCCTTTGCACAGCATACAAGTTACTGTCGTACATTATCTTGGGAAGAATTACTCCAAACATAAATGAATTCAAACATAAAAATAAATACATGATCCTCGAGGGTCATGTTCCCATGGTTCGAGTTCGACCACTACTATGTATTCCGCGTACTAAAAGTACGTTTACTGTATTGATTAGTATACATTTGCGTTACAATACAAAAACTCAGTCAAGTAGTCATTCGGTTGTAGCTTCATGGTTAAAAGAGTTCTTCAACACGCCGTGGTTTTAAGTTCGAATCTCGCCGTTGATTAAACATTAATATGCACTGGATGACATAAAAAGCGATTGTGTGTAAAAGCATTCGTTGGCCTGAACACATACAATGTGCATTAGTACGTTAAATTGTTCGTTAGGTCTCAGCTTACAAGTAGTCATTCAAGTTCATTTCACGATTTATCCCCTTCCTCAAAGTGGAAGAAAATCTCGTGGCTGCCCAATGAGTGATGAGTTCTGTATGCTGATGCCAAACAGGTGAATCACTGTCTCCGCCACATCCATGATATAAAGAATTAACTGGTATGATTAAGCGTTTTTAAACAAATTATATCAAACTTTTTAAACGTTTTAACTTATAAATTTTATTATTTTCAGACTGTACAGAAACTGTAGCTACACCAGATGAAAACTGTTGAACCTGAAAGCCAAAACCAAGTAAAATTCTACGTTGGGTTACGATATTTTGTACGTATATTGATTTATTTTAATTCTTTTTTATCAAAAACATCACTTCGCTTGAACTGGAGCTAACAAATCCGATCACATAAATAAAATAAAACACTCATTGACAACAACGAAGGTTGAATGAAGAAAATGGTGGGTTAAGAATAAAAAATAAATTACAAAAACTTTACTCCGAAGCTAATCAACAAATTGTTCGATTCTCTAAAGAAGGTATACAAATGGGACGTGAATGATATTGTAAAAGCTATTGCTTTACATGCTTTTGGACTGCGAGTCTTCCGATTCCTAAGCAAGAACCACCACCCATTCATTACCTGGCGAATCAATTCTGCGAGCGTGAACTCACAATCAAACCAGGTTTGCTTGGTATAATTTTTGAACTTTTCGAAAACGTTGACTTAACCCTATATGTGAAGGTATTCGTGATTGTAGCAGATGAAATGAAAGTTCGTAGTTACGCGGCATTTACAACTGATATAATGACAGCAATTGAAAAACTTGAGTCTGTAGGATACCATGTAAAAGCACTAGTGACTGATATGGGTGGTGGTAACAGAGTTCTGTGGAAGAACTTAAATAAATAAAACCGTACTTTATAAATCCTTCTAATACCAACAAGTTTTCCTTTTTGCAGATGTTACACATTTAAGAAAACTATTTGGAAATCATTATCTAGATTCTAGTTTTATTATTGAAGGATCAAATGTAACCAAGCAACCACTTGTCCAACTACACCAAAAGACATCTGGTTATGCACTTAATATTGCTCTAAACTTAACAGACCAACACCTTATAGTAAAAACCCAGGTCACAAAACAGTTAGGTTGGCTACTCAGCTATTCTCAAACATATTATCAGAAGCTATATCATGGATGGAAATGGGAACATTGGGAACAAATTATTAGAAAATGTATATTAACTATTGATCTTTCAACATGGAATTCAAGTCAGTAGTAGCGCACGTTCTTTTCTGTTTGAAGTTCTTTTAACCGATTACGGTATTAGGAACATTCTAACCTATACCGTTTAAACCGGCACGTATTAAAATTGTTATTTGGAATTGATGGGCTCAATTAACATCTAACGCCTCTTGAATATAACTCTCTTTTGCGATATCTTCTAACCAGAAATAAAACAATTGTATTGCAATCAGCATTGATCACATCGAAGAACGTGACGAGAATGTATTCTGGTTCAATCTCCACTTATTGTGGACTAGTTATTGGTTCGTACAACCAATGAATTCATTTGTAAAAATATTGAAACTTGGAAAATAATTAAACAATGCTGACCGTTAGATGGCAACTGTGTGAATTACGAATTTGGAAAACCAATAATGATGTAAATTTATTACGTCGAATATGGTAAAATAAACTTGACAAAACAATTAAAGTAAATAAACCACTTTCGAATGACAAGACGAACACCACAACTGTTTTCGGATGTTTGATATCGTTATCAGAAACTTCTTGTAAACCTTTAACGTCAACTTTTTTTGTAATGTAAAGATGTTAATATTGAAGAAAGTCTATCTTCAATAGAAACGATCCAAGGGACGAGTACGATTTGATAGAACTAGAAAGCGATGGTGTGGAGCATTTAACCGGATTTATTGCCCATGAATCAAAGAACAACTTATTATTGGTACTTAGAATTAAATTGCAACTTGCTTGTTCAATACTTTATCATTATGTTCAAAACAATATGAAGAGAACATCTGTCAGTTATACCTCATTTTAGTTTATCATGCTCCACATCAACTCCAACAAAAGTATGTAATATTTGTATTGTGTTTCTGCATTAATACCCTGTATGTATACCTACAGTAATAATCGCTTCCCAATCGATAAACCGCTATTATTCCGGTTTGTGTCTTTGCTTAATTAAGTATTCATTACTGCTCTCGCTATGTTTCACGAGTAGTTAGAAGCGGCTACGCATAATTTCATCACTACGCGGCTAAAAATAGAACTGCTTCGTTTTTGAATGCTTATTTTTATTTTCTTTGAGTCGACAGTTTCGACTGACAGATATCTATTGATTAACATTTTTGACAGACTATACGCACATATACAATATAATAAAGGTTATATTTTCGTCATACCAAATATTTATTTGCGCTCCAATCGCCCATATAAAAGACATAAACCGAACTACTAGAGGTTCAATAGCGGGTACTAGCGATTTGATTCGAAAACGATTGTCGTTTACGATTATTCCTCGAACTCTCGATTATTTTGCTTTCTTATGACGACAACAGTAACCAAAATAGATCAACTGAGCGATGATCAGTTTAAATTAAGAAAAAACCTTAGTAGTATAGGTGAAGAAACGGGAGAGGAAGAAACGAGAGGGAGAAGAAACGAGAAACAAAATAAAAGAAAACATTTGATTGTGGTGTGAGACAGTTGAAGTTGTGGAGTTGAATCAAAACGATCACAGACAAGAAATAATTAAGAAAATAAAAAGTGTTTGTTGAATTTAAATCTAAAAATAGCTTAGTAAATTAATTATATGTAAATAATATTAATTAATACATAATTATAGTCAAAAAAGTGATTTATATAACAAGTAAATAAAATATAAACAAATAAAATAAAGAATAAAGCAAAATAATAAATATTAATGGCAGTATTACTGACACTACACTAACTAGTAACTGGTAAATAGCAGTTTTATTTTGATTATTGATGAAAGCGCTTCGAGTGACCTAAAGTGGAAGTTGATAAACTTGTGAATTACAGCGATAAATCAACTCAGAATTTGAAATCTGTGTTCGTGAGGTGAGGAGTGTTATTGCCGTAGTGAAACAACGATACTGGCGTTAAATGAGATACAGTTGAAGCATTTAATTATCGTCAAACAGTTACGTGACGTAAGCATGCTACTTTTAATTTATTTCATTTTGTTTTCAAAATCATTCTTGCTTATGAAATCCACAAATACATGTCATACATATTTGTCGATTGTGTTCGTATATATATATATATATATATATATATATATATATATATATATATATATATATATATATATATATATATATATATATATATATATATTCACCAAAATAAAATGACGTAGTTTTGTATAATTTAAAACTGTGTAAAAACCAAAGCCGACTGTAGCGCGTGTGTGTGTGTTCACACACAATACAGCCGGCTTTGGTAAAAACTAACCAACACAAATAAAAGTATAGTAGGAGAAATAATCTATATACACACACAAATACCAATGATGACGATGCGCTTCAGAAACGCTTTATGTGTGTCGTCATTTTTCAAAGAACAACGTTTTGTACGTTCTTGATGGGTATCGAAATCTTGGTCGTTTGATGAATTCGTTATGTGTTTGAGCACAGTAATTATTTGAGTGTATCCGCGGAATGCATGAAATCACAACGAGATGGAATTCTTTTTATATGCTTAAGGGATGTATATCGTCTTCGCTATATACACATTTTATGCTGTACCTTTATGCCAAGCAATCAACCGTGGAGCACCCAAAAAATTAAAATAAATTTTATAAACTATTGTACTTCAATTGATTTTCTTCAATATTCTTCGAGCGTTTTACGTCGTCTCGTCCTGTTTGTTCCTTACCCACTTCACCCCCTCCCATGTTTCGTTAATTTTATCATTATCAATTTATGTTATGAATTTATATTTCTTTCTTCGGGTATGTGTACCGTTATAAAACTGCTTACGAATAGAAGAGGGCGGCAGCCCTTTCTCTATTCATTTCGTTATCCATACCCGCCCCTAAAGGTATAATTTGAATCTATACTCAGCGATAGAAGGGGGTTAAGATACTTTAATATAAAATTACTTTTGTGATGAGATCCAACAAGACGAATAAAATATTCCTACTCATTATGGTATGGTTTTCGTTTCGATGTTATACCCGGAATATCGTACATAAATAGTATCGAGAGTGTGCCTCTGTGTGTCGATGTGTGTGGGTATGTATATAGAGCGATATTGTGTTTACTGTCAGATAAATTTTTCCTCTAATTTTCTTGTCTTCTTTGTCTTATTATTATTTATAGTGTTATCTAATATATTCCACGTATATTGACGCGGAACTGCGGGAAAATTCTGATAACAAACATGTTTCGAGTTTATATTCTGTATATTGACTCGTTCTTTAACATACTATGTATGTACATATGTATACGTATATGGTTCCGACTGGCACATAGTGATAGGAGATGATAGCAACCATTAAAGATCAATATACAAGTTTAGATGCTAATCTTATGAATAAAATTTGTATAAGTTGAGTGTTAAGGTTTGACGTACCAATTCTGAGGCTAGAAAGGGTAAATATGTAACCAACATTTCGGAAAAATCAATTTTTATGAAAAATTACTTCTATTTGGAACTATCTCTTTCGAACGCAATAGAGTACGCAAAACGTAATGATATCCCAATCATTGCCGGATGTGATGCAAACTCACATCACGGGGCAGCACCGATATTAATCCTAGAGGGATTTCCCTCTTGGAATACCTATCCACGTCTGACCTAGTCATCGCAAATGTGGGCTATAGACCTACCTTTTTGACATCCTCAAGGTTAGAAGTACTTGTTATTACTCTTGCCTCATGGAGTCTTGATGGAAAAGTTTCATCTTGGATGGTCTTAGATGACGTTTCTCTCCCTGACCATCACAACATCTCCTTCTCTCTAACCAGCGATAAACCTGAAATTAGAGAATTTAGGAACCCAAGAAACTCTGATTAGGAACTTTACAGACTCCATCTTAACCAGTCACGTCTAATCAGTTATGAAAATCAAAAAGTGCGAGGGAATGGAAAGGGCAGCTGACAAACTTGAAGAAGCTCTAATTAGCAATAATGAGAAGAGCAGTCCTCTAAGTAAGCATAAAAAAACTGGTACACCATGATGGACTAGGGAATTGGGCAGACTGAGAAAACAGACAAGAAAACTTCTAAACAAAGCCATGAAAACTGGTTAAACGGTACATTGGGACTTGTACAAATCTACACAGAGAGAGTACAAGTAATGTATTCAAAGTGAAAAAACAACGAAATGGAGATCTTTTTGTGAGGAAATGGATATCCTTACGGCAATCGAAACTTTTCTGTGGGAACATGAAGGCCACTATTGGAACTGTAGAAAAACCTGATGGAACTCATACAAGCTTTAGATGTCCTAATGAACGGAGCAGCTTTAGATGTACTAATGAACGTACGAGCTTTAGGAACTGAGTTCCTAGTTCAACTGACTTAGGAACTGAGATGGTCTTTTTCACCACACGCAGGACTCTGGAAAACTTTAGTCTTCCAAAAATTGGGGCTCAGTCGATCCCACTCTCTTCGGAAGTCAAGTATCTAGGGGTCTGGTTAGATCGGAAGATTACTTGGCAAAAACATATAGAAGAGAAATGCAATAAAACATGCAACATTTACTGGACATGCAAACAGTCATCTGGCAAACCATGGGGACTGAAACCCGGACGCGTGTCCTGGCTATACGTTTTAGTGATCAAACCCATAATCTCGTTTGCCGCATTTATTTGGTGGCCTAGAACAATGAGCCGGATTGGAGGGCAATCTCTAATCCGCCTTGAAACATTTGTTTATCTTGGTATTGTAGTAGCTATGCGCACCACACCTGGCTGTGGACCTGTTGCCACTTAATCTTTGGATCAGAAGGTGTGCAGCGCAAAATGCCGCTAGCCTACAATGTAAAGACAATCTATTTGGCCCTACTGGGCACTGTCAAATATGGAGGCGAGGTGGGTCGGCACACAACTGTCCACATGCTCTCCGACACTATCGTTCGTAGCCATCGTCTTCAGGAAATTATTTCATTTAACTTTTCCCGTTCAATCTATCCCGCGTGGTAAGTACACTTTTGTTTCTCAGGCGGAAACTGCTACAATTTTGAAAGCGGCACTCTTTGTAAAAGGGATAGATTGCAGAGATCGTCGTATCTGCATCCTCTCTGACAGCCAGGCTGCTCTTAAGGCGATTGGTTCCAATACTGTTTAATCGAAACATGTCTTGGAAACGATAAATGCCTAAAATCGACTAGGCAGGTTGAATAAAGTTAGACTTCACTGGATACCCAGTCACATGGATATCAAAGGGCCGAAATATACTGTCCAAAAAAATGGCCCATTTTGGTGCGGTCACCACCTTTGTGGGACCTGCCAAAAGAGATGGAATAATCTCATCTCTGGTCGTTTATCCAAAATCTTCTTTGGATCAATAACTCGGCAAATATCCCAGCCCTTAAATTATGATAGACCCACTTTAAGGATCTTTCTGGGTTTTCTTACGGGGCACTGCTAAATAGTCATATGTTTCGAATGAAAATTCGAAACCTCTCATACTGCAAACTGGAAGAAACTGGCATCGCAAATTACAGTGAATGAAAAAAATTTACTCCAACGTCTAACACTGATGAATAAAATGCCTATTTTTTATCGTATCATGAAAAAATTGACATAAACGTACTGACTGATAAAAAAACACCAATTGTTAATCGCACCATTACAAAAAAATTGACGTAAACGTCTATGAATAATAATAAAAAATGCGATGAAAACCTAATCTGCACGAAGCGCAAATAACCGCATTTATTATTTGACGTTGCATTTTTTATTATTAGACGTTGGAGTAAATTTTTTTCATGATAAAATTAAAAATATTCATTTTCTCTATCAATCATAGACGTTTGCATCAATTTTTTTCATAATGCTTTTCAAAATGTGTAAGTTTGTGTCCTTTTTCCTAATGATGCGAAGAAAACGCGTCACTTTTTTTTAAAATCATATAAATCATTATGTACGTTTTTCTTATGATGCATCAAAAAATATTCATTTGCGTTATGAATTATCGACGTTTACATCGATTGTTCTCATTTTCTTTATCAGTCATAAATGTTTGCATCAATTGTTCGCATAATGCTCTGAAATACTGACGCGTATGTTTGCGTCAGTTTTTCTAATTATGCGATGAAAATGTGTTTCTTCTTTAGAAATATTATATATGTAGATCACATCAGTTTTTCTTAAGATGCAAAATATTCAATTGCGTTTCTGTTATGCAGAGGGTTCGCTGTTCTAAAAATTTTCCATATAAATCATATCCGCGATCCGATGAAAAACTAATTGTCTATATAAATTAAAGTAGTTTAAATCAATTCTTCTGTTGGCGGAATGAAAAACGGACATTTTCTTTATAAATCAAGGACGCTTACATCAACTTTTTTCATGTTGCAATGAAATTTGCACATTTTTCTTTACAAATGCTATAAGCGCATGGCCATTTTTATTTCAAAATGCGGTGTAAATATACATTTTATTCATAAATCATACACGTCTACGACATTTGAGTGCTAAAACCTCATTAATTAAATCATGTAAATTTACGATAAATTCCCCATAATTTATTAAACGAATATGTATAATTTTTAAGGTTCTCCTGAAATTCTTAAAATATTAAATTACAAGTTGAATTCGAAGACTCCTACGTCAATCAATTAAAAAACATTATCAAATATATCAACGAGTAGAAGTAGATCACTTAAAAATTGTGCTTGCTATTTGCTGCAAACATTCTATTTATTACGACCGTGATCTTAATATTTAAGTATCTGAGTTACGTTTACCATGCTGAAAAAGTTGTATATTCTTAGTAGTCTGGTTTCTTCTAGTAATTCCTGAGATATTACAATTAGGAATTTTTTTTTGCATTTGACAGTTATGTAAAATCATGGTTTTGATCACGTAGTTGCTAAAGCTGCTCTAAATTTAAATTTTAGAGTAAACATGGAGGACAGCAGTAAAATTGTTTTGTAGCTGACTTGATTCGCTATGATCATTATTATGCACATTATATTTTATAATTAATAATTTTATAATCACACAAATAAGATAGTATTAGATACCTCATTCTTTTTGATAACCTCATTTTTTTGATAATGTCGTTATCCTCTTCTAGTATAATACAATAGGTTTTTGCTTTAAGTCCCACAAACTATTATATGTTATTATTTTCCCGCAATACTCATCTTTAAACTTTTTTATTGTTCAATTGTAAATTATAAATATTTTCAAAAGGATAGTCTGACGTATCAAATATATCACCTACGTCACTCCTTATATCTTCAAAGAAATCGTGCGTTTTAATTTCATATAATAATGAATCTTTATCGGTGAATGAAAGTGTACCATGTTGACTATACTTTGGTTGAATATACTCATAATGGAAGTCGTACATTAGAGTTTAAGATAACTTTTTAAAACAATGAATCTCACATAAATGGGTTTATTATTAGTAACAGATAGTCGATTTATTTGAATTGCTATCATATTTACAGTAAATACTGAAGATAAATGAAAACTAGGTTTGCTGATTAGATTACTTGCCCCAAATTTACTGCCTACATTTTTCCAATGTGTAACGTCAGTTCTCTTTTCAATATTTTCTATCGTTTTTCCAAAAAAATTTTGTTTTATTCATTAATTTAAAGAAATCCTTTTTTTGCAAATGAGATTGGGCTTTCGTTCGAAGATCTGTATTTAAATCTATATATGATTTAAGCCATGGTTTTTGATTGAACTCTAGGACTCTGTATATTGTTGGGAACACCATTACATTATTGATACATTGTTTTAATTTTTTTTTTTTGGTGAACGATATAATTTGTTTTACACAGTAGACTATGATATGATATGATATGATAGAAGTACAGGCCAACCAGTTACGGTGATCCTAGGTATGTTACCATAATCCTGGAGTATATTCAGCAGAGTTCCAAATGGATATCTGAGAATTATTCATTCCAAAATTATGCGGGCCCAGGCCCTGCCTGCATCTCAACATGTAAGGTTTAGGAAAAGGAATGTTAATCACAGAAACGACTAAGATGATTATACACTGCACTAGTCATTGCTAACTTCATTATGTATAAGTAAATTTTAAAAAATTGTTAGTATAATCATTTTCACATTTGAATTGAATTTGTTAGTATTGTTATTTTGTTAGTTGGATAGGATAGGAATGTTCTAGGTTCATCATATATATGTAAATGTCTACGACAATTATTACTGGAGCATTCTACTTTTATTTGGGTCATCTCATCATATGCTGTTAGTTATTTTAATCCCTATTTCCATCCCACCACCAGTTACGCGAGGGTTGTTACGTCTTAATGACCCAACAGCAATATATATTATGATGATTTATTTAAGCTCAGTTACGTACTTGTGTGAAATTATAAATAAATCAGTATATTGTTGTCACCTGTGTCATTCACACTTGTCTGTTTATATTGAGATATGATAAATTGAGTTTCATTCATACCATTATTAGTTATATGAGTAGATCATTATTACACTGTTAGGGTCCTTATCTGAATAGCTGCTACTATGGTGAACAATTCAAACAATTCAAGATATTGATTGATTTATTAATTATATAGTAATTGTTCTATTCTTAAAGCAAGAGAATTGTTTGATCGTAAATACCATCCAGCAGCTATCCTTTTAGTTCTCTATTATTTTTCAAAAAATATTAAAATAATCTTAAACAAAATTTTAAATAAATTATCGTTATATTCCTTTCAAATAAATTCCCTCTGAGGAAGATACATCTGAGCTACAAACAACATTATTAGCTATTATTTATATTCAATATTATTTTTTCTTACTTTATGATTAATTATCTTCTCCATTAACCCCATTTAAAATGATATGATATGACAGAAGAAGCAACCACCCAACCAACCATGGAAATCTTAGGTACGTTACCACAATCCTGGAGGACACTCAGCAGAGCTTCAAAAGTTTCAGAAAGTTTAAAAGTATGTAAGAGGACCATCCATACAGCAAAGTAGTAGCTTACCAAAGTGAACCAACCCACTGGTTAAGACCACCGACCAAGCAAACCAACCCACTGGTTAAGACCACCGACCCATCCAATCCTAAGCACGTCACTCAAGAAATCCTATCCATTCACACCCTTAAGTAAGTAAATGAAATAAATGAAACTATTTCATTAAAACATTATTCATAGAAACAACAAGACAAAGATGATAAAAAGTACATATATACCAATAATATATACAAAAGGACATATGCCATATATTGGAGTCTTTTGATAAAATATATCAAAAGAAATAAAAGCGACTCGTTAAAACACGATTTTTCTGATATATGAACATAAATATGCTAAATCGAACTTACACATATTAGCCAATCAAAATGTCATCAATCAATAAGAAACTTCTAATGACCATACATATAATTATTATCGCCAATGTAATGATCGTATAATGGTAGTGATCGTATCAAAACAATCTTCAACCCCTTCTACCATTTATACACATGGCACCACCTCAAAAAACCGCAATAGTCTTACAGATATCCCAATTCAAGTTTCGTATAGAATTCAAGAATTAAAGCATTATGTGCCAAACCATTGAATAGCTAGAACCAGCAATATGAAAGAGTTTACTGTGTATATATGTATATAACACCTGCACAAAATACAAAATAAATCAGCCTCATGTATTATATAGGAGATTTTGAAATTAACAAGAAATTTATTTGCATACATAGGAAAGAGAATTTTTGTGAACTAAACGAAAAACGTGTT